>CM031237.1:55762907-55989530 GCA_018340775.1 Taxus wallichiana var. yunnanensis
GTTAACATGTTTTTTATTTAATGGTAATGCTGGGGTTTATGTTGTATTAGGTAACTAAAAAATTTCAATGGTATCCACCATGTATGCACAATTTCTAACATGTACTCCAATGCTTTGTGTTGGATATTGAGAAGAAATTCTAGCTTATCACCTTTAACTAGTAGTTATAAGTTGTCACATAATGTTAGAGGGATAAAGATTTATTGAGGTTTATCAAAAAAATTGTTTTTCGATAAATACCTTATAAGAAAGCAACACTATTATCTCTTTTTAAAAGTATTTAGATAGTTTTATGGCAGTTTTGAATTTTTATGTTTGGATTTTCAAAATATATTTTATTTTTATAAATATGATTGATTTTTTTGTTTGCCATATCTAAAGTAATTTATATAAAATGTTCTTTTTTTCTTTTTAGTCTAGAGGGATAAGCAGTGCCACCGATCTACTAGAACTCATAGCCTGATTTAGCTTGATGAATCCAAAGCTTACTATATTGTGCATACCTCTAAGAACATATCTGATTCTCTGCACCAAAATTTGTTACTTTAATATTATTGTTTAAGCTGTCGACTTAACGTTTTGATTTGTGGTATAATTTGTTTTTCAAGAGAAATTATTAACACCAATTTTTATTTTGAATTATTACCCAACCTTTAAGAGCCTTCATTCTGACTAAGGCAGCCTTGGAGCACCTTTAGAGCTCCACCTTGACCTATGAACTTATAACTCCTGGAGTCTAATTCACTCAAGGAAATCAAATTCTCTTGTAGTTCCGATACATGTCTTAGTTTTATTACAGTCCTCACTATACCATCAAACGATTTTATCTTGATGCTTGCGATCCCTTAATTTTACAAAAAACACATTTTATCCCCAAGAGAATAGAACTACTATCAAGGGTTTGTAAGAAAACCAACCTCTATGCGAACACATGTGATGTGTAGCACCAAAATCCAACAACCATTCATGATGATAAGAGGAAACATTACAAACAAATAAAACTTCATCAGTCATACCTTCACTTGTTTCTACTTGATTTTCTTCCTTGGTGACATCTTCCTTATTTTCTAATTTTTTTTTCTCTTCTAGTAGTCCTTAAGATGCCTGTTTTCTGCAGTGCCAACACCTTGCCTTACTCTTCTCGCCTTGTGACTTAGATCTAGATGTGCCTCTTGAGCTTTGACCTCTTTCTTTAGATTTGCCTCTAGCAATTATGGCTTCAGGTATAGAGGTCTCTCCACTAGATTTTCTTCTCATTTCCTCAACCAACAATGCTCCCATAACAGAGTCATAGTCAAGGTCTCAACAATATTAAAATTGATAGAAGTTACTATATGATCCCAGAATCCAATAACGTATATAACAAGCTAACTTGCCTTGTCTTCATCATCCACTTCCACACAATGCTTAGTCATTTGACACTGACGCAATAAAGTATTGAAAATATTTAAATGATCAACAATTTTCATACCTTCTTTCATCATGATGTATATAGATTTGCCTCTTGAGTAAATACGATTTATTCTGATTTCATCATGTAAAGAATTTGATAGGGTCCATAAGCCTGCCCATTATCTTTTCTCTAGCTATATTGAAGAGAACATCATCTGCTAAACACAATTGTATTGCACCTTTGAGAGCTTTTGTATCCATCTCTTCCCAGTCATCATTGCTATCCCTAAATGCTTCTTTACCTTTCCATCGAGGCTTTGCGTGGCCGTTGCACCGACACATCACGTGTTCTTAGTTTCCACGGCTCAAAGTTGATTGTTCTTGTCGTTGAACTTCTCCACCTCAAACCTTGTATTTGAAACTTTCACCATTTGATGTAATATGCAACACAAATACAAAAGCAGGATTTATTGAATGTAGAAAACGTCAGCTCGGATACCACTTGTTAGAAACCACATACTTTATGTAAATGAATAAGCGGAGATAGTTGAATAACTAAACTACGTTTAACGAGATAGAGATAAAATAAATATAAAAAATACCAAAGCAGGACAAGAAGGCAGACACCAAATTTACGTGGTAAAAATTGCAGTCGGAGTGCTTAGGAAACATCCACGTGTGAAGATATCAAGCTTTTATTAACTCAAGATGAACATATTACATGCAAATTGATTATGAAATTGCTTTGGATCTCCACAAAAATAAATACACCTAATTGGTGAAGTACAATTAGGATTCCCTTAATTTTGCTTCAAGGGCTCAGACCGAACCCCCATCAAGGCGGGGTGGGGGAGGCGGAAGCTGACTCCATAACCTGTCCCCATGGGACCCCTTTGCAGCAAAGGTGGGGCGAGACTCCCAAGCACCCCGCCTTCGGGAAGTGAGCTACAAACCGCGCCACAAAAGGATCTAAAATTTAACTTGTCTCATATCTAACAAAATGTTCATTTCTTTTTAGTCTTGGGATAAACGAATATCAAGTGATTTGGAATTGTGAGGCTCAAACACAAAACAGGTGCCACCATTCTACAAACCCATAACCTACCATTAAACACTGAATCTGCTTAAGAAATTTATTACTTTAGCATTATTATTTAACTGTCACTTAACATTTTGATTTATGGTGTAATTTTTTTTCAACAGAAATATTGTGATTTTATCCAACTATCTTTTATTGTATTCATCTTATTTTATTTTTCGGTTAAGAATAGCCAAAACTAAATGTAGATCACTGAGAAGAGAATTTTCCTGAACTTTTTGAAATCTCTTGAAGATCAATGCTGTATTCAGCCTACCACAATCGTTGAGCCAAGCACTAACGTGACTGCTGGATAAACTCAACGGCTCGACCTTTAAATAGGTTTTGTTTTTTCCTGATATTATCATAAATCTGTCAAATGAAAAATAATAGAATTTGTCCTCCATGAAATAAATATGCTACAAGCTTTCTCAATCGACAGCAAATGGCCCCATTTATAGTCTTATATAGTTAACGGACCCAATTTCCTCGTCAGTCCTTTCCAATCATTTTCCAAAATAGAAACAAAGAAATTTCTGTACAGATTCTTTCTGGTCGCAATCTATGCAAATGTATTTTATTTAACCTGAGGGTTGTGGTCGAGGTCCAGAAAGTGACGACTCAATAAATCTCGTTTCCAATGACGTGTGGTAGTACGCCTAGTGATTGTGCCCTTGTTTGTCTTCAATCCCCTCATTAACAAAAATCCATTTTTCCTTTCACAGTCCACAGTGTTATGCTTGCTCCACAAGCCTCAATAGTTGTCTTCTAACATAAAAAATTCTCAATTCCTTCACTATTTCAATCTGTGAATTTGGTATTTGTTGGTAAAAGGAAAATTTTAGCGGCAAAGATTCGGAATTTGGCAAATCTCAGTGTTTTTCACACTGGGTGTTTTGTTCATCTTGACCAGTACAACATTGAGCCCACAACTAGCCAGAGCGGAGCCAGATCGATAGCCGGAGCTGGAGCCAGATCCAGAGCTAGTGCAATCTGAATCCATTCAGCAACTAACAAGAGCCAGAGCCAGCACAATCTATCTGAAATTTGGTGTGTGTCAATAAAGAGAAGAATTTTATAGGCGGAGATTCGTAATTTGGCGAATCTCATCGTTTTTCAAACTGGCCATTTTATTCACATTGGCCAGTACAACATTGAAAGGCAGCAACTAATGAGAGCCAGAGCCATAGCCAGAGCCAGAACCTATGCAATCTGAATCCATCCAGCAACTAATAAGAGCCAGAACCAGCACAATCTATCTGAATTTTGATGTTTGTAGTAGCAATAGCAATGTTAATTTGTAGCAATAAGCTAACTTCATTCTCAGTGAAGCAGGAGGTGGGCAATCTAAGCATGGAGGATCCGCGCAGCAGAGTCACAGCCATGAATGCTCTCACTAAGCATGTCCACCAGTTAGATGGAAACCAGGTTCCCAATTTTCTCAAACAAGTCTCTGAGTCTTTTCATAAATCCAAGCCCACTTCCATATCCTCTCATATCCATGCCATATCTCTAGTTGACGTTGCTGTTAGAAAGCACAGGACCGGTCTAGTTTCTCACCAAGGTTTAATGATACGGATGCTTACAACTGCACTCAATTCAAAGGGTTCAACATTGGTTTACAACAAGCTTGTGTAAAGCTTGTTCGTTCTATAGCCAATTATGTTATATGTCCAAACCCCATGGCATCTTCTCAGAAAGAGCAGATGGTGAGGGATTTATGCAGTCCTCTGTTAATGAAAGTAGCAGAGGCACCCCATTGCTTGCATGCTCTTGTGGAGACACCCTGCTGGAAATTCGCTTCTCATGACTTGATAAACGAAGCGAGTTTGCAGGCAACGAGGGCATTACTCATTAAGGGCTCTCAAGCGGTCGGTCACATGCAGCTAATATGTTCTCTTGGAAAGAAGAATGGCACAAATCTGAAGCCTTATGTGGGTACCCTGCTGATGGCAGCTGTTGAGATACTTGACGAGGGAAATTACTGGCAGCAGCGATTGTGTGCTGTACAGATGATAAATACGTTTCTCAAGTCTCTGAATGCCTTGCAGCTTCAAGAAATAGCTGGTGTTCTACAGAGCCAGGGCCAGGATAAAATGCCTTGTGTGAGAAAAGTGATTGCAGAAACCATTGACAGAGCAAGATTGCTTTCTGAGAGTGCATCTTCTCAGAAAACATCCTTTGCAGCTAATGACAGTGTATTCACCGATCAATCTGTAGAGCACACATATTCTTCATCTGAGAACTCTGCAATCCTTGGAAACCAAGCTATAGAAGAATATGAAGACAGTGGCCTGGACCAAATTTCAGGTATTACAGAATGGAGTGTGAGGCATAATCCTATAGCCCACCAAGAAATTCAAGATAATACGAAGCAAGCAGATACAAGTGGGAAGGAAATTATAGCTGGGTTGAAAGGAAAAATTATGGTGGAGAGACTAGAAATCTTTTGGGGCTATGAAAGTTATGAAAACAGAATCAATGCTTGCAATCAGGAGATCAGTAGCTCCGTAGATTCATTAGATTTTGAGGGAAGTGAATCAGTATCATCAAATTCTTCTGTCAATATGAAAGACACAGAAAGGGAGCAGAAATTAACAAGCACTGTCCAGTGTGAGGAGGCTGTTTTGGAAGATATAGAGAAGCATGAGAAATTAACAAGCAATGGTGTGCCTGAGGCTGAATTGGAAGAGATTAGCAAGTCATGTGCAAGTATGGTTGAGGAAGACAAATGCTCTGCCTATTGGTGGTGGGGAAAAATGGGTGAGAAAGAGCTTATCAACTGTATACAACTGTTGGAAGAAAGCAAGAAAGATTTGAATTAGTTTTAGGAGCATCCTTATGTGCTGGATTGATAGTTTCCATGAAGTGGTTTGGAATGCAAGAAGATTTCCATCTCTTGGTTCCTACATAAGAGCGAATTTCCATCACAGTTTTTGTATGAAAGCCCATCCAGATTCAATATTTAGAGATTGAAGAGAATTATGTCTGAAAGCTAGTACTGCAAATCTTCTATCTTTATTAGTATATCTTGGACTGTAAAATATGGCCATTAAGTGAGCTATTACAGTATTTTATTCGAGTTTTTCTAGCACTTGTGCATTACATCTAAACTCTCCTCATCAAAGAGCGTTACAATGAAGTCTTGTAAGGTTTTACAGATGGGGTATTGAGATAAGTATTTTGCCAAACTATCTCGACATTACTGTGTATAGCTTTAAATTATGATTTGTGGAGTCTCTTTAAATTCATCTACCTATCTATATGTAATGCATAAACTGAAATTTTGTATATTTGAAAATAAATCTTTCACTAATGTAACTCAAATGAAGACTCAATTGAACTTAATTGTAGACTTTATTGAACCAATTTTGTAACTAGTTGAATGACGTACATTAATCAGTTTTAATTCCATACTACACTAATCCAATTGGATAAATGGTTTAATAAGGTCATAAATGAGGTAAATTAGGCCCAAATCCACTAAGTGCTATAATCTAATTTATAAAATAAGGTTAGATTGGCCTCAAGTTGGTGGAATATTTTGTTTAAGACAAATGAGAATTTCACACATTGTAGGGGACTTAAAAGTCACTCATCTATTATGTGGGGAGGTTCCCTTATTGAAAATCAATATTAAAACATAATATTATCTACAAAATTTACACTAAAATTATCTTGCTCTAAGGTTTCAATCCCATATGCTAATATTTTTAGAAAAAGGAAATAAGATAAAGAACAAAAACTAGAAAATGAAATTTCTAAAAAAAGAGAAGAAAGCGAAAACTTTGGAGAAAACCTCATTCGTATATTTAACTACTCATACATGCCAATTAATAAGAGAGGACTCTAGCATTTCAGATGAAAAATAACTACCCACAAATGGAAAAGTATTCCAATATATGCAAACACAAAGGAGAACAAAAATGAAGACAAACTTTCATATTCCATAATATGAATAATGTGGAAAAACAATAAAATAGAAAAGAAGAAGAGAGGAAAAATTCTCAAAAGTATATTTGTTATGAAAATTGCCCCTTAGAAAGATCACCTTTTATAGAAGCTATTACCTCTAATATTTTCATTATGTTAATATTTTATTTTTCCTCATATAAGTCAATTAAGTGACTTTCCAATTTTTAATTATGAAATTAGATGCTAAAAAGTAGAATATGGAAAAAAAAGATTTGGTCCTTTCAGAAATTATGAGAATGAAGAAGCATGAACTTTGAATCCTTGAATCATAGAAAATTCTAAATCTTATCTAATTTCATGATAAAACACTAAGTTTATCTTTTAGCATATCTGGGTAAAAGGGGTGAGGGTATATGGCTTAAAGAAATGCAAAGGGGCTTTAACCTTAAACATACATGAATGTCAAAAGGGTCAAATTTAAGTCTTGCGGGCCAAAAATGGGTTGAGAGAGGATTACCATTGCATGTCTAAAGCTCCAGAATAAGGGTATCGAGACAAACAAGATTGAGACACACATGCACCTTGCCATACAAGGATAGACTTAAAGGGGCTACGGTGAGCACTAGGGTCGCATATCTAGAGGAAATTAACCCTTACACTAGGTCAACCTAGGGTTTCAAGGCCCGATCAAGATAGAGGAAGGAACCCTACTGAGATATTGGTAGTTATGGGTGAAGAGGTATGGATCAACAAAAAGAAGCATGCCAATAATGAAATGAAAGTAACTAAGGAGTTGATATTTGATAAGAGTATTATGCTAACTAGCATCAAACATGTACAATACTAAGCTAACATAACACAATGAAGAAGAGGAAATGAACTAATCTATGCAAAAATGACAAAGAAGGGTTAAAGCACTCACATGTACCTATAGGGTGGTCACTGATGCATCTATCTCCCCTAAGAAGTCAGCACACAAAGAGAGAATCGTTATTAGGTGGAGTAGGGAAGACCATTCATGTCTCTAACTCACTATATGATGACCTAATAGTGCAAGCAATCATCCAAGAAGAAGAGTGTGTCCAATCCAATCCAAGAAAAATGCAAGATGAACCAAAAAAAAAGTGAGTAGATGTGAAAGATGGCGCAAAAGAAGAGCAAATGGTAGTTCTGATGTCTTAGCTTCTTGTTCCTTTTCCTTATGAGCATCAAGTGAGGTGAGGTATATATAGGACATCATTGCCCATGGGCGATGGCGTCGGCCATGAGAAAATATATAAATGCAAACACAAGGTGACGGGCGACTAGTGTTAAGGATGCAAAAATAAAGTGATGTGTCATGAAAGTAAAAATAATGTGTTGTGGGTCATGAAAGAGGATGAACAAGGTAAAAATGGTGGAATGCAAAAAGAAATCATGAATATGATATGCATGAGACCTTAGGAGGACAAGGATAACTAATGCAAGGAAAACTAAGGCCAAGACCAAATATGACACTCTCTCTGTGTATTGTCTTTAACCCATAATGGTTATGTGAATAACCATTCCCATTTCTTAACAGCCCTTAAGGCACACACTATGGGAAATAGATGCATCAATGGACCTTATTACACAAGAAAATTGTTAGTAACATGTATGAAAGATGAAAAATGAAAAGTGAAAAATTAGGTGTATACATATGCCCCAAGCCATTGATCACCACATGTTCAATAGAGAAACATGTGGTGGTCAACGGAAAAAGACATTTTGTAACACCGATACTAAAAGTAAGTACTTAAAGAATGATGAAAGGACTAGCTAAATGAAATATACCCACCAATGTACCTGATAGTGTCACTCAACTCGTCCGCCACGTGTGGGTGCAATCCATGTTGCAAGAACCTTGGAGAAGAAAAATGAAAGGAAACACTAGAGGATCATCAATAAAATAAGACATAAATCACCTAACTAGGGGCCCATGGGATGGATGTCATGATATCATGATGTTGAGATGTCATGTGATAAGATGATGTTAAAAATAGGTCAAAATCAAAGATCATCAAAAGTAGGTGTGTAATAGGTCAAAATAAATGGCATGAGATCATGATCAAGATGCAATAAATAACATGAGCTATGGAGATCGGGAGCGAAAATGATGGGCATTTGAAGATTGAGGCCGATCATGCGACCAATTTTGAATAGAAATTTGAGATTTATATAGTAATTTTGATTTTTATTTGTTATTACTATTTTTAGAATTGAGAGAACTGAGCTCTGGAATTCCAAATTTGAAGGTTTTTAGATGATATGGCATGAGTACGAGGTGGTGATGGAGGATGATGAGGAGAAGCACGTGGCGACACTCGACCACGGGTAAGTCGTTGTATTAAATTTCCTTGAGTATATTAGGTGCATTTTAGTTATTTAGATTTTTCAAGTCGTTAGGGTGTCAAACTTAGTCAAACTTGTGTCATCGGGTAGGTTAGGTCAAAATACAAGTGGGTTTGGGAGGGTTTTTTAAATTACATTTTTTTGTCGTATTTGAAATTCAAAATTTAAGAGGTGCGTACCATGATTTGTCAGATGCCATCGGTCCCCTTTAACAGAGGCCGATGGGTCGAGAATGGGGGAGAGAAAAAAGAAGATTTGGAGTATTCATGGATTTTGCATATGTTAGAGGGTTGATGGTGCTTGGAATCTAATGCTGTAAGGGGTCAATGACCATGTGTTAGGAGGTGATGACATGGAAATATATAGAAAAGGGTGTAAATTTGGATTTTTGATTGTGGATTTATGATGCAAACATCTAATGCATTTTTATTATGTTTTTATGGATGCAGATAGAGCATAGGATCTACTTATGGTGGAGCATATATGTATCATGGCTTAGTGGGATGATTTTGGATTGACACAGGTAGAGATAGCCCAGATTTAGGGTTAGGGATTTGGGGGCATCATGTAGATGCCCAAGATACCATTAGATATGGATTTACTATAGATGTTTTTGGTTGCATGGGAGACCAAGTCCAACACCTTTCGGTGGTGGATAGGATGGGAGATGGTGGAGATGGATTTGACATTAGAAGATGTACATGGGATTTTGGGATTACAATTGAGGCACCCATGTATTTGAATTTCTTTGCATTATAGTGTGATCTAACAATGATGAGGTTGCGATGAGAAGCAGTAGAGAAATTGGCCATATGGGCTACAAGGAATAATTCCATATGATGTGCGCATGTTATTCACTTAGGGTAGTGCATAAATTAGTGATTTTGGATATTGAAGGTGGTGATGGGGATTGTGGTGTGGCCGCATATTCAAATGTCACATAAGGAAGATGGATTTATCCCAAATTCTTGATAGTAGTGTCAGAGGATTTTGTGGATCAAAGGTGTAATATTTAGCTGGGCACCACCATCTAGTGCATTTGGTAAAATGATTTATAGAACATGTGTTATGGTGAAAGGCCAAAGGGTTGTGGGACCATCATTTTATTGACATCGTGGATATATATGAGTGGTTCTCGATACATAGAGGCCCGACTGCAAGGACACCACATGAAGTGAATTTGGATGCCTCAAAGTAATTTAGTGGGAAGGGGTTTGAAAGTGAGTAATAGTCAGAATTTGAGTATATTGACCACTACATGTGAATCAAGTGATGTGATATGGCATCCCTATATGGAACGTGGAAAATGGCTTCTAACCGCCTAGAGTAAAGTACCTTGAGGCCATGTCTAGAAGGTAACATGACACTATTTGTATTGGGTGGAGAGACATGCATCAATAGTGTATCAAATGGTTTGGAACAACCTTGCAACATGATACCATTTTTGTCAAGGAACCCTACCAAAGATTGGCATCTAGAGAGGTTGTAGGAACAAATATATGCTCTGATTATGACCTTGCAATGTATGGGAATACGAGTGTGGTGATAACACAAATGGATGGGGATACTCAAGGCCCACCACATATAATAATGTAATATAGGCTTGAATGAGGATCTCGATGGAATCCTGGATCAAGGTGGATGACATCTTGGGTGCATTCCTACTCAGGACGGGGCATGCACTGACCCGTAGATAGCACAAGAGCAAAAACTAATGTCCCAATTTTTAAACTATAGAGTTCATTGGGTGCATGAGTAGTGAGCTTCATGTAGGAGATGATGTTGAGTTGTGGAGCTCAATTACTTCAATTTAGCATGTAATGGAAACTTGCTAGGAAAATAGTAAGAATCATACCTCAATTAGGGGAACCGACATTCGTCACCCAGACCAGCATCGGTCAGGTATGACCAATTAGTCAGGATGTTTTAATTAACTCTCGGGAATTAGATCTATTTTTAGCATTAAAGTATATCTATTGATTGTAATTGCATGGCTAAGTGCCCTAAGTCTATAAATGACTATATAAGCATAAAAGCTAGGGTTTAGAAGTAAGAAGAATGATTAACAAGAATTAGAAAGAACTTGCAAAAGTTGGTGAGAGAGAGAATTCTTGGTGATGAAGCAAAATCTTGAGAGAAAGAAAGTATTGTACATCTGAGAGGTGTGGAAGATTGTAAATCTTCATTATATATCTTGTCAAAGCTTTGGATAATAGATTGGCTTGTTTCTTGGTGGACGTAGCCCACATTGGGTGAACCACGTTAAATCTGGTGTTGATTTATGTCTCTTGTTTTATATATTTCTTCTGGTAGAATATCCACTTTTATTTGCATGTATGCTTAGATCTGATATATTGTCTATACAACCGGTGTGCTAACCCCAACAACTGGTATCAGAGCTTTGTTTGAGGGTTTTGTGTGTTGACAGATTTACTCACAGAGGGTTTTTTGATTGAGTGGGAGCTACAACAATGAAGAAGAAAACAAATACAAGGTAGAGAAATTTGATGGCTGAAATTATCAATTATGGAAGATGCAGATTGAGGATTATCTTGTATCAAAGAGATTTGTATTTACCGTTGGATGAGAAGTCTAGACCTATGAAGATGACTGATGAAGAATGGAAGATTCTTGATATAAAGGCTTTGGGATCTATAAGATTGAGCCTTGACAAACATCCGTGGCTTCCAATATTATGTATGGGCTTCTACTAGTAGAGTTAATGAAATCTCTTGCTAATTTATATGAAAACCTAGTGCTTCAAATAAAGTTTATTTGATGAAGAAACTATTTAGTTCTAAGATGCATGAAGGTGGATCTGCATCTAGTCATTTGAATGATTTTGATCTATTGTAAATCAGTTAAAATCGGTTATATACCATTTGATGATGAAGTAAAAGCACTTTTATTCTTATGTTCTTTGCCTGATAGTTGGGATAACTTGGTAATGGTGTTAGTAATACAACATCTGCTAATAATATTTTGAAGTTTGATGATGTGGTTAGTATAATCTTGAATGAAGAAATTTGCAGGAAGAGTACAGAGGAATCATCATCTGGAAATGCTTTGAATGTAGAAAGAAGGGGAAGGAAGAAGGAGAGATCCAAGAGTAAGAGTAATGGGAAATCAAAGTCAAGGGATAACAGATCTAAATCTAGAAGTAAGGGAATTACTTGTTGGAAATGTGGAAAGAAAGGACATGCAAAGAAAGATTGTTGGTCAAAGGATAAAGAGAACCAACAACCAGACAAAGGTAAAGAAGCAAATCTTCTTTCTACATCGAGGTAATGCAAGATGCTCTTATTATTTCTTTAGATAATAGAATTGAATCATGGGTTTTAGATTCAGAGCTTCTTTCCATGCAACCCCTAATAAGGGTTATTTAGAAATTATGTCCAGGAAATTTTGGGCATGTTTATTTGGGTGATGATGAACCTTGCAGTATTATTGGTAAAGGAAGTTCATCTAAAATTACAGAATGGAAATACATGGGTATTGAAAGATGTGAGGCATGTGCCAAGCCTCAGGAGGAATCTTATTTCTGCAGGAAACTAGGTGAATCTGGTTGCATGGTTACTTTTACAGGAGACTCTTGGAAAGTCACCAAGGGTGCTTTTGTTGTGGCAAGAGGTAAGAAGGTAGGAATGTTATATTTATCTACTTGTATTATTGATTCATTTTCTACATTATCTACTTCAGATTCAGATGCATGCATGTGGCATAACCGGTTGGGTCATATGAGTCAAAAAGGAATGCAGATCTTAAAGGCTAAGGGTAAGTTATCGATTTGAAAGATTTAGATCTTGATTTTGTGAGCATCAGATCTTTGGAAAGTAAAAGAGAGTGAGATTTCTCAAAGTTGGGGCAACTAAGAAGGAGCAAAATGGAGCTTGTACACTCGATGTGTGGGGACCAACTCAGGTAGCTTCTCATGGAGGATCCCAAGTATTATGTTACTTTATGATGATGATGCTACAAGAAAGGTATGGGTTTATTGTATTAAACGTAAATATGATGTTTTTGAGACTTTTAAAAGATGGAAAGCCCTTGTTGAGAATGAATCAAATTCTAAGTTAAAGTGCCTTAGATCGACAATGGTGGTGAATATCAGTAGCAAGGATTTCAATGATTATTGTTCAGTGAATGGGATACGTAGAGAAAGAATGGTTCCAAGAACACCACAAGAGAATGGTGTTACAGAAAGAATGAACAAGACAATCATGGAATGTGCTAGAAGTATGAGGATACATTTTGGATTGCCCTTGCAATTTTGGGTAGAAGCAAGTTGATACAATGGTTTATTTGATTAACCGTGGGCCTTCAAGTTCACTAGATGGAGGAATACCAAGAGGAAGCTTGGACCGAAAAGAGGTAGATCTTTCTTTTCTTAAAGTTTTTGGTTCAGAAGCTTTTGTGCATGTTGATAAGGAAAATAGAAAAAGTTGGATGCAAAATCCAAGAGATGCACTTTCATTGGTTATGGATCTAGTGATTTCGGTTTCCATTTTTGGGATTTAGAGAATTCTAAAATTATTAGAGTCATGATGTTGAATGGAATGAAAAGAGAATGTACAGGATCAAATTTTGGTACCCAAGGATGAAAAATTGAGAAGTTTGTGAATGAAAATGAACTCTCGATTTAAAAGAATTACTGACAAGGTTACACAAGAACGATGGTCGTCGGTTGACCCTGACTCGACCGACATCGGTCGTAAGATGAACCAGATTGGTTACAGAGGATCCAAACTAGACATCGTTAGCGTAATAACGCATCGGTTAGAGGTGATCGGCATCAGTCACTGTCAGATTTGGATAGGAATGTCCAGGAGGTCCAGATTGAGCCTCCGGTACCCCAAACTCCTGTGAGAAGGTCACAAAGGGTAAGTAAACTTCCAGAAAGATTTACACCTTCTCTATTTTATTTATTATTGACTGATAATGGTGAACCAAGAGAGCTTTGAAGAAGCAATGCAGATAAGACTCACATCCAAGTGGGAGCATGGCATGGATGAGGAGATGGACTCTTGGAACAAAACCAAACTTGGGATTTGGTTAAGTTTCCAGTACAGTAAGAGAACACACAGTAACAAGTGGGTTTTAGGATGATAAGGAAGAAGAGGGTGGATAAAAGGTACAAGGCAAGGCTTGTAGTAAAGGGATTTACACAAAAAAGTAGGTATTGACTTTGGTGAAATATTTTCTCCGTTGTTAAGATGACTTCTATTCGTATTGTATTGAGTTTAGTTATAGTAGAAGATTTACATTTAGAGAAACTAGATGTGAAGATGACTTTCCTTCATGGTGATTTGGATGAAGAGATTTATATGCAAAGCAACCACTTGGGTATGAAGTCAAGGGTAAGGAGAAATTAGTGTGCAGGTTGAAAAAGAGCCTATATGGGCTCAAGCAAGCTCCAAGGAAATGGTACATGAGGTTTGATAGTTTTATGCATGAGCATGGTTACTTGAGATGTGAATCTGACCATTGTGTTTATTTCAAGAAGCTTGAAAATGGGAGCTATATTATTTTGTTACAGTATGTGGATGATATGCTTATTACAGATCTAAGTATGTAGGACATTGGTGAGCTTAAGAGAAAGCTAGCTCACACATTTGCTATGAAGGATTTAGGAGCTGCAAAAAGAATCCTTGGCATGCAAATACATAGAGACAGGAAAACAAGAAATTGTATTTGTCTCAAGAGGATTATATCTACAAGGTGTTAGAAAGGTTCAACATGTAGAATGCAAAACTTGTTAGTACACCTATGGCTGGACACTTCAAATTGAGCAAAGATCAGTGTCCTTCATCACATGAGGAGGTCAAATACATGACATGAGTGCCATATGCTTCAAGCAATTGGAAGTCTCATGTATGTTATGGTTTGTACTAGACTAGACATTGCACAAAGAAGTGGGAGTTATGAGTAGATATATGGCCAATCTAGGTAAAGAGCATTGGAAAGTAGTCCAATGGATACTCAAGTATTTGAAAGGGACATCTAGCATGTAGTTATGCTATGGAGGTTTGGATATTTCATTATGTGGCTATGTTGATTCGGATATGGCTGGAGATCTGGATGGTAGGAGGAGCACTACTGGATATATTTTCACAATAGGTGGAATGAAAGTTAGCTGGATTTCAAGATTGCAGTAAGGTTGTGGCTTTGTCTACTACAAGAGGTAGAGTATGTTGCAGCTACAGAGGCTAGCAAGGAGATGATATGGATGAGTAGGTTCATGGAAGAGTTGGGAAAGGAGCAAAGTGATTGTAAACTATTCAGTGACAATCAAAGTGCAATTCATTTGGAAAAGAACTCAACATTTCATTCGAGAATGAAACACATTCAGTTGAGGTATCACTTCATATGACAGGTAGGTATCGAGGATGGAAATTGAAATCTGGAAAAGATTCATATGAGCAAGAACCCCATGGATATGCTAACGAAGCCATTAGCAAAGGAGAAGTTGGAGCTACACTCCACTTTTGTTGGTCTTCGAGTTTGAGACTTGAAGAGGAAGAAACAAAGCTAAGGAAGGATCCAAGAATGATGTTGTACATGTATGGTGTAGTAATTAATCTCCAAGTGGGAGATTGTTGAGTTGTGGAGCTCAATTACTTTAGTTTAGCATGCAATGGAAACTTGCTAGAAAATACAATAACCATCATCGTTAGGGGAAACCAGATCATCACTCAGACCAGATGCATGACCGGCATCGGTCAAGCAAGGGAGGAACTGACAACGGTTAGGGCTAACCGCATCGGTTACCTGTGCGAGGATGTTTTAATTAACTCTTAGGAATTAGATCTATTTTTAGCATTAAAGTATATCTATTGATTATAATTACATGGCTAAGTGCCCTAAGTCTATAAATGACTATATAAGCATAAAAGCTAGGGTTTAGTAAGTAAGATGATTAACAAGAATTAGAATGGACACTACTGGCGATATAGAGATGCGCAGGCATAGGCACTTTATCGAGAATCATAGATGTGATGTTGGAAAGAGTATATTGCGGGCACATGAAACCTTAGTACAGGAGTAGGCAGCTCGCCTAACATATGCCTAGAGAGTTGTGGCACGGATTGTGTCTCAGAGAACACGGTAGTGAGGAGCACGGGAGAGGCCTCAAAGCCCGATCTAGGGCGGCATCTCTAGCTCACACATCAAGAAGCGAGATCACATGGCCCCATCATCCCCAAGCATCTAGAGACCCTCCACGAGGGACGAGAGTACTTGAGTCATATTATAGATGGGCGAGTCATTTTGTATGATTTTGTCAATTTCTAAAACTCTATTTGATATATATATATATATATATATATATATATATATATATATATATATATATATGATGTTTTATGGTATTTGATGATGTTTGTTTTATCACTTTCCTAATTTGGTAAGTATGTATGTGATAATACCATGGTACTTAGGAATAATGATAATGAGATAGATAGGAAAACTCGGTGAGAAGGGGATCGATAAGATATCCCAACTCATGCGATGTGAAAAATCCAA
This sequence comes from Taxus wallichiana var. yunnanensis, assembly GCA_018340775.1. NCBI lineage: Eukaryota > Viridiplantae > Streptophyta > Pinopsida > Cupressales > Taxaceae > Taxus > Taxus wallichiana. The sequence goes on from CM031237.1 coordinate 55,779,184, forward strand.
GAGGCGGATCAAGGCCAAGACATCTAATGGTAAGACGTCAGGGCGCAAGTGGTGATGAATCCAAGTGGAGCGAACAACCCAAGAAAGGATGTGACGAGATATTGGAGATAGTGTGATAAACCCAAGGGGGATCGAGAGCCCAAGAAAATATAGAGGATGTTTGTGTAAAACCTAAGTGGGGGCCGAGAACCCAAGAAAACACATGAGATCGAGGCGAAAGAAAAAATGTGACGTAATTAAGGTATTTGTAGGTAACTAGCCACGATGGGTGAAAGATCATAGTGTGTCGGTGATAATGTCGTCAACTTGATGTAGAATGTGGCTTCAAGAATGGGTCATGAGGTCCTCGATGGCATGTTTTTAAATAGTACCGGTACCGATAAACTTTATACCACGTGGCAAACAAGGTTTTATCAATATGATCATCGATTGAGTGAGAACATCATGTTGGTGGCATCCATGATGGGGCGAGAATCATTGCGAGTTGAAGGTTCATAGGTTAGTTGCGGTCTAAGTGGTCGAGGGGAAGGTGGGCGGTTCTGAGAGGAATCAACCCTACACTCTCGATTGCGAGAGGGATTTTTGGAATGGGATGCTTTCCACACATAATCTAACAATCAACATCGATGTGTAAAATGCAATACCCATGATGAGAGAAAATTAAATGATATGAAGCGAAGGTTGGGTAGCCTTTTGGCTTGGCCACATTTGACCTCGGCGCCATCAAGTTTCTTCATGTGGCATTGATAGGCTCTACACATTTGATTAGAAAAATCATGCCCTAAAACCTCATTGATCTAGAGTAATTTTTTTAATGCAGATGTTCCCTAAATCTCCTTAAACCATTATAGTGTGAAATAACATTTCAAGATTTTTCCCTCAATATAATGATCTCGAAAAATGGCTTCATTATGCTAAAGATATCGCTTTGCTGAAAATTTTGGCCAACCGGCAAAATTTAGGGACTCCGTGTAGGTCGGTTGAGGCAGAGGCGTGTGCGAGATCCACCAAGTGGATGAATCACGGGATGATAAGTGGCACAATTGGTATGAAGTAAAAATTTGGGTTTTGAATGGCCGGACTTTGACACTCGTGTTCGGACATGTGGGCCCTACTATTTCTTGGTTGGGGTCGTAGCCAAGATCGACACCCTTTTTGTATGGAGGGTTGTCTTTGCACTTATTTCTTCACATTACCATTGTAATGATATTGTGTGTGTGTGTGTCTATATATATGTATGTATGTATGTATGTATGTATGTATGTATGTATGTATGTATGTATGTATGTATGTATGTCACATTGTGCTTTTATAGGGTAAATGTGTGGTTTTTCATTGCGGGGTTGAATTATAATGCACCTTGAAAGTTAACTCACAACTCAACAAGACCAATATGTGGCCTTATACATGGCGAGCCTACTGCACTCAAATAATTCACTCATATATCGGTTCTAACTACCCATAGGCTCAGAGAAATATGTTTTTAGCAATTCAATCGTTCAAACCAACTCAACGTTCATGTTATATGCTTAGTGTGCCAACCGGTTCAAACCAACCCAACAACATAGATGTGGCAATTAAGCATAGTCACGCACCATCCTATGTGGCGAGTTAAACACAACTAACCAACCAACCACATATACATGGCAAGAAAAATGACGTCAAGAGCATGAAAAATTCTACAACCACTAGTTAATAGGAAGGCATGCCAATTTTAAACACCCAACAACTTCCTTTACCGATTATATGGGATTATTCCCCACATATTAAACAAATGTCATCGGCAATGAAATAGGAGGTGAGGATTTGAACCCATGACCAAGCTCGTACAAAATAGTGGGCTCATCATTGAGCCACATGAGCTCGATGAGGTATAAAGTGAACTCACATATACTTAAACAAGATTTGGTTTGTGGTATGAAGAAGGCATAATAGACTATTTTGAACTTGTCAATGAAGAAGGCATAATAGATAGTTTTGGAAATCTCGGTTTTGAGGCACATAGATTCATTTGGGACTTGACGAGAACTAGAGAGTTGCTAAGAATTCCAAGATGAATAAAATGATGTCATCATTTTTCCATGAATTGCTACATTTTCCTTGTGTATGTTTTTTTCTAGCTCAACCGCATAGAGAACGCACTTTGGAGATACTACAAAGCCACAAATTGATTTGGGGCAATTTCGACATTTTGCAAAGTTTTTAAATATGGATCATCTCAAAATGTAGATGCCAATGATCTATTGGTCATTTTGAAGGTAAAATTTTACTTCAATTGATAATAAATAGATCAATTCACATTTAAGTGAATCCGGAGACGTAGCCCAACTAGTGAACTCTGTTATCAATTTTTGGGTTTGAGATGATTATATTATTGCTGCTTATTATCATATTTTGAATTTCAATAAGGGAATGAATAATTGATTAAACAAAGAAATTAATTGGAAAACAAATTAAGTTAAATTTCTTAATCATTTATCCACAACAGAAAAATGTGTGCACAAGTCAATTTTGGATTAATTAAATCAAATTGATATGCATTGAAAATCAGATTGTGATCAAATTTTGGGGAATAATAAAATCAATGGTTAATGATTTTTAATTGTTTTCTATTAATCGAAAAAATTTGAGATTGAAATAAATTTGATCGTAATAGAGGTTAATTGAGAACAGTGGGTTAAAACATATTCAAAAATTGAACTCATTTTAATTAAACAATCTCTTGATCAATTTAAATCAAATTTTGGAACTATCCGATAAAAGTTAAAAATGTACCTAAGGGTGAAAAGCACTTGTTTATGGATCAAGTTTTGATATCGAGTTGGTTTAGGTCGGTGTTTTCTTTCAATTGAATTTGATTTCAAGTGTGGTTTTACAATTTGGGTTTGTTGATCTTTCCATTTGAAGTGTGCAGTGTTTTGGGAAGTACATGTGTTTAGGAAGCCATGGGCAAGATGTATAAATAGGAAAATCTTGATGAGATTGAGGCATTCAATCATCATATTCAGGAAGAGAATGCATTCCTAAGATGTCATTTGTTCTCCCTTGAGGAACAGATTGCCAATTTGAAAAAAGAGCTTAAATCTAAGGATGAGCTCTTGATGGTATTACAATGTGGTGAACCGAAGAAGGAGGTACCTTCCACTACAGATGCATCCTTTGTATGACGGAATAATGCATTGTAATTAGAGCACCACATGAATCCTCTTCCATATAGAATTAGATTCATGTAATGTTCTGAGTGAGTTTGAAAATCACATAAAGGGCATTGGATCAAAACTATTGATTAAAATGGGATTTAATGGTAATGGCCTTGGTAAGAACAATCAAGGTATATCTAACCCAATACATGTAGAGGAATATCCTCGTTTTTAAGGTTTGGGGTATGTTAATGGCCGGAAAATAAAATTTGGAGAAGGATCCAAAACTGCTAAAAGAAGAAAAGCTTTTGACAACAAAGTGGTTTCCCCATTAGCATCTAGTGAATCATCCTCGGAAGATGGATCTAGTAAGAAATCACCAAGAAGAGGTATTGAGATTCCTCCACCTCTTGTTTACCATAAACATCAAAAAAATGGTAAAAATCTTGATCCACTATTTCCATTTAAGAAATTTGGCAATGATATACAAAAGATGTGGTACAATTATCCATCCATGTTTTTGGAATGTCTAACCACTGTGTATCCAATTGTAGGAAACATAAATATTTATTGGGAAAGATTATGAGAGATCACTCTCCTAAACCATGCTCGAGGAAAATGGCAGTTTGGGTAAGTTTCCTAAAAATGTGGACAAGAAATTTTGTAATCACTATACAAGAAAGGTCATGAGATTGATAAATGTTGGCAGCTTCATCCTAGAAAAAATTGGAAACTTATTAACAAGGAAAGCAATGTTAAACCAACAAACTTGAATATGACCCCTGTAGTGGTTCAAGTAAATATTGAAGAAAATCAACCACCTAAAAAGGAAAATTTAATTAAATTGGTGGGTAAAAAATTCTCTAGTTATATGTTTGCATAGCGGTAATTATTGATTAGCATGCAAATTTTCAAAGCGCATTTTGGGATTCTATTGATTTGTAAAAAAGGAAAATTCCCATATATGTATTTTTAGCTTTGATTTTGATGAAGTAACCTAAAGGGAAAATCCGGGTGACAGGTTTATCATACTTGGATAATTTTCTCTTGAATATGGGTTTGGAAAACTTCATTTTTGAATCTTGACAACAACATATACATATGTTTCTTATGGGGCATGGTTAGTTGATCAGAATGTATATTTTGGAAAACATGTATTCGAGATTGTTGTTGTTTAAGTTATGCAAATGTATCAAGTAAATTGTTTGTAAGTGTAATTATTATACAAACATTTTGTGACCATGCATGATTCTTGCACATTTTATTAGTCCTTTATTTTGGCTTTTGATATTTGTAACTATCAAACATGGTTACAAATAGTATGTACAATTATTGCACTAACAAAATGTGATGTAGGTTACATTTTGCATAGTTGACAGTGGTGCAAGATCAATCGGTGAACCGATGAATATGGAATTTTGGTTGTCATATCAATTGCAGTATTGGCCATGGGTTATGTTACTTCTTAATGGATTATACACACACACACACACACACACACACACACACACACACACACACACACACACACACACACACACACACACACACACACACACACACATATATATTACAATTTTAAGCTTACCATGTTATAAACTAGGTTCCATGTGTTTGTGATATGCAGAGGACCTATTAGCAATTCAATTGGGTGAGTTTCCTTTTGGAGACCAAAAGGGTCTTATTAGGGAGGAGTGATCCAGAGGACATTTATCAATGCAAATGTTCCCTAAATCTCCCTAAACCATTACATGCAAAAGAGTGTTTGGAGATTTTTACGTTGATATAAAGAACTCAAAAAATAGAGCTCGTATGTTAAAGATATCGTCCGCTGAAATTTTAGGCCAACTAGAAAAATTTAGGACCGCACGTAGGTCTCACCGACATGGACGTGTGCACATCATCCAAGTGGATGAATCACAGCACGAAAAGGTATGCTCCATCTTATTTTTGTTTTATTGGGTTTGAATCCGAGAGATACTTTTAACCTAAAAAATCATAAAGGATGAAGTCCTTTTCATAGCTAGGGTTTACCAACGTGGGAGCTTGAGAAATGTCACGCTTAATAGGTTTGAAGCTATTCTTTCCTTCATTAGTCCAAATAAAAGGTATGCTTTTCTTCAACATGGTAGTAAGCGGTTAGGCTAAGGTAGAAAACGATGTATAAACCTCCTTACAAAGTTGATGTTTCCTAAGAAACGTTGGAGACCCTTCTCATGAATTAGAAAGAGAGAGGGCCAAGATAACATATTTTTGCTTGATCAATTGAAATTCCTTTCAATCTGAAATAGCATTCCCACAAATTTTCCTTCATGAACATCGAAAATGCATTTTTTCAGGTTCAAGGAAATGCCAAATCCCCTGCACCTATCAAAAATTATCCTTAGATGATCCATATGTTATTAAGTTGAAGTGTGTGTTTGGAATACAAAGTTATATCATCTAGGTATACCAATATTGTATAATTGATGAGTTACTTGAAGGCCATATCCATGGCTCTCTAGAAGCTTGCATTAGTGTTTGATAATCCAAACAACATCATTTTGCAAGTGAACGTGCCTCACTTGGTGGTGAAGACCATTTTGAATTGATCAGATTCTTTGATGAGTATCTGATTATAACCAGAACATCCATCCAATAATGAAAACCTTTCAACTCCTGCCACGGTTTGGATAATTTTCTCCATGGGTGGAAGAGGATAGTGGTCCTTAAGAGAATCTTAGTTGAGGTCCTAAAGTCCATGCACGATCGGATTTATCCATTTTTCTTCCTCACTGGAACTAGGTTGCCACCCAAGAGGAATGATTTTGGGAATATGATATTGGATTCAATTAGTTTGGATAGTTCCTTTCTCATTAAAGGTTCAACTTTGGGAATTCTCGGCCTTTGCTTCTACCTCTTTGGTGGGCATTTGGGTCAAGCTTGATGGTGTGTTGGGCTAAGCTTGGATTGAATCCTCTGAGATCCTTATAACTCTAAGTGAAGATATCATTATATTCTTGACAAATTCCAAAGAAATCTTACCTTTCAGCTTGGGTATATACCTTTCCAATCTTCAAACATTTTTCTTCAGGAATCAAAACTCTTGACATGTTCAAAATCATCTTCCTTGATGGTCATGTTGGTTTTTTCCCTTTTGAACTAATCATCTGAGTTGAATATGGATTCTAGCATGACCAAACCTTTAGGTAACTTATTGCTTTTCAACTAGATGATTTGGTCACCATATATTTCCAGCAACATGGACTTATTTCTTAAAGAGAACTCAACTTCTTCTTGAAGAAAAAGGATGATTTATTGAATACGTCAAAAACTTACCTATTAGTTGTATTATCCGGACCTATTGGTCTTATAACCAGCTTGACCAACTCACTTTCTTCTTTCATAATATTGATAGGGATATCATATTGAGATCCAACTATTAAGATCCTATCTCGCAACTTGGTTTTGGTTTTTAGAACCACATGGATACGAAAAGCTTCAAAATCTTCAATCAATTCCCATACTCTATTTTTTGTAGGACTTTAGAGATTATTATTTGTTGCACTTTTATATTTGACTTGATGTAATACAAGTTCACTATCTCTCGAGAAGCGGCCCAATGCCTTGATTCCTCTTTTCTAAGCCAATTGAATACCTTGTACTAATGCTTCATATTCAACCACATTATTAGTGCAACTGAACTAAAGTTTGAAAGTTGAGAATTTTTTTTACCCTGTGGAGATATCATCATGACATCGGCATCGACACTATTTCTGCTCCTTAAGCCATCAAAAATATTTCCCACAATCTCTTGAGGTCATCTTGAGATTTGAAGAGGTTGGGTATGGTAGCTCCTTCTTCATGAATATAGTAAGTTCTAATTTGGTTTGCTCCAATGCCTGGCGTATGGATCAAATTGATGCTCGATTCCCATTCATTAAGTAAGATATATAGGATCTCCTCAACAAGAGTAGTGGCCTCATGATCTTCAATTTCTTCCTCTTGATCATGTAGAGTACAATTCATATTAATGAGATTTGGGGTATAGGGTTCAACATGGTCTTTATAGATTGGTTCATATCTTATGGTTACTTTAGTTCTGTACTTGGTTCTAAGGAGCATGTGTGATTATTCGGAAGATAAATACCCACCCATTTTAGCCATAAATTTTGGAGATGCATATGGAAAAGAAAGGAGGAATATCAATGACGGATATATCCTGAGTGATTGAAAGGCTTGGGCATGCGTGAACCGTAAGGTTTAAGTCGTTTATCAACCCAATAGTTTATATAGTAGTACCATCTAATTGACAACTCCTCGACATTGGCGTGTATGAATACACAGTACATTAGCAATTCACTTAGGCATCATAGAGATATTAGCACCGAGAATCGATCATATAGTTGTGTACAATATTCTTATCGATGATGTGATGCCCACTTCAACTACCACTTGAGACCAAGAAACAAACTAGGTTTAGCTAGGAAAATTATGGAATAATTTTTTTTTTTTTTGTTTAAGGTGCTTGCTACGAAGGTTACAAGGTCATAGTTACCACAACCAAGTTCAGGTTATCAAACAAGATTGACCTGCAGAAATGGTTCTACAACATCTTACAACAAGCACAAGGTCAAAACTAGGGATTAAATTCCTCACTTAGGTTAGGAGAGTAAATTTTCACTCCCGTCTGCCCTAACTGGCTTACAGGATTCAACCCAATTTTTCACACATCTAGATTTATCAAAACTTTCCTAAATTATTTCCATTGGATAGGAAATTTTCTCACCTTTCCAACCATATAAAGAAGTCCTCCTAACTCCCAATAAAACTCAAGTTATGGGGCGGTGGAGTTTTCGGGAGAAAATTTCCCTTCCTTAGGTGCAAAGCGCAAAACACCTCCGCACGCCCGGGGTCGATGAAGGGGACACATGGTGCCATCTGATTGGCATGGGGAAGAGCGGAGTGGTGGAACATTTAAGGATTTTGAGAATTTAGGCCAAACTCCCAAAGGAAAAATTAGACGCGCGCCTCTGCGAGGAAATCCCCATGCCACGTGTCGAGAGGCTATTGGTTGTGGGGAAAATTTTCAAATTTTTCCCTAGGTCCAAACCTAAGGTTTTCTAAAGGAAATTTTTCCTTTCCTCCTCTACCATCACCAAAATTCCATGTGGCATCTAGTGATTGGATGCGGGTCGGTGGAGCAACGGAGGGAATTAAAGCTTTGTGCCAAAAGGGTTTTAAAAGGCCAAATGGCTTGCGCGGGCCCGTGCATCCGCCCGACACATGTGTCAACACCCCATTGGTTGCGGGGGTGTAGGGCTGCAGAGGGAAAAGTAAAATTTTTCCCAAAAGGAAAAAATTTAAGGTTTCAAATTTTCTTTCGCGCCCACCATGCCACGTGTCAGCACGTGAGTTGGCTGCGGGGCCACGGAGTTGCAGAGAAAATTGGGAAAATTTTCCCAAGAGCAAATTTTTCAAAAGTTAAGTTTTCAAGATGAGTCTACCCTCCAAAGTGCCACGTGGAAAATTCTAATTGGTGAAGGGTTCATGGGCGGTGGACATTTTGGGGAAATTTTCCAAAGTTCAAATTTTGATTTTAATATAGTTAGATTTATTTTTAGTTGGCCATTTTGAAGTAAAAACTTCAAATGGCCATAAATTTTGATAGGGAACTCCATTTTGGGAAAACAAGGACTTTCCGGAAATCTCTTGGAGTCCTCTTTGCATAGAAATCATCAATTTTGGATTTTGATGAAGTTTTGAGGTCAATTTTAAGAAATTGATCTGCAGGCTTTAAATTCAAAACTGGCAGTTTTTCCAACTGTCAATTTGATTAAATTTGAACTCCTCCTTCACTCAACATGTCAAACAGACATGGAGGACCAGTCTAGGGAAGGTTTAGAGTGTTTTAGTGAAGTCAATTTGTTCATTTATACAAGTTTGCAATTTTCTGACAGTTGACGGGAAAAATGACCGTGCAAGCTCCGAATTGAAATTCCTTGAGTTTTAGAGATTTATTCTTGACTGTTTTAGTGAATTTGGATTCCTCAAGTCTTCCTAAGTATAAATTTCAAGTTTCGTAATTTATTGTTGAGTATAAAGTTGAACTGCTCATTTTTATTAAAGTGTGCATTGCCAGATTTGAGTTTAAAATAGTGAACTGTTTCTTTTAAATTTATTCATCAATTTTTGGTAATTTGGATGTGCATATGATTCCTAAGCTTAGTCAAATACATTCGATTGATTAAGACAGCCATTCAATTCTAAATTAAATTACAATTCAGATTTCAATTTGAATGCACAATTCAAATGAGAACAATACAGTTTAGCTTTCTCATACGTATTTTCCTCCAACACAGAAATCTCCATTTTCTTGACAACAATTCAATTCCAACATACAATACAATCTGAAAACTACTTCAATCCTTTATTCAAAATTCAGTAACACTTTTACAATTGATCTCTTTTCAAATTTGAATTGGTATCAAATTTCAATTTACAAAGCATGGAATAACAATTACATTTTCTTTCCAAGATAAAACAGAGCTCAAATATACTTCTTCTTTACATTCTCAATTTCAACTTCAAACATCTACTATCAATACAATAACTTCCTATTACAACATTTATACACTCATCCACTCGAAGTGGGAAAGGTTACATTGAATTTGCTCAAAGGGAAAAGACTGTCAAACTGTAATTTCTTCTCCAAACAGTAACATGCCTATTTTTTTTTCTTCTTTGCAACTTTGATCACAACAAGGAAGGGGGAAAGGCAACACTCTCCACCCAACCAAGACATCCAATGGGAAAGGAGAAGCCATCTTTCCCCATTGGCCCCCGAGCCCCAACCATATTGAAATGGAGCGTGAATTACAACGCATGGCAACATGGGCTTCTTTCACATACAAGCACATTTCACATTCACAAAGAAACATAAATCAAACAAGATGTAGTTCACAACTACCTCAAGCAATCACAATCAAAACAAAGGCTTCTTCCAAGCAAGCCATACAAGAGCAAGAGCTATGGGGGTCTCCTTATGCCTCCCAAGTTGGAATTGGGCATCCACCAAATGCAAACCGCCATATAACACATCAAATCCCATAAACCTTATAGCTCCCAACCCCTCCTTATGCTCCCCCTCAAGTATATCCCTTATGCCCCCCCTCAAAGTAAGAAATGCAAGCAATTTCTTTTCCTAGGTGGATCCCAAACCAACACTCCCTCCACAAAGAATAAGTGCCCTTGGCAATCCCTTATGCCCCCCCATATGAAACCCCATAGTCTTCTCCTACACCTTGCCCTAAGCATTCTACCCATCCAACCAAGAATGCAACACAAACACCATTCAATAATGCATGCAAGAAGAGGGAAAAACAACATATTAAAAAGAACAAGAGCCTACCTCTCCATAATGGAGATTTGTTTTCCAAAACAACAGTTCCTTGATGCTCAAAATGCAGTTCCAAAATAGCAAGAAGAATGCATGCAACAAGAATTCCAAGCTCCTTCCACAAAGCAAGCTCCAACAACAATAAAATTTGACCCAAGAAGGGAGAGAGAAAAGTTTCAACAACCCAAACAAGAGAAGAAATTCCAATTTAAAAGGAGAGGGAGGGAGAGGATGATGTGGATTCCAAGTGGGATGCCACATCATTCTTTCTCAACCCCAAAAGAGAAAATCAACTTCCCAATAAATCACAATAAATGGAGATGACAAGCAACTTACACACTCAAAATTAACCCATGCTTTATCAAGGACTGAAAATAAAAACTTACACATAGTCATTTCAAATTTTAATTCTAAAGACTAAAATTTACTCCCAACCCATAGGCATGGTTGGTGGATGATTTTAAGAGGTGTGGGACAAGTTTAACTTGTCCCACAAGCCTCCAATTTTGGCTTCCAAGATCAAATCCGAATTTCAAAGAGGATGGAGTGTTCTACACTCCAAAATCAGACTTACTCAACCTACACATCACTTTCACATCTCTTACATCCTCTTACAAAATGCATTAATACCTATGACTCCATTTATTACATACTTTTGGACATAATGATTTATTTAATTAGTAACCAAGTAACACCTTATTATTTACATTCCACATCCCAATTAAATTTATGTAAAGTTTAACTATATGACTATCTCATTAAAATTTTCACATGTAAATTAAATAATCAAAAGAACACATTACAAATAAAAATACATACAACAATAATAAAAGAAACACATAAATAAAACACATATCCCCTGGTCACATATAATAGAAATCCCCCACCATGGGAATCTCTAACATAACACAACACACAAACACATTACACAGTTGCCATGGTGACCTTGTTGATTTCACACGGAATTTCAATATGGTTAGTCTCCAGTCCCCCGACATTGTTGTGATTTTCAACCTGCAAAATAACAATACCTCCTTCGGCCTCGTGGCCGCATCAGACATTCAAAATGATATAAATAATATTTCAAAACCATCTAAACACACAAATCACAACAACATCATTAATTTAACATTTTTATTTTTATTTTAATTTTGCCACTATATCGTTATCCCATGAATCTCTATACTAGAGCTACCCATGATATCAAATGTCACATGTCTAAAAATCCACATAAATAACCTGTCCATGTCAAGTAGTACATCATCATCCATATATAATAATGTCTCCAACAATCATTAATCATAATAGTTGAATCCAGATCAATACTAGTCCATGATCTAACATCTAACCAGTCATACTAAAATAAACATAATAGTGTCCAGAATGAGATCAACAGTAGCAAGATCAGTATCTAAACAAGTGTCAAAGGAGAGTGGGCACTACGGATGATTAGATACATGTAGAAAGGAGGTTGTTTGTTATTATAACATAATTTTTCTACTCGGGTTGACACAAGCTAGTAGAAGTAGATGGTCTGCATTTCATTATTTTGCATGGTGTACCAAATATTTTCAAAGATTCTTGTAATAGGTTCCTTTATGAGGAATAGAAAGTGCCTCCCACATAGGGATGTTCATATTTCTTTTCTTCATTTGTTCCACTATGTTGGAATGAATACCACCTATCTTCGATTGAAACTTTGTAGTTGTTGCGTCTTCCTTCCGAGGTTGAGTGCTTAGTGTTGATGTGTTGGGTTGGTTATCCTTCTTTGTAGCTTGATTATCCTAGAATCTGAAAGTTTTACTTATTATACCTTTGTTCACAAACTACTTGTGTACTAGGTTGATGGGTAGATGTTTGATCAGATTTGGATGGTTCACTTTCCATTTCTCTCTTCTTCAATCTCATATTAAATGGAATTGATTCTAAATGGCTTCTAGATTCCACTACCACATTAATACCACAAAAATATTCTTCTTGTCAGTTTAGCATGGTTGACTCTCCTTGTTCTTGTGGTTGAGTCTCAACTCCTTGTAGGGTCACTTCCACTTGTTGCTCTGGGGTGTGGATATACTTTGAACCATGAGTTCTTGGCTAAACACTCATTAGGGCACACATTTTGATTGTGTGGTTGTGAGAAATGGTAACACCATTCATAATCTTATACAAGATTATTTTGGACTAGAACAATATCTCTAGAAGAGTGAGCAAGAAAGGGATTTCGGTATTCAAAGGTTTTACATTACTTGATTTGAACTTGGATCCGGGCATTGCTTTTGAAAGGTTTTCGATTGGGCTAATATGGTTGATTTTGAGGTTGGTAAGGATGATTATATTGTGATTGTTACCTTTGAGGGCAACCAATTCATTACCAAAACCTTGAAGTAAGGATATCACCTCATAGAGATCATTTGAAGGAGGGGTTGGTTGAGCTAATTGATTGGAAATTGAAGGAAGAGAAGAAATACTAGACTGATTAGTGGGACACTCACGAAACAAAGGCATCAATATCCTTGGAGCTATCTTTCCAACTTGAACTAGGAAATTTTAAGCTCGTATAGGGAACTTGTAAGAGCTCAAGAGAGTCGTTATGTCCATTAATTTAATCATGACTACCACATCGTTGTTTAAGGCCCACCAATAATATAAAAAATGCATTATTTGAGGAGGCATTAATCAAAGGTGGGATACTTTCCTATGTCTTCTAAAAATAGAAATTTAAATCTCCTATAAACTCTTAAGGAGCTCTCTTGATGGTAGTCAACTATTCCATGAGGGACGGTTGATCACTTTTGTCTTCATATTGTCTACACAACTACTCCCCCAACTCATCCCAGTTGTGTATATAATTGATTTGAAATCCTCGATACCATTGGAGCACTCTCCCTTTGAGATAGGTGGTGAGAATCCCGATTGTTACATTTTCCTCTGCGATATTATGAACTAAAAATATTGGTAACATATTTCATATGCTCTATCGAGGTAACATTGCTTTCGCCAGTGAAGAATGGTATGATTTTCAGAGCTGCTATAGGTATGTCATCTCATTAAGATATAACAAGAGGGATACCACCATTGAAGGTGGGGAAGACTTGATTCCTTATAACAATTACAATGAGTTGTGGTTGATTTCCTCTTGGCAGAGGGAATATTCCAAATGGAGGCATTGAATGTTCTCTAAAGGAGGATAATGTAGCTCCCTCTTTTATTCTTCTTGGAGAGGAAAAAACAATCTCAATGGTATGTTAGATTCCTTTTTGTGAAGAAGCCCTTGCTTGAATCATTTGCATAGGTATATGCATTGTTCTTTGAAAACTAGAGATATGAAATCGTCAAGTAGCTTTTAAAAATACAACTACTAAGAGAAGCATTGACTTTTAGCTTTTCCCATTGGGCATGCTAAAAACTAACATGCCTAAATCAATCTCTACTCTTTGAATGCTAACTTTGAAATGAACCTAAGAAGATTCTTAGCAATCAAATATGATTGTTAGTATGATCTCAAGGTTTGAGAATGGAGTCTCACCAATAATGGCTACAAGACCATATTGGTTCTCTCCATATTACTCAAGCTTGAGTTAATGGATGCACTATGAAGATATTAGCTCAATATAAATGGAGAAATGCTCAAGATCCTAAATGCCTATAGTTTATGCTAAGAGGAGAAAAGTGTTCTAAGAAATGGTAAGGAGGAGGGTTCTATTTATAGGTTTCATTCCAAGAATGGTATGAATTTGGTGCATGTGGGACAAAAGGTAAGTCCAAAAATCAACTTTTTACAAGTCAATGCACTTTTTGATTAGATTAGAAGTTAATTAATCTTTTAGGATTAATTAAGAATCCCAAGTAAGCTTAGGAAGATTTCTGGGAGCATCTGGAGGAGGTTTTGATAGATTTTGAATGTTTTGGAAGTGAGAGTTAGCCAATAAGAAGGTTTATTGGTTAAATGCAAGATAGAGGCTTAATCAACATATAGTAGTTAATTAAGAGGAGTTTGAATCAAAAAAGTTCCTAATTGGAAGTGTCAGTGATTTGAAGGGAATAGAAGTATAGTGATTGTTAGTAATAAATTACTTTGAAAGTGTCATTTCCCCTCTTTGGGGGAATAAAATATTACTTCAAAATAGTAGACAAAAAGTAATAAAATTGCTTTGAAGAAAAATTATAGAGTGTCTACATTTTCCCCTCTTTGATGGGGTGCGTGAAAAAGTTACGATCACGATCAAAAATAGATAGAAAAGCATAAGAAACAAATTTTTTGAAGGGTAGAAGAAAAATTATTAGTCTTGAATGAAGGATGTACCCCTGAAATGTAATGGGGTGACTTGAAATTTGTGTTGATCATCTTCCACGTCATACTAAATAACCGAGTTGAAAGGGAGAGAAGTGAGACACCAAATATTTTATATTTATATTGAGAGAGGGTAAGATGAATGTAGAGGAAGAATAGTGAGAATAGTGTGAAGAGAAGAAAGGGGATATAGAAGAAAATAAGTATGAGGAAGGGGATTGAGCTAACATCCATCCAGTGCTTTGTAAACAACTTAATTTTCATCATATTGCTAGTGATCTTCATCATCGGTCCTTATTAAAAATGTAAGCATACGACAGAAGTGTAGAATGACATGAAAATCCATAGTACAAACAAATTTCCATTGCTAAAACACCAACTCCATGCAACATACAAAATGCAATGCAATACGAGAAAGTAAACAAGCCAACCTAACAGGAAACAAGTACAAACACACATACTTAAACCAACAACGTTTAAGATAGTTACACAAATGTTTTGTTATCGAGCTTATAGTTCCCAAATGTTTGTGTGTAATGAAAAGGGTTAAAAGTGGTGCCCCAAGAAAGGATACATGTGAGGGGAAATATGGTGGACAGGGGTCCAATGAAAAATCATTCATGTGCGCTATGAAACAATACTAGGAACTCAACTCATTGTGCCAAGATAGTACAGATGAAGCAAGTAAACCAACTTTGTTAATGGGGTAGATCCAAATGATCCATGAGTCATTGTTATAAAAAAAAGTGAAAACACAAGCAAGATATAATTTGAATACAATGTTTGACATACATTTCAAGCTTCATACTATGTTTTGTACCAATTTTTAAATTTTTACAATTTTTTTTGAATTTTTATGATTTTTGGATTTTTAAAAATTTTTGATTTTTTTTTGAAAATATTGATTTTTTAATTTTTTTTAGTGATTTTTGATTTTTAGAAGAATGTTAGGATGGAAGATCACCTAAAGAAAGAAAAATATGCCCCAAGGAGAATAATGGGTGCTAGTAGAAAAAATATGCCCCTAGCGGGATGAAAAATGGGTGAAAAATGATCATTTATTAAAAATAAATATCGTGGAAGGTGATAGAAGAAGTTAGAAATGATCGTGGTGGGTCAAATCATGCCTCTCGACCATCATGGTGGGGTGAAAATGCATCATGGAGGGGTCAAAATGACCATATACCCCCCCTCAGGGGGTAAATCATCATGAGTAATTCATTTGTTACTGAGCCCTTGTTGATTTACTATTGATTTTTTCTCTGACCCTTGAGAGAGATGGCGTGAGTTCACAGGCATGTATGAGGTGAGAGACACTATTTCATAGAGTATGTGATGGGATGCATAACGATGGACCTATACATGAGTACCTATCCATCTTTTTTTTTTTAGCATTTAATGTCATTTATTATTAGGCATTTAGAAAGGGGGGTGTGATAATATATGTGTGTGCCTTAGGGGCATGCATGTGTCATCGGGTGTGCAGCGTGTGTGCAAAGCATTGGTGCAGGGCATATGCATGATGGGGGCATACATGGATAAGGGCATATGACATGGAAATATCACATGCGTATGTAGTGCAATAAATGCTAGATGTAGTGTGCAAGCATGGGGGGGTTAGGTGCAAATGCACATGGGGCACAAGGGTGCAAAGGTGTGTGCATGTGTCGTGAAAGGGGCATTGTATGTGCATCGTTGGGAAATGGGTTATAAGCAAAGGGTTGGTTGTGCATGTAAATGTGTTTAGGATGAGCATGCATAGGCATGAAAGGGGTGTATGTGTATGTGTGTATGAGGTGTAGAAAAGGGGTGTGCATGCTAGGGGTGCACACATGCTAATAGGGTGTGCATGGTTAAGGTGCATGTGCATGCATGGAAGATGGGTTTTGGGAACACTTAGAAGAAAAAGGGAAATTTTAGAAGAATATAGGGATGAATAGGCTAAGTGTTAGATGATGTTAGATAGAAGAAAGTCTAATAAGTGGTTGTTTGATCTTGTAGATGCAACTACCTACCTTACAAGACTTGTAGAGTGGGGTGACATGACACGGTTGGCCAACTTTGAGGTGACCTTCTCACGATGCGAGAGGGCCTATTTGGACATCACCCTATATGTTACATGGCTTAGCTATGTGGCATAGATGCCACATATCACCTTGGACCACAACCTCCTTACAACCTTAGCTGAGAGGTGGCACAATGAGAGCTAGTGTTTTAGGCTCCCGACTGGTGAGATGACCATTACACTTGAGGATGTTTGGAGGATTTTATGAGTGCCGATCTAGGGCCATCTGATAGAGTATGAGGATGATGTGGCACAGATTATAGATAGCTTGATTGAGCTCTTTGGTGTAGATGAGATACCTCGATGAGGGTATGATGTAGTGTGAATGCATCATGTTTCATAGATCGAGGTTATATCATGTGTGTCATATGTATCTCATGGGCTTGTCAAGTGCATTCTGCTTACTTGACAAGATGGGTACATCATTTCCCTTAGGCCTGATTGGTGTGATTTGAGGCTTGATAAGAGAGAGAGATTGTTATTATTGGGGACAAGTGTGTGCTTACACATCTATATTGGGATTTGCATTTGATTACCTACCATGGTCAGAAGACCGTGGGTCCAATACACTTTACTATAGATATGGGCATGGGACCATATAGCTATTGGTCACCCTGCAGAGCATTATGAGATCGAGCATAGATGAGCCTTCAGTATTTGGTTGGGCTCCTATTGGTGATGATGTGCATGGACACATGGGGGATACTTATTTATCTATCATTGTGCATTTGATGATATTCAATTATGAGATGATTGTATGGAGACCTTATAGACATTATCAGTGGCCAGAGGATCCAGTGGAGCTCAGCCTTGCCTTAGTGGAGCATTTTCTTATTGGGAGTCATGGATATATTATGGAGTATTATAGAGTGGATCGGGCATAATGACAGTTTGGTGCCATTCAGAGATGTTCTAAGCCATAGAGATGTGTATATGCATGCCATGCCTGAGAGACTTTTGACATTGGGCCTCTGATCGGGACACAATGAGCTCGAGACAACTTTGAGTAGATGGTTCCATTGGCATGGGCACCATTGCGGAAGATTATGGATCCAGGGACCACAATGGCTATCTATCTGTTTTGGTATACTATAGTTTCCGAGGGTTTGACTATCCCTCAGGCTGCATGGGATGTAGGAGTGTGGCCACCACCAGAGCATCAACCTCGTAGAGGAGAGGACAACGGAGGGTCCAACAGGGTAGTGACAAAGTGATGATGGGAGTGATGATGATGGATTGATGATGGATGGGGATGGGGGGGGGATGGGAGGGATGGAGGGACAAGAGATAGGTTCATATACCAGGACATGTACATAGTAGTTCAGATGCCCCAGGTGGGTATGTAGTTGGGATTCATGTGTTCCTTCTAGGTTTTCCATAGGGACATGTATAACAGCCTCCTCCCACATAGGCTCCCATTGTTATCCCACACACATGACCCAGTAGATAGAGGAGGAGATGGATGGGGGACCCCACCAGATCCCAGTGGGGATGGGATAAGATCCATAGGTGCAGGGGAGTAGTTAGTTACGTTGTGGAAATAATTATACAGTGGTCATAGCTCTTCAAGCTCTCAGTCACACCATAGAGAGAGATCAGGTTATTATAGAGAGGGATCAGGAAGTGGTAGAGAGGGCACAACTACAGGCTGAGAGAGATCAGTTGGCCACACAAAGACATAAGGGGACACAGAGAGATCTCAATTGATACATGTAGAGGCACTACAGAGATACAATGAGAGTGAGATCAACTAGAGTGAGTACAGTGCAGTCAGGCCAGGCCGAGGTGGCCTAGGTTTTAAGAGGAGGTGGTCTCTTTTGTTAATTCGTAGTCTAGGCTGCACTTATTACACCTCATGTTTATATGGATATAGCTACATCCATTAGATAGATGCATACATATTATAGATTTTTATATTATGATGTGTTCTAGAGACAGAGATCCCCGACATTTAGTCAGCATGCCATGAGTAGGAGTGCCCTCACATGCGGTTATGCAGGCACATCGGAGTAGCAGCATCAGCTAGATTAGTGGAGCAGCAACCACTAGTAGGCACCATAGGTAACCCTCTAGAGGGTCCACAGGTGATGGGACCCCACCACCTCGAGAGGAAGCTAGGCCCCACATGAGGGAGAGATTCGATCATGACATATCTTTTATTTGATGTATTTATAGATGTATATTTTTGATGTACCTCGATATGAAGGCACATTTTTGATGATGTATATGTATTATTTTTGGCTATGCCTCACTATGAAGGCACATTTTTTATCGATGCCCATGATGGCATACCATGTATCTGATGATGATGTACTTAGACACATTTGTATATAGACACATCATTATTATATGGACATTATATTTATATATATATATATATATGATGATGATTATGGACTTTATTTATGATGTTTATGATTGTATCACATGTTTTGATTTATGAGATAACATTAGATGATATCACATTTTTGATGAGATACTTCATGTTCTACTTATCACATTTTGTGTATGAGATATAGTAGATGATATCATTTTTTTGCATGTGATACTTATGATTGTCCATGTTTTTATTATGGTCTATGTTTGAGGGGGACAAAAGGTGGTCCCTCTTGCCCCTCATGGTGATATTATATGATGTTAGCTTAGCATACATGTTTAATTTTCATGTTCATGATGATGTAGCTTATATTTTTTATTGATATATGATGTATAGATGTGATGATAGATGATATGATGATATGATGACAAAAACTATACAAGAAAACAACAAGCACAACTTAATCAAATCTAAAATACAACACAACTATCTACAAGTATGCAAGATAAAATGAATTCAATGTAATACAATAGATTAAAGTAACACTTAATCTAAGTAAGAAAATGAATTCAATTTAAAGCACACACACAAAAAAAAAGTAATGTAATCAAAACTATACAAACCAACAACTAAAAGTAAGCAAACTACTACTTTATTTTTGTGGGACAATTTTGAAACATTTTTTTTGTTTTTGGTGTTATCTTGAGACAATTTTCAAGGCTTGTTCACATTGTTTTTGGATTTTTGTAAGACAATGTTATATTGTTTTTGTAGTTTTCGTCCCTAAAAGGTTTTTTCAGATGTTTAGGTTTTTCTAACATATTTGAATGTTTTTGTGTTTTTCAAAGTTATATAATGAATGTTTTTGGAATTTTCTAAGGTTTTCAAAGCTATGTATAGAAAACAAAGAAGCGTGGATGCCCCCAAGTGTTAGATGGGAATATACAAAGGAAAAATGCCATGTGTGTATGTGCAAGAAGGTGAAGATGTGAAGGTTCCCCAGCATTAGATGGGAATGTACAAAGTGAAATCCCTTTCATATATATAGAGAATAGATAGATCATCGGATCAAGGCCATGAAGGAGGTTCAAAAGGATCTCAAACTTTAGGAAAACCTAGCCCTAAATTAAAGCAAGTGTACTCCTTCTAGATATGAGATATGCTTGTGAACAATGGATCCTCCCAAAGTGCACCGGAAACTATTTTTCACCAAGGACTTGTCCAATGTGCCACAATTGTGTGGTTTTCACAGTTGGATGACCTATTTTCTTTTTACTTTTTCTTTTTTTTTTTTTGATTTTTTTTTTTTTTTTTTTTTTTTTTTTTTGAGGAACCCATACTCAAGCATAGAACCACTTGAGATGTATTGCATTCATGGGTTCCTTTAGTTCCTCACCATCTATGAGTGCAAGTTTGTATGCCCCTGAACCATACTTAGCGACCACAACATATGGTCCTAACCAGTTTGGCTCAAACTTTCCTTTCTTTTCCGGTCCTTGGTGGTGTTGAACTGATTTTATTTGAGTACTAGATCTCCTACCTCAAACTGGTGAGGTATTATCCACTTGTTGTAGCCTCGTGACACTCGATTTTGATATACCTTTAAGTGATTAAGTGCCCACATGTGTTTCTCATCTAGTAGCTCCAACTCTGCTAGTCGAGCCACTCGGTAATCTTCATCCTTATCTAGATAGTCCCGGAGAGATATTCTTAGGGAAGGAAGCTCAATCTCTAATGGTATGATGGCCTTAGTGCAAAGACTAGTGAGTAGGGTGTAGCACTAGTAGGAGTGTGGATGGAGGTTCTATAAGCCCAGAGGGTGGGATGGATTTGTAAGTGCCAATTACGACATGTTTTACTTACCATATTTTCCATTATGTGAACAAGTTTTGTTAGTGGCCTCTGCTTGTCCATTACCTTGAGGGTAATAGGGAGTGGACCACTTTAAATGGATTTGGAAGCATTGACATAACACTTTAACTATCTTGTTCTTGAAATACTTACCATTTTCTACTACAATGGTGGGAGGGGATGTCGTAATGACAGATGAGGTGGTTCATGATGAATTTTGAAATTTGTGCACCGGTAACATATGTAAGAGGCACAACCTCTACCCATTTTGTGAAATACTTGGTGGTAGTTATGATATGTGTATGGCCATCTGAGGAAGTAGGAGTGAGCTTCCCTATGAGATCTAATCCCCATTTTGAAAATGGCCATGGTGTTGTAATTGGCTACAAAGCTTTTGTGTTGGTGCATGAATCAAGGTTTCCATACTTCTGACAAAGTTCACACTTCTTGACATAGTTACAACAATCTACTTCCATGGTGGGCCAATAGTAACCTACTCTTAGTAGTTTCTTAGTGAGCACCATTCCACTTGTGTGTGCTCCACAAACTCCTTCATGTACCTCTTTGATCGCTTGGATGACTTCGGCCAAATCAAGACAACGTAGTAGATTCCCATCATAGCCTCGACGATGATAAAGGGTGCCTCTAAGAGGGTATATGGGCTATATGATGGATAAGGGATTTTTTCTCAGTGTGGGAAATATTTGAAGGAAAGGTATTGTCTTGTAGGTAATTGAATATGGGTTCATACTAGGGGAGAAAGGACCAACAACTTCACATACCAAGACATGATTTTGGCATGTCATATGCAAGCTCTCGCAGATGTTCACAAAGAAAGGAATTTTCTTTTCTTGAGGTGGAATGTGAAGAAAAGCTCTATGATTGTGGCCATGGCATCTGTTGATCGATTTTTGCCCTTGGCATCTATTCAAAATCAATACATACAAAATATTCCTTGAGAGTCTCAACCATCTTTCTTGTATGGGATGAGCTTGTCATCCTTGACCTTATATTCATCATTGACTTGCTTGATGATTAATTGTGAATCACCAATGACTCTTAGTTATCGATATTCCATTTAATAGCAATTTTCAAACCAACAATGAGTGCTTCATACTCTATTATGTTATTAGTACATGGAAAACTCAAGTCAAAAAGCATGGGATGAAGTCTCCTGTTGGAGTGATAAGTACCACACCGGCTCCTGAACCATGGTAATTGAATGATCCATCAAAGTGCATCTGCCATATATGATGGATTCTTCAATATACATCATAGAAGCATCTAGAAGATCCAGACACAATGGTTATGTTCTGGTAGGGAGCTTCAACTAGTTGATCAAGCAAGCACTATCCTTTGAGTGATTTTGGTTTACAAATTCAATATCAAACTCACTTAGGAGGATGATCCAATTAGCCATCCATTTGGTGAGTTGGTTTAGATAAAAGGTATTTCAAAGGATCAACTTTGGAAATGAGCTTGGTTTTGTTATTGAGTAGATAGTGGTGAAGATTTTGAAAGGAAAAGACCACAACTAAGCATGATTTTTCAATTTTTGGGATAATTCAGCTCATATGTGATCAAAGTGTGGCTAAGGTAATAAACCACCTCTCTCTTTTTGGCTAATATTGTATTGGGAAAGCAGTGCACCAATAGTGTATTGGGTAGCTGAAATGTATAATAAACAGAGGTTCACTGGGGTAGGTGGCATGAGAATAGAGGACTAGTTAGATATTGTTTAAGCAATTCAAAGGATTTTTGACATTAGGACCCCAATTGAAGGTAACATCTTTCTTGAGTAGATGTGTGAAAGGATGGCACTTATCCGCAAGTTGTGAGATGAATCGATGGATTGCCTAAATTTTACCTTGTAAGTTGCAATTACTTAAGGTTCTTTGGTGGAGGCATCTCATTGATAGCTACAACTTTAGTGGGATCTACCTCAATCCCTCTTCTTGACACAATGAAACCCAATAGTTTTCTTGATTATACGTGCCAAAGATGCATTTCTTAGGATTCAATCTGACTTTGTAGTCTGGAGGCATTGAAAGATATGCCTAACACTTTTGGGTGCTCTTCTCTAGTCTGGACTTTCCCAAGATATCATCCACATAGTCCTCCATGATGTCATTCATCATGTCATGGAAGATGACTGTCATTTCTCTTTGATAAGTGGCTCGACATTCTTGAGACCAAAAGGCATCACTTGGTAGAAAAATGTTCCCAAGGGGTTGTGAAGAAGTTTTATGTTGATCTTCCTCTGCGATCTTAATCTAGTTATATCCCAAAAATCCATCCATGAGGGACAACATTTCATAACCCGCATGGTTGAATCAAAATCATGTCGATGTTAGGAAAAGGAAAATCATCTTTAGGGCATGCTTTATTAATATCCCTAAAGTCTGTGTAGATTCGGATACCAATTGGTTTCTTTTGTATTGACACTATGTTTGATATCCATTTGAATAGTCAATAGGTCTGATAAAACCTACACCAATAGCTTCTCTAGTTCTTCTTTAACTAGAAGTGCAACACATGGGTGCATCTTCCTTAACTTTTTGCTTGATAGGTTTGGCATCTGGATGCACAAAAGGTTATGCATGACTAAGGTTGGGTCCAAACCTGGCATATCTGTGATAAGACCATGCAAATATGTCTACAAATTCTTTTAACATCACAAATGTTTTTTTTGCTCTTGTGTTGAGAGTGAAGCTCCCAACTTTACTATTTTTGGATCCTCTTCTGATCCGATGTTAACACTGATAGTCTCCTCGATCAACATTTTAGATGTATCTTCCATTCATGTAGGATCAGGAGGGGAGATTAAGGTCTTCTTCTAAGGGCATCTCAATGAGATATTTCATCTTTAGTGGGCAACTATCTTGTCCTTTATTTTTCCATTTGTTTTTCCACAAGCAGCCTCAAAGAGGTTTTCACTATGTGACTTGGACTTATTCTTTTGTCAAGGATTTTTGTGTAGTATTTTTCCCTTGCTTTTTTTTTTTTTTTGACCACACAACCTCTACCCTCTTCCCCAAAGTATGCACATGCATCCAAATTGATGGAGAAACCCTTTTTATGGTCATTGATTGGAATGGCATCCCGAATACCCATGAACTCTGTGATTGCCTCATCATTTTCAAAGAAATCAACTGGCACATGAAGTTTTTGGCCCCAATCAATGAGGTTGGGATATACAAGGGTAATTTGGAAATTGGCTTGGGAATTGGACTGGGAAAGGGTAAATGGACGGAATCTAGGAAAAGGTTGGTAGAGGCAAGGTCCTCGTATATATGCTACAATAGGAATATACGTCATTATTTGAATGAGGTGAATCATCCTCACATTCGAAGAGGTGTCATCAATTTTGAGGTGGAGCCCTATGAGGCTTAATGCCAAGGCCATGTTTATTTGATTTGTAAGGGGGATTGGGATAGGCTCTAGTCTTCCTTGTGCATTTGTGCCACACCCAAATCCCTGATAGCCCCATGGCATACATCATTTTGTGTGCTTTGGTGTATTCGGAGCTTGGTGACATGAACTTTTGTTCCTTGGGGATCCAACTTGTAGGTGTATCCAACATTTTCTCATCTGAAAAAAGGCCATGGGGAACAAATTTCTCAAAGGGACTAGGACAACTATCCCGAGAGCTCTTGAACTAGAAATCGGCCTACCATGTGTTTTAGGTGATAGCGAGAGGTCGGAGACCAAAAGGGCTGTTGAAGATTGAAATCTTCAATTGGGCCATATGATCCAACCTTCATCTCCCATGAGGCAAAGGGAGAGAGTGATGAGGAAGGATATTTATTATCAGCCTGCAATGTGTCAGATCAACTCGAGCTTTTAGAGCTTCTATTTTGTAATGGTATAACAATGTCCATTGAAGGACATTCATACATGCTACTCAAGAAAAACTATGTAATGCTCTACAATGTGCAAATGGCTCAGGATCTCCTAGGATGGTGATCATCTTCCCTCCATGATACAACTTAATGCATTGATGAAAAGTGGAAGGTACAACCTGCATGCATGGATCCATGGGTGCCTAAGAGCATGTTATAAGGAAGATCTAGATCAAGGACATGGAACTTCATGTGTCATGATTTTTGGCCCTACTTCCATAGGTAACACAATGGTACCAGCTGATTCATGCTCGACATTATCATAAGTTGTAATTGTGATTATGTGAGAATCCAGATCTGCTTTATGTGCCCTAGTTTTTTGACTAGCTTCAAGGTGTAAATATTTAAACCTGACCCATTATCCACAAGCACTCTTTTAATCTTTCTATGAGTGAAAAATACCTCAATGTACAAGGGTAAATTGTGCATGTGATTATTAAGTGGGACTTCACTCTGGTCAAAGGAAATGCAATCATTAAGAGCAAGGTTTGGCCACCATGGCTTGGAGGTGTGAAGGATCGACATCTGTTGACACTCTGACCCCTGAAGGGTCTTATAAAGGATATCCTTATGAGAGCTTGATATCTTGAGAAGGTCTAAGATTGAAATCTTAGTTGTGGTTTTCTCAAGTTGATCTAACAAATCATATTGAATTTTTTGAGGGGTAGGTAAAGGAGGTTTTGGAATCACTAGATGAGTGCATCATGTTGCCACACATAATCATTGCTAATGATTTTGATGGTGTTTACATGCTCATTGGATGAATGAACACAACCTATGAGTGAATCAAAGGGATTATCAGCTGAAGTATACATGTAATTTGTAGCTCTATAGTCATCAGATGATTGACCTTGATCCAGATTTTTCATTCCTTGTTTATTATGATTAGGAAAGGGTGTTTAAAGATTCCCATTTTTCCATTAGGTCCTTGTCCCATTTCAAGGTGAGTCCACTTCAATCTTCCCATCCTCAATGAGGTCTTGAATAAAGTGTCTCAGTTTTAAACATTTATCTATTTTGTGTCCCTTGACACGATGAAAATCACAATAGTCATGATCTTCTATACCATCCTGGTTTGGGTGCATCATCTGCATAAGGCACCATGTTCGGATATTGAACCATGTTCACCGCCTCTAATTGTCTCAAAATCATGGATAATGAGTCTGTAAGGGGAGTGAACACTGTCATTTGATCTAGATTTTGACTAGGTCCTTTGGTAAGTTTTAAAAGAGGACCACTTTGAACTGTTTGAACTGTTTAGAGTCGGTGATGCCATCTCTATGATGTTCTTGTTTTTGTTAAATAATTTAGGCTTGTCCATAGGTTTTGACTCTTGTTTATCCTTTGAAAAGGGTTTTATTGTTCCCTTTCTATTAAAGCCTTCTCAATTTGGCTTCCTTTTGATAACTTCCTGAAGTTAGTGACGTAGTGCATTTGTAAGTGAAATGCAATGTTTGGATTCAAATTGGGCATGAAGATACTAACCAATTGTTTCTAGGAACTACACAAGGGAAGTGGCTAGCTAACCCTCACCATCATTATAAGAAATTGTGAAGGTTTCATTTGGTCTTTTCTTAGCGTTACATAAATCTAACATGGTTACATCATTTTCCATATTGAATGAGAAGTGATGCACACAAATTTCTCTACTAGTGCATGGGCCATGTGATTATCATCCCTTTTGGTATATGAAGGAACCATTCTAACACTTGTCCTCCTAAACTATGAGGGAAAAATGTATTAGGTAATTTCACTAAAAGCTACTTCTTGGCAAGCCATATAGAATTCTTTGATGTGATCATGAGGATCACCTTTTCCTTTATATTTATCAAATTTAGGACAATCAAATTTTTTGGGAATGGTGTTTCGCAACATGTCTCTTTCAAAAGGATAAGGACATAGCTCATCATATTGATATTTTTTGTTATGGCCTACGTTACTTTCTTGAAGGGTCATAAGCATGTTCTTTCATCTTGATTTATGGCTTGATCTGACGACCTTGATCTGGTTCTTAGATTGTTATTCCTTACCTCTATAAGCAAGGCCCATTCTCATTATATTTCATTGAGTTCCATAATAATATATGATATTGTTGCAAATTTGTTTGCAAAGGTTTATGCAAAGTTATTCTGGTGAATTTATTTTATCTTATTGATCGTGTTGTTTGATTAGCATCTGTGTTCTTGGTTTGGTATGATCTGGTTATCGTTCCTTTTATGGTATCAGAGCAACATATTGTTATTGACATATGTCTGTAAGTTTTATTTTGCAAATAAATTCTTTGTATATTCATATATTTGGGATTTGGTAGTATTTTGTTGTTGTGTGAGGTTTTATGTAAAACAAAGGCTTCCATTAGATCCATAAGGTGGCAAAACCTAAGATTTACTATAAAGTCGACCAATTCTAGAGGTAGTCATGTTTTTATTTTTTTGTTGGTGTACAAAATGCACTTTGGTGTGCCTCGGGATCCGTGTCATTAAGAAAGGAACGCAGAAAGCGGTTTCAAGGTTTTGTTGAGTTTATCGAGATCTAATGTGGGTTTTCTTTCCTTTTTAGAAGGGATACACTTGATCTTTGGCGCAGAGTTATTTTTTCAGGAAAATCTGCAGACATCTATTTTGGGCAGGGAAGTTCATTTTCAGCACATGATTCATAAATAGCAGTTTTACGAGAAAAAGCAGTTAGATGTGACTTTCTCAAAAACAAGAGGCTCACCCCAAAATAGTAAGTTATGCATAAACCCATTAAAATCCTTAGCCCTTGGTCATATGGTATGGTCGTATGAGGGCTTAAAACTTGTGATTCCTATTAGTAGGTACTTAACTCCAACCCCCTTTCATTTTATTTGTGTGGTGAAGGCAAAAGCATTTTATTTTGTTTTAGTGGCAACTAAAATAAATAGTAGAGCATAATATTGAAAACTTCGGTTTTGAGTGCCATTTTTACAAAAGTGATTTTTTTATACTCTTTATATTGGAAATATTTATTTTGAGAATCACACTATAATTATAAAGTGCCATATTATAACACACACTCATTATAAAGTTCCAAAATCTGGGGGCTTTTGTTGCATTGTTTGGGCATCTTGTTGCATTGTTTGGTTCTTGTATTTCTTTTGGTGATTTTTTGAGGATGGTGTCTTTATCTACTTCTGCATTAGATCATGTTGAGCCATTAACAACACATAATTACCACACATGGAAACCAAGAATGGAAACAATAATTAAGTAGAAAGGATTATGGGCTTTAACTTCTTCAGAACAACTAGTGTTCACTAGAGAATATGAGAAGTTTTAGTACGAAAGGCAAATTTGATGAATGTGTGGGTTTGATAGGAACTTATGTAAGTGATAGTATTTTGTTCCATTTGGAAAAGAGTGACTCTCCTTTCAAAATATGGGAGAAATTGGAGGATTTATTTGGTAAAGTGGATCATATGAGAGCCATGCAACTTGAAATTGAGATCGCCTTTCTTAATCCCGAATATTTTCCAACGATTATAGACTATCTTACCAATTTCAAGCATTTTTTGACATAGTTGAAGGGGAGTGGAAGAGATAAGAAAGATGAATAGTGTCTTTACTTGATTCTATCCAAGTTAGAGGACCATTTCAAATATTTTCTTCTACCTTTTTCTCTAGCATGGATGCCTTAGGTGACACATTCAAAATGCACGACTTAGAAACATTTTGTGAAAGACTTACTAGGAATAATCCAAATTGTCTCACCTTTAGTCTTCCACATCTCAAAGGTAATTAGTTGCATCTAATCCTAAGGAAAAGGAAAACCAAAATGTAAAACCAAATCCACCCCTTCTCCATCTCAAAGTGCTCCTAAACCCAAAGAAAACAACTCTAAACCGGAGGAGTCTTCTAAATCCAAGAATAAGTCTAGCCTTTCATGCTCTTTTTGTGGGGGTATTGGTCATGAAGAACATAGGTGTTATAAGAGAATGCAAGCCCTAGAGGATGCAATCAAGAAACACAAAAATTTTATCTCCAATCCACCTCTTTCTAATTAGCATGGAAAAGCGCTTAATGTTGTTGGAAGATCTCAGTCAACAATTGCACGGTTGGGTTATAGATTTTGGTGCTTCTCATCACATGACTTCTTCCAAGGAGTCTTTTGTTTCTCTAGGTTTGAGTTTTACTTCCAAAGTTGAGGTTGGAGATTCTTCCTTTCTTTCGTTAAGGGAAAAGGTGATATAAAAATTAATGGTGGCAATATCCAAGATGCACGATATGTTTCTAACATTATTACAAATTTGTTTTACGTATATCAAATTTGTCATTTACAGTCAAGGAAAACAGTGAATTTTACACCACATGGGACAAAAGTAAGAATTTTTTTGGAGCCTTATTCACTTGTTTCTCGAGGGTATTATTGATCATAGTTCTAGACTATATCACTTTGAGGGTTTTGATGACACTTCTTCTATAGGGACAGGATTGGTTTCTCATGCAAATTCAGAGAGTAAGATTTGGCATGAAAGATTTGGACATCTTAATTATAGATATTTGAAGGATTTGAGCACTCATGGTATGGTAGATGGTCTTCCTAGAGTTTATTTTCTCAAGGAGTTTTCTCTGGCTGTGCATTAGGGAAACAACACCAAGATCCATTTCTAAGAATTTGTCTAAGATAGCTTCTTCACCACTTGAGCTTGTGCATAGTGACTTGATGGTTTTCCAACCCCCTCTTTCAATGGAGCTAAGTATGCACTTACCTTTATTGATAATTTCTTGAGGTGTACTTGGGTTTATTTTCTCAAGTACAAAAGTGATGTTTTTTCACACTTCAAAGTCTTCAAGGCTTTGGTCAAGAAACAATATTCTAGTTGCATAAAGAACCTTCGCATACTGATAATGGGGGGAGTACTTTAGCAATGTATTTTTCTGAATTTTTGGCAACTCAAGGAATTATTCACCAGCATTTTTTTCCTCATACTCCATAACATAATGGCTTAACAGAATGGAAGAATAGAACTTTGAAGGAAATGGCTAACTGTATGATGCATTATAGAGATATACCTCTTATCTATTGGTAGAAGCGATTAATTGTGCTAACTACATTCGAATTGCATGTCACATAGAGCACTTGAGAATTTAACTCCGGAGGAAGCTTGGTCCAACACTAATCCATATGTTTCATTTTTTTGAGTCTTTGGGAGCCATGCTTGGGCATTTGTGCCAAAGAATAAAAGGAAAGATTTGGATAAGAAGAGTAAACCCTTGATATTTTTAGGGTATTGTGAGGACATGAGATCTTATTGAATTTTAGATCCTAATACACATGACATTATTTTTTGAACACATGTTCAGTTTGATGAGCGCTTCACCCCTCATGATTCTTCATATTCTTCCATGCCTCCTTCTTCATCTCATCTTGAGGATCCTTTCTCTGAGGAGATTGATGAGGAGGTTATAGATGTCATTGAGGATCATATTCCCATTGATGATGTCACTATGCCTAAGTGGGATCATACTACAATTTCTGAGGTAACACCTTTCATACAGGATCTTCCACCCACTAGGCATCATCACACACATTTTACAAGTTCTAGACTTTTGTGTCAGGAAGTTTATGAGGATCCACAATCTTTTTCAAAGGCTCATGGGATACAGGAGTGGGATGATGTGATAACAACTAAGTATTATTCTTTGATGAAGAATCATACTTGGGATTTGGTATCTCTTCCTAAAGGAAGAAATATGGTTAGGTGTAAGTGGGTATACTGAACTAAATACACAGTTGACGGGTCCATTGATAAGTATAAGGCTCTTCTTGTTGCAAAGGGTTTTTCACAAGTTGAAGGAATTTATTACTCTAAGACTTTTATACCCATTGCCAAGATGGATTATGTATGCCTTGTAATTGCTATTGTTGCATCATAGGGGTGGCCCATATACCAAATGGATGTGAAGAGTTCCTTCTTACATGGAGATCTACAAGAGGAAATATACATGGAGCAAAATCGGCTAGATTTGTTTAGGATTCTTCTCTTGTTTGTAGGCTCGAAGGTCTCTCTATGGTCTCAAACAAGCCCCTCGGGCTTGGTATGAGAATATGGATTATTTTCTTCTATCTACTGGTTTTTTTCATTGCCACTCCGATCATACAATGTATCTCCAACATGTTGGTAAGGATATTGTGATACTTGTCTTGTATGTTGATGATTTATTACTTACTGAGCTCTTCTTCCCACATTTAGAGTATTCAGAGGGCTCTTTCTACATAGTTTGACATGACAGATCTTGGGCTATTGCATTATTTCCTTGGTTTGCATATTTCTCAGACAAATTCAGGATTCATTTGAGTCATCAAAAGTACACCCATGATCTTCTTAGGCACTTTGATATGGCTGATTGCAAGCCAATTCCATGTCCTTTTCAGTCTAGAGTTACTCTTACTTCCACATGTACCACACCACTTTGTGATCCTACATTGTATAGGTAGTTGGTTGGGAGTCTCATGTACTTGACCCATAATCACCCTAATATTTCATTTGCAGTAGGGCTTGTATCTCGGTTTGTGCATTCTGCTCACATTAGTCACCGACAGTGCTAAAGGGATTTTGCACTATTTACATGACACTTCCCATTTTGGCCTACACTACACTAAGGGTTCTACTCATTTGGTTGGGTATACATATTCGATTAGGAAGGTTCTATTGATGACAAATTTTCCACTTACGACTATATTTTTGTCTTGTTTCTTCTCGATTGCTTGGGCGTGTAAAAAGTAACATGCTATTACACTTTCATCTTCGAGAGGCACAATACAGGGTAGTAGTTACATCGATTCAACATATTCTTTGGCTTCGATAGTTATTGAAGATTTTGGATTCCCACAGGATTCAATGACTATACTTTGGTGTGATAACCAAAGTGTAATTCACATTTCTGCAACCCTTGATTGAGCACCAGACCAAGCATATTGAGATACACATCCACTACATTCGTCAACACATTCAGGATGGATTTAATTGCTTGGAGTACATTCCAACTAAACAACAGGTTGCATATATCTTTACAAAGCCTTTTTCATCACCTCACTACCTTGAGTTGTGTGGAATACATGGGGTTTTAGAATTTGTTCTTGGGGACGTGTTCATGAGAACATCTTCATTCTTCATCTTCTTTCACTTTCCTTCTAGCAAAATTCTTTCCTTCTTTTGGTTCGAGATTTCTTCATGGATATATTGTACATGAGTACCTCATTAGGCCTAGTTTTTGGGACTCATACTATGGATATGCCACTTCTATTTTGGCCCCTAGCTTCACTTGAGGGGGTGTTAGAGTTGGTATTTACCTTATCTCATGTTCACCTAGGTACTTTATTTACCTTTATTGTATTTATCCTCACCCACTATATGTGTGGATATTTCTTTTATTTATTTAGATATTAGGGGATATTATCTAGTTGTTAGGTATATTTCTTTCCTTGATTTATGTCTTGATCTATGACCTTGACTAGTTCTTAGATTGTTATTCCTTACCTATATAAGCAAGGTCCATTCTCATTGTATTTCATTGATTACCATAATAATACATGATATTGATGCTCATTTGTTTGTAAAGGTTTATGTAAATTTATTCTCGTGAATTGCTTTCATCTTATTGATCGTAGTCTTTAATTATCATTTGTGTTCTTGGCTTGGTACGATCTCGGTTATCGTTCCTTTTAAAGGGTTTTGTATTTGACTTTATATATTGAATTCCTTGCTTTTGAGGGTCCTCTTCATCGTCATTTTGAGGAGGAGGTAACTCCTAATTTTCATGTTCTACCTTAACCTTGCAACAGATTTTAATGGGTGGAAATCGAGAACTACCTTTTTGTTTTGATGTTTCACCTTCAATGTTAGAACCAGAGGTGGAAGCATGTTTTCCCTCAATGTTGTCATCCATGCTAGTGAGGGGAGGTCTTTGTGTTTCTTCTTCTTCCTTATTAATATCTTGGTTAGGGGATTCTTGTTCTTGTAGTATTGTGGCACCTAGCTCTAAAACTCATGCAAGCACTCGATCTCTATTACGGAATAGGAATTCACAAAGTGAGTGACATCAAAGTTGTCAATATCTTGAAATGAATCACTCTCATCTCCGCTATGATCAATCAACCCATCTATGTCCTTCACCTCAGAGAAGAGGGGACCTAAATTGTGACCCAGAAAAGGATTTAACTCTCATTTCTTGGATTCCATTCTCATGATAGGGGCATTGTGAGTTTTTTTACACAAGGTTTTGTCTAGTGTAATCAAGGGTATAACGAACCTAAGTGCAACATGTAACAATTTTTTTTATGGCCTAAAAGTATATCAATAATGGGCTAAATAATAATGAATCAATCAATTCTATGAGTTTGATAACATGTAAGGAACAATCATGTAAGTTTTTTTAGTAAACCAACTAATCAACAAGAAACTATACCTTATGCTAATATTTTTCAAAGATAGTTTGATGCTATATGATCAACACAATACAATTACTTAAGTCAAGTTAAAAATTAACAAGGCGTAAGTATTAACAAAGGGATAACGTATCTTAGTAGTATTATTTGCATAGCTCACAAGTGTAACATCCATTTGGTTTATGGTTTTGGTAATGTTTGAAATAAAACAAATTCAAAGTATGCTAAGGATTCACTAAAATGTGGGCAGCGTAACTTCACAATATTGACACTTAGATTGAATTTACGAGAAAGAAACGAAATGCAAGTATTGTAATTTTGGCGGGTGATGTAAAAAATGTAACACTTATGAGGAAGATAAATGATGACTCAATCCTAGCTATGATGATGATGTGTATCAATATGGTTTTGAGAGAAGGGCCTACTAGAATGTGAAGACGTACCATTCACACTTTCAACACTTGCATTCCGGCATTGCAACCTAGTCATGCAAGTAGACTACAAAAGTGGTGGACATGATTATTTCTAGCAGTATCTGCGTGTGTTGTTCTCTTTTTTCCCAAAATGGAAAACAAGATAGAAAAGGTGTAGATCAAGTGAGGTTGAAAGATACTTGGCATCACTTTGGCAGAGTTTTACCTTGCCTTAGGGTGAGTGAGAAACTAAGACAAAGTAATGCTTTGTAAATTTTGTGATGAATGACGCTTAGTGCAAACTTGGATGGACTCTCTCCTTGTTCAATAAACAAGGTTTCGACTCCGAACAAGTTTTTACTTTGCAAAATCTCTATAAAACATGATTGGTTTGATATGGTAAAGTTGGCTCCAAGACGATATAGCTTCCTATTTAGTTCTCTCAACTAGGTGTCACAAACTACCTCTACAAGCTTGGTTTTCCAAGGAAGTTGACTGACTAAACCTTGGAGTATCCCGAATTTACTTTACCCCCTTCAATACAATGAGCGAGAAAATGCATTTAATTATATTTTCATCGTGGTCACGTGAAGATAGTCTTGACTCTAAACTTACAAGGGTAAACTAATCAAGTAGATAAGTGGAGCACTTTGCATTTTGTCCACAAGGTTCCCTTTTCATGGACTACTTTAGGGTTCCTAGGATCATCCTTATTGTTATATTAAGGTTTTATGGCAAAGAAATTTTATCCTAGTTTAAAGCAGATGGGTTTACCCTTATTCAAACCTGCATATCAAGTGTTTTTAATGTGGTGTGTTTTCTTATCTTTTAGCTTAATGAGGTTTTGCACACCATTGGAAACCTACAAAAAACGTGTTATTTTTTGTTTAGATCTCAATTATTTCACGAGTGATGTGTTCCTTTATGAAAATATTAGTATTTTAAGACCTCATAAAAGAGAATTTAAACTTTGTTTTTATTCCTAATATCATTCTAAGATGCAAAGGAAGACCATACACAACATAAAACCCAACTAGTTAGAAAACAATGAATAAAACCTACACATTAAGTGCACAACCCATTCCTTTTACTTAAATGGAAGTTCATTCCTTTAGAGAGATTTTAATGAAGTGTTTTTGAAAGCATGAAAGAGGTTTTGAATCATTTCGATTCCCAAGATCACCTAAAAGGTGCGAGGGAAGAGCATATGTGATTATAGCCTTACAAATGAAAATGAAACTATGAAAAGCACTAATGTAACTCAAGAAAACCCTGCAAAGTGTTAGAAAATCCAAGGAAATTTTTTTGTCAATTTAACATAGTTTTCAACTTTATTATCCGCAACACTTGTGTGCCCTTTAGGACATATGAGTGACCAGTAGCAAAGTGTATGTGTGTTCCTAAAGCGTATACACGCCCTATATAAAAAAAAAGTTAGCTTTTAATGTATGCACAAGCTAATAAGCACATGTGCACCCTTCTTGGAATTTGTGTACCCATGTAAGTGTATGCATGCATCTATAAAAAAGTAAGAAAACACTTTGAGCGAGAGGGGAGGAAAGCGTGTGTGCATCCTGAGATATGTATGTGTGTCGTTGCAAGTATATGCATGCCCTTGAGAGAAAATGCGTGTGTGCACAGTAAATTTTATTGCAAAGGGCCAAAACTATAGGGAAGCCTATATGCAGGTAAGGAATCATACATGCGTCCCCATGAACATATGTACACCCTAGGTGATAGGTGCATGTGAGTTTGAGTGTATGTGTTCCTTATTCTAACACTGTGCGCGTGCTCCCGGAAAAACACAAAAATATGGAAAAATAACTTCAAAAATAGCCAAAAGGTCAAAAATTTCTCTTTAAATCAATTTCTAATAGAAGCCCATTAACTTTACATACAAACCTGAAGACTTAACGCATATAAGGTTTAGCAAAATCTATTCAATCCTCAAAATGCATGATATGGTTAGAAAAAATGATGTAAATCACAAAGCTTGAAATCAACTTCTATGGACTATGGAGTAAAGTCCCATCAGACGTGCCAAATGTGTTCATGTGTAAATTAGGAAATCTATAAGACTTGAAACTAAACACCTAAGAGTTTCAAATCTTTAAACTAATCTAACAAGAACCATCAAGATAAGATCTTAGGGAGACTAACTTCTTTAACATGCATATAACTTTGAAAACAATCAAACTAACATGCCTAAATCAATCTCTACTCTTTGAATGCTAACTTTGAAATGAACCTAAGAAGATTCTTAGCAATCAAATGTGATTTTTAGTATGATCTCAAGGTTTGAGAATGGATTCTCACCAATAATGGCTTAAGGCCCTATTGGTTCTCTCCATATTACTCAAGCTTGAGTTAATGGATGCACTATGAATATGCTAGCTCAATATCAATGGAGAAATGCTCAAGATCCTAAATGCCTATAGTTTATGCTAAGGGAGAAAAAGTGTTCTAAGAAATGGTAAGGAGGAGGGTTCTATTTATAGGTTTCTCATAGAAAATGGTATGAATTGGGTGCATGTGGGACAAAAGATAATTCCAAAAGCACTTTTTACAATTCAATGCTCTTTTTGGTTAGATTAGAAGCCAATTAATCTTTTAGGATTAATTAAGAATCCCAAGTAGGCTTAGGAAGCTTTCTAGGAGCATCGAAGGAGGTTTTGATAGATTTTGAATGTTTTAGAAATGGGAGTTAGCCAATAAGAAGGTTTATTGGTTAAATGCAAGATTACGGGCTTAATCAACATATAATTAGTTACTTAAAATGTCGTTAATTGGCATTCTAAGTGAAATAGAAGCATAGTTAGATAAAGAAGTGTCATTATTTTATGGGGAATAGAATAGTTAGTGCAATGTTAGTAATAAAATTTCTTTGATCAAATTATAGGTGTCTACAGAAGGGACAAAATGATCGGCTTGTATAAGCACAAAACATTTGACAGTAAGACAATAATATTCATAACTCCCTATCTTAACCTCTTAATAAACTTAAATAATAATATAAGGGATTCACATGTGATTCCACAACTATCACTATAATATTAGTTTGTCACAACATACAACCTACAAAGAGAAGAACTAACTTCATATGAAGGTAAAATGGATCATATAAGTACCAGGAAAGAAATATTCACAAGTACGATAATCAACCATTAACATACACAACACATACAAGTGGAAGAAGGAAAAATATCAGTTTTGTATATAATATTAAGGCCTGATCATGTGTACAAGTGCTCAAAAGGGAAGAGATTCCTTACATAATAGATCAAAATTCCCCTAATACATTGTTCATCCTTGTATATATAGCTAAATAGGTTGATTAATATCAGTTTCTCCTCTTAACTAATTAAATTATAAAAATAGGATGCATTCAAAACTATGAAAGAGACCTCCTTAAAAATATCCAAAGCGAGTTGTGCATCTTTAACCGATCAAACCTAAAAATTGAAACGGTTAGACTGTAGGCTAGAGGACTATGAAAAAAAAACAGTGACTTGAAGGAAAATTCAGTGGAGTTACGCTACCCTTTTCTTTTTTTGTCATGAGTGTTGTTTGAATTAGCTTCTTTGGTATCCTAATAAGTTTATTTTTGTTAATATTCAAGAAATTTTTGATGATTTCTTGTACTTCTTTTTCATCATGCATAGTAGTTTAGGATCTCATCAAAGTTAGTTTTTAGACTATGCTTTTAAGGAAACCTTTTGACTCTACTCATAATCTTCTGGAGTTGACCACAAAAACCTAGATATAGCACTAACCCATCAATAGACTAAAGATCAAATATCTAGGCTACTCTAGTACACTCCTCAACCAAGCTCTTGAATTCAGAAACTATATCATCAATTGGGAGTATGTTTAGATCATTGTCCTAGAATTTGGAATGGATTTTGTCAAATTCATCGATGTTATCATCAATGGAATCAATTCCATTTTTCCTTACATTGGAAAATTTCTGAGTTACTTCTTTAAGAATTCAAATGAATAACTCAATGGCCTAAAAATATTCAAGCAGATTAGAAGGGTCATCAATGATCCCTTCAATGAGGATAACATTTGGATTCATTTTCCGTAACTCCCTCTCTAGAGTGATTTCCCAACTATCACATTCATCTTCTAGAATGTTGCACATCTTGACCACAATACTCTTCACTTCAAGTTCATTATGCATATCTACCACATCTCTAATCACTTATTCCCTTCCTAAATCATACGGTCTATCCAAGCTCCAACTGCTCGCCCTTATTGACTAATTTTCTCTACTATAGAGGGGGAAGTGGTGTCAAAGCATGTTCGGTGTTGCGAGGGTCATGGAAGTAGTTTATTGTGTGATCTTGTGAAGGATGGCTATCGATTTCTCCACTTTATTTTTGAGCTCATCCTTGGTGACCTTATCTTTATCATAAATTTCTAGAAGGTTTCCAAGGGCAATTTGGACATCCTATTTTACACCTTCATGTGTAGCCTTTCCCAAGGAGACCTTAGAGATATGGTAATCAACTATTTTAATATCTTCTTTTGATTTTTCTGTAGTAGGTGTTATAATTTCAAAAAACCTCTCCCCAAATTGATCAACCAATAGATGAGAGATGGTCTTTGGCTTCTTTGAATGGCATCGGGGAGTAAGATATAGACTGCTAAGATCAAAATCATTAGCAATGGATACCTTCTTCTTATTCTTAGGGGTTTGGCCAATTAGCTAAGAAGGAGTGGAAGAAGAGATCATTTGCTGAGAGGATGACAAGGGAAAGGAAACCATGGGGGTTAAAATAATGGGTGGTGAAAGGATAGTTGATGCAATGGTAATGAGTGACAAGGAAGGAGTAATCAATGGAGAGGGGGTGGACAAGATGGGTGCATGTATGGAAATGGATGAAACGGGAAGGGTGATAAGAGGAGAAGTGGGAAGGTAAAGTTGGGGAAGAGGATTCTTTAAGGGATAGCTCAAATACAATCTCCCAATGAAAGAGAAGGAAGGGAAAAATTACTTTTCCATAGAAATAGATGAGGTGGAAAATATGGGAGACGAGGAAGTGTAAGGAGAAGGAATAGAGGTTGTGAGTGGAGGAAGTGTGAGAGGTAGAGGAGGGAAAGGAATTGAAAAATGGGGAAGAAGGAAGAGGAGGTGAGAGAGGATACTGCAACACTTGGGTGGTAGAAGATGGAGAAATACTCAAATCTATTAATTATGTGGAAGGAGTAGAAGAAGAAGGTCCCACGCCCTTTTTACAAATTTTTACCTGTGAGGCTTAGATTTGGGCCTTTCTTATTTTTAGTAGTAGGATGTCCCACCCTTTGGTTGTACTTGTGGATTGTTATCTGAAGTTTGTTCTAGATCCTTGGGCATAATTCCCAAGGAAATTAACCACGGTGGGTGTGGTTTAAGATGCTCATTGCTCATTCCTTGGTGACCATGCACTCTTGGAGTGACCAATTGATTGAGGGTAGTGGTAGCATCCTTATTTTCATTTGAGTATTTGTATGTCCAAGACCTCCTCCTCATCATGGATGCCTTCAAACATCTCGTGATACCATATTCAACCCACTCTTCAAGTTTTTATTTACAATAATCTTTCTCTCTTATGGCCACCTCATCTCTACAATCAATCCATATATCTTCTAATTGAGGCATATGAACACTAGCAGGCCCTATTTGGATGACGACGCCCAAAAATAAAAGTGAATTCATGGGTGGAAGGTATTGATTTTCATTTGTTGCATTTCTCCCTCAACATTCTTGGCCTTGTAAGATGATGCACATGCATATCGGCCCATTGTGACAGGAAATTGAACCCCTGCCTTATGTTTTCTTTGTTGATATTTGTGGAGATGGAGTAGTTTTTGACTAATTCCATCAAGACCCATTTTTCAGTAGGGAACCTTGGAAGCTTGTAAGGAGCACCTAAAAATCATCCTACTCTAAGGTACATGAAGATTGAGAGCTACAAGAATATACATCCCCATATTCTAACCATGTTTCAATCTTCATTTGTGACTGAAGGTTATATAGGTATTTTTCAAATGTACATATAATGGCATAGAAGAAGGCGCTATTCACCCTTATGAATTATTTTTGTCCTTACTTCATTGTTAATTAGGGATTAAATTCATATATTTTCAATTGTTTTCTTGAAGCAACAGATGTTAGACCTGGATATTTCCTTATCCCCACTCTAGCATACACGAGGTAGGAAGTCATGTAGAAATTTCCCAAGGTTCGAACTTCTAGCAATTGTGAGTGTAAGGCATCATTGATGTGCTCATCCCATCAAATGATGGTGGTATTCTTATGGATAGTGGAGATGTACTTATACATCTACTCCTAAAAATATCTTGAATAAGGAAGGCCCACAACTCTACTCAGTAAGGTAATTAAGTCATTATTTTCCCAGATGAAGTCACAACGGGGAATGGTCTTTGGGAACCTAGTGACTGTTGGCCTTGGCTTTGTCAAGTAAATCTTAGTAAGAATCTTGATATAAGTATCAAGGTTATTATTCCAATGCTCAAGAGCCATTTTAGGTGATATTGTTGCATAACCTTCAACATCAGGGAGTTTGAACAAATCTTTGAGGTAGTCAATATCCAATCTAATTACTAGTGTATGTCTTGATCTTTAATTGTCTGATATTTGGAATCATATTATGCGGTTGTTGTGTAAACAAACTATGGGAACTACATAGAAGGTGGTAAAGTGACTTCCAAGGCTATACCATTATCATAGATACTTTTAATCTAAACAAACTTGGATGGAGCCTTGATTCTGTTCCAAAAATTGGGGAGGTCAATATGACCGAGATCAATGTACCCTGATGCTATCAAAGTCTGATGTGATGTTTGAAGGGGAAGTCACCCCTTGGAAACTTTACTTCATTATCTTTCCCTTGCCTTTTAACGAAGACTCCATTATTTTCTCAAAATCCCTCTGAAAATCCCTTGGAAACACCTAAAGCGATGACGGAAGTTAGGTCCTGAAATGCACCCGCCAAACCCCATAATATAAATGGTGGAACTTGAGCCTTGTATTGTAACCTATGACTCCCAAAATATTATTGGCAAAAGTTGGGTCCTACAATGCAACTTTGAACTTCCAAAATGATCTTGGGCAGAATTTATACCTTTCAAACTAACTTTCGACTTGGTCACGGGTGGAAGTAAGATTCCGACTTATGACTTAGTGTAGGCGGAATTAAGGTCTTATTTTACAGCTATTGAATTGCAAAAAGAAATTTGAGGATCGAAGCCCATTCTTTTACGATCTCCAAATGTTGAAAAATACTTAAACAAATCAATAACATTTTTTCACACTAAGCCATGATCAAATAAGGAAAATGAGAAAAGGCACACAAGGAGACGATGAAACAAAAGGAAAACCATGGTTATGCCTTGCCAAAAACAAAATCTAATCCAAAAGCCCCAAATACTTAAAAAGGGAGATGAAATGCCTCAAAAATGACAGAATATTGCAAAATATGTTAGAACAAAAGATATTACCAATAAATTTGATGGATCAAAGGAGAAATCATGAAAAACACTTGAAAAATCAAGAAAAGTATGATTGGAAGTTGGAGGGTCATTTTCAAGTCGAGAGGTACAAAAGGACAAGTGGAAATGACGTGGAATTCTGAATATAAATATAAAATGGCACATTTATTACACGTAGGTGACACGTGTGAGTGGGTGGCATTAATTCATTGACAGGACATCATGGGTTGACCTCAAAATTGTAAGTTGATCAAGTTTTGAGGATCAAGTTTCACTTTGCAATTTGTAAAATGGAAACCAGAAACTTGAAATACGTAGATTTCTTTATTTTGGGGGATTGGGTTTCATTTTGTAATTTGCATGCAAATTGTAATTTGAAACCCAGTAACCCAAAATGTATGGGGAAGTCGGGTTTCAAATTACAAAATGCATGCACTTTATAAAATAGAACACGAAACTGAAATACATATATTCCTTTGTATTTTGGGTTTTGGGGTTTGAGAAACAATTTGTATGTAAATTAAAAATTCTTTTCCGAAACCCAAAATCCAAAATGCAAAGGAAAATTTAAGTACTTAGGTTTTTTGTGATTTTCATAAAAATGGTCTTTCTTGAAAAAAATTAAAAGAAGGGTTTTTGCAAGGAATTAGTCATGAAAGTCATAAATATAAATTGGGCAAGTGACTTGAAAATTCAATAGGATATTCTTATACTAGGATAACATTCACGTCATGAGTAATTTTAGTGTGTAGTATTTCTTGGTAGCTTGCAAGACTTCCCGATCACGATTCTAGATTTTAGCTAGATGGTGACATCTAAGGTATAACCATTGTCATAATATTCCATGGAATCATCCACCACATAAGAGTCAAATATGGTCTTGAGTTAGACCATATTATCCCATGGGGATGTGGTATAGAGATTAGAGGTGTTGATTGTGTGGTTGAATTCATCGGGCTCTTCGTCATTAAATTCCAATAGATTGGGGGCATGCAACCAATCAACTCGGGATGAATCACATTTCGTGAAGAGTATCTATAGGTTATTTAAAGATCTATTATTCCCAAATGGGGATTGGTTTTGTTATCACCAAAAAGTAGCACCCTAGGATTTTTTGTTATGGATCCCTACTTTTGGGTAACATTGGGTTATCTCTCAAGTTGTGGGACTTGCGGGCTTGAGATAACCCTCCAGAGAAAGTTGGCTCTTGCTCCTAAACTACCTACCACAAGCTACTCTTAATGCAGGCATAATTATCTAATCCTAATCTAACATTCCAAGAGGTCAAGGAGAGAGAGTGCATGAAAAATAAAGCCTACACTAACAGCGGTGATACACCAGAAAAGGGGGGTTGTTAGCCAAGAATTCAACTGCTAAAATGGAGAGAGGTGAGCAATGGAAAGGGTGGAAAAAATGCACCACAGGCCAAAGATAGATTCACACAAAGCACCATTTGTTACCCATTAAACACAGCTCCCAAAACCTGCAATAGACATCAAGAATATGCACAATATACCCTATAATGAAGAAAGGAAAATAGAGACAATAAAACATGCAAAGGATGGACAAAATGCATCACATGACAAATTATATTGCTCCAATAAATATGCACAATTACAACATCAGTGGGCAAAAGGCAAGAAAATTCCATTACAAATCTTGGGAAGAAGGTTTAAGCTCCACATTCAACCCTATCGAGAAGAAAGAGAGAGGGGGTAGGAGATGGGTATGGAATATGTGTGAGATGCGAAACAAACTAGTTAGGCAATCTAATGTCTTCAATACGCACTAGCGGAATTTGTGAGTCTAAGGCAAAGAAGGCCCTTTAGCAGGCTGGTGTGATAGATCGGTCAGCAAGGATGACTGCTCGAAGGCTCCAATCAATATCGAGCTCTGGCGTGATTCGATCTATAGGTTGTGGAATACGTGGAAAATGACCCGGGATAGTTTCGTGTATTTCTCCGGACAGGGTCATATGGTGGATGGTAAATATAGTCAATTCTATGGACGATTCTCTGGCCTAGTCCAGAATTCCCTAGCTCTGTTAGCTGCTGTGTCTAGCAAGGATAATTGTTTGATGATGATAGGTGGAAGTGGGGTAGACCGGAATACTAGTGTGCGTAGGCCAGTGTCTATGTCTAATTCTCCTATGGATTCGTTGGGCTGCGGGATTTGTGGGTCACAACCGTAGATTCTTAGTTGTTGTGGACCTGTTATGGTCATGCGTGAAATCAAGTCCTAATCCCTAATATCCAGTAATCGTATGCTTTCTCAACTTCTATATTTAGGATCAATAACTGTGTGATTTTCTCAGAATATCTTACAGGCGTTTGTGCAACCTAGATTCTTAGGCTGGTATCTATATCTAGAAGAGTGTCTCTGCATCTGGCTGTGGGACCAAAGGATCACAACCAAAGGTTTGTTCTCTTTCAAACCCTTCTACAGTCATATGAATGTTGCCTAGGGTAATCTGTAGTTTGGTTGATTTGACCAAAATGTGTGTGCTTGGTCGTCTTCTATGTTTAGTCCGCTCAACTGGGAATTGATTTGTTATGAAGCTTACCATTGTTCGGAAGACTTGGATCCTAAGATTTTGATCTATATCGAGTTATCATTTGTGATGAGATTGGGCTGAGGCATGATTGGCTCGAATACGTATTCCCTGGGCTCTCTAGGTCCGTGATTGTCATACAAAAGCAACAATGTAAAACGAACTACAGTAAAATGAAATTTAACTATGTGAAGTATATCTATAGTATATATGACTTCTCTCTATTTTTTTGTGTTTTTGATGAAGCTTTATGAATTTAAGAAAGTAGCTATTTAAAATATCTAGAATTGTGACTAAAATAACAATTTAAAACAAACAAAATAAGCTTGAGAGTGTAGCTATTTGTGCATGTGTAATTTGTAGATCTATTCTAAACAATAAAATAGCTTATCTAATCTATTTGCAAGACTCTCGATCCTACCTCAGAAGTGAGGAGTGAATCATAGTTTCTCAGAAACTATCAATCCCCATAACTTCCCTGGCAATATCGAGAGTAGAATTAACTGAAATAAAGCAATTAACTACTCTATTTGATATGATTCTAACTAGAACTTTGAAAGCTAGAACCTGGATTCTGCAGAACAGTGGCGAATCCGATGGTGTGTGTGATCTTGTCCCCTCAGTGTGATCTCCTCGTTCCTTCGTGTTCACGTGGATCCAGAAAAGCGTGTAATGCTAGCATCAACAGAAGTAGATATTGGGATAAAGGTAGCTCAAGACACTGACTGAATACAATGCGAGTAGGAGAGGGATAGCGCAAGAGTACAGAGCTTGGCTTATGTAATTCCTAGCGGGATCTATT
Organism: Taxus wallichiana var. yunnanensis; assembly: GCA_018340775.1. Taxonomy (NCBI): domain Eukaryota; kingdom Viridiplantae; phylum Streptophyta; class Pinopsida; order Cupressales; family Taxaceae; genus Taxus; species Taxus wallichiana. Next base: position 55,823,800 of record CM031237.1, read on the forward strand.
GCGAGTCATGCAACATAAAGCGTCCAGAACCTGAAACTATCCTGTTTGAAGAACAAAACCTGCAACTTTAATGGCTTCCTAAGCTATTCTACTCCAATGGATTGGATGAAATAACAACAGTGCTTGCACAAGATGGATATGTGGCTTACTAACAGTAAAACAATGCTAACTAAGCATGCAATGAAAGAAACTAAGCATTCTAAGCAAAAGGAAAACTAAATCTATTGCGAAAAGAGAAATTAGAGGTAAATTTTGAGGGCCATTTGCTTGAGCACAAGCCAACTATTTATAGCATTTGCATTTACCCAAGGTAAAGCCAAATAGAACTCTTAAACTATAAACAATGGCAAAACACTATTCAGGGAACCAGAATCATAAATGCAAGCTTATGGCGGTGAAAGAAAGCTGGTAAAACGTTGAATTTACGTGAGTCGTGTTAAAAGAGCTTTCTGGAAAATGCGTAAAGGACCGCATTTCCCTGAGCGGGCGGTGATTACTGGGACCGCCGCCTGTTGGGGCGGCGGTCACGAGACCGCCGCCCAGGCAGGGTGGCGGTTTCGTCACTGAAGAGAAAAAGGCCAAGAAAAGAGGGGAAAAGGGAAAAAAAAGCACGGGGGCTAAGCGGGGCATGCGGGATGTTAACGCACACTTGGAGAGCTTTTCGGATCCGAACACCTTGCGAGGAGACCTGTATCATCATTGGGGCACGTGTCACGTTGTTACAGCAGTATAATACCTTACAATTTTGGGTACGTACATATTGCCCCCTCGGAGAAGCATTTTAGCCATGAAGAGGCGTAAAATGGTGGGTCCGAGTATGGCGGTCCGAAATGGGAAGTTAGAAGTTATACCTGATACATCCGTGTGTTGAAATGACGCCGTCCAAGATTCCGCTACCTGCAAAACGAAAAGAGAACTCAAGTGCAGATAGACACAATAGTTTGAAAAATAAATGCTAAAATAATAGGGAATGAGAACGTACCATTTGTGCGGGGATAGGAACTTACCTCCGTCGGTGCTCCAAACCTGTGAAAAAGTCATTTAAAATGAATCAGGACGCTATATATATGAAAGTGGGCCCATTTTCCTATTCATTTGTGCTGAGTCGATTTGATTGATTTTGAGCTCTGGGACCCACGGTGATGGTTTCTTGCGTGAGTAGAGTCAAAACGTCCGTGATGAGATAGCGATCATGCCTCCACGTGCGGAACATCGACCCGTGAGATCACAGGTTAGTTTTCTTCAGTTTATCCTTTTTACCCCCTTAAATTTGAAATGCTAAATATTTTGTCATGGGGGGGTAATTTTTGAAAATGTTAGTGTTAAAAGGTCCACCTAGGGGGGGCGCCTACTGGGTAGGCTTTGTTTTTAGGTAAAATGGTCATTTTTTGCACTTTTTAGGCTTTTTAAATTTAAAAACCCGCGTGGGTTTTGGACCACGACCGCCACCCTGCCCAGGGCGGCGGTTACATGACCGCCGCCTGTTCAGGGTGGCGGTTACAAACCGTAGCCCTTAAGGTGGCGGTTCTGCTCGCCTCTCTGCTCAGGGCGGCGGTTTTGCCTAGAATGCAAAAGGATCATCTATTTGAAATTGTTTTTGCTTTTCTAGCATTTCTACGTGTTTTCATGATTTTCAATATTACTCGGATCTAACTTGCTCTGTTTTGTGTGTTTTTGGGTGTATGCGGGAGAGAGGAGTATATCCGGTGGAGTAGAGAGAGGGAGTGTGATTGGCTCCCAGGGGTACTAGATGCCCTCTCACAGGATGAGGAGGACACTCTTGGTGGTGGGATACTACGCATTTCACGCGTGCCCCATGTTACACCATCTAGTCACATCCTTTGTGACTTGTTCTCATATTGGGATGTAGATCGGAACACCTTCCGGTGCAGGGAGTCGCGTGGTGAGTGGACTATTACATTGGAGGACGTCTATCACATTCTGGGGGTCCCGATCATCGGGAGATGACTCACCCTAGAGACAGCAGGTTCACGGGCACAGATTGCATAGTGGGCTACATATATGGGAGATGCAGTCATCTCCATGGGGTCGAAGAAGGGGGTTAGAGTTTGATCCATTCCTTCTTTGCCCATCCCCTTACTTCGCCAGGCCATCATGGGGATCCTTGCCTCGAGACTGATCGGGGACAAGGGAGGAGATACATTATTATACTGTTGGTCCCCTATTATTACACAGATAGAGGGGCACGGTCGGATATATGCACAGGAGCGAGACATTCTTGGGACCACTTACCATGACTTATACAGGGTGGTCCATTTACAGGGGCAGTCCTTGAGCCACCCGACCCTAGTCATGAGTTGGGTCTATGAGCACTTCATCCCCTACGGCAGAGGTGTAGAGGTGACAGACCCCGGAGCTGTGAGGGCAGCCAGATGGACAGACATGTCGGTGCTTAGAGCACCTCATCAGCCAGTTGCTTCCCGACTACTGCCGACATGGAGGCCACACCATACCCGAGACTATATGGGTAGGTATATGGGGTGAGGAGGCTCTTACCTTGATCTCCTGCTCCACCACAGGGAAGCTTATTGATAGGGTGGGGCGAGTGGAGATGCACCCCTTTGGCCGAGTTCCTCAGTAGTTTGGCTTACCATACATGGGTATGCTTCCCCAGTGGTGCCGAGTATACGAGATCGGTCAGAGAGGCCGGAGGGGGCCTAGAGGCGGGGTTGGGCAGTGGTTACTCTGGCATTCCTATTGCAGCCGGGAGGATAGTACGTGCGGAGGGAGGGAGGCCGGTGCGCCTCGGGCACCTTTGCTTCAGATTGCGTGGGTCCCTGCCCATAGCGGCGATGACCCCATTGAGGTAGACTGCGAGTCGAGGAGTTTACGGGGGAGGCGAGAGGAGGAGACCGAGGGACGGTGATCTGAGTGGCACGACACCCAGGATATCATGCAAGGCGGAGAGGGCCGAGAGAGTGCAAGAGAGGGTGACTTTGGTTTCGGAGGAGCCACTCTCCAGGGCCATGGGGAGGATGAGTCTGTTGCGGGGTGTTACGTTGCTCCAGCCACAGGAGCAGCCCCTCAGTCGGCGCGGCATCCGTGGTGGGCGTTGATCCCATAGATCCATCTTGGAGGCCTGGTGATCCGAGTAAGTTACCCTCTCTCCCTTTTAATGTTTGTTTCTTTGTTAGGATCTCCTTAGTTGCTATCTTGTATCTTTTAATTTCTTGTTTGGTTTCTAATTTTTTTCTCCTTTGTTTGCAGAGACCGCCGATGAGTGGCGAGATTTGATTCGCAGGGTATGCATTGATACCCTGATGATCCCCATGGAGAGGACCCCGTGAGAGTGTCCGTGGATCGTTGGGAGCCTTGGGCGGTGGTAGACATGCGATGTCTTCGCCCGGTCGGCATGTGGCCAGGATGGTATCGACTCTCCGCATAGAGTTAGCGGGGTATAGGATGGCCGAGCGCCTGATGAGGAGCCATTCTCGTGGTGAGACTGCATGGCTGCCCCTCGGGATCCAGAGCCCTCTGTGCACTCAGAGCGCCGGCGTAGCCGGAGTCCTAGGCGTGGGCGTGCGCCTTCAGAGGGGTCTCGTAGGGATTGAGAAGCCACTTGGCTCTCGTAATTTTTTTGTATGATACATTCTTTTGTATATCCCGGGCTCTTTGAGCGTTTTGACCATGCTTAGTGCATGATGGCATTGTACATAAACGTTGATCATTTATATATATGTATATTTGTTCTGGATCAAACTCTTGGCATTCATGGCTCACTTTCTATTTCCAGTTTCCTTATGTATACTATGATGTATGTTTATATGTTTTTAGAATATATGCAATGGTGAACAAATGATGCAAGTGTTTTACTTTCCTTTTTTTGTATTTCATGATGCTGATATATGATGATGTAGATATAATGTGATTTTGAATCTTAGTTTCTATAAGCAATTTGGATACTTCATATTTGTTTTGGCAAAGTGATGAAAATAAACCGGTACGATGAACAGATAAACCTGCCCCTACCCCCAACTCCACGCAACTAGTAAGATGCGAGGGCTTATCACCAAGAGTTGGGAAGGGCGCAAGTTATGAGGTGTAGTGAAATGATAGTGATGGAAGACAGAAAAAGCTTTGGTGGAACCAAATTAGGACACCACAAGTCCACTCCACTCGAGTGACTTCATAGTTTTGGATGTAACTTGCTTTGCGGTTTATCCAGACTTAGACCCGTAGATGGCCACATAGTAGACAAAATCTGGGTTTTTAGGATTTTAACTCTCTTGGGATTTTGAACATCTGATTCATTTGTTTTTGACTCAAAGTTTCAAAGTTTGAATTGTTTGTGTATGACCTTTTGCATTTATTTGTCAAGAGGACCCCCTACACTTTGCCCCATGCTACTAGTAAGAAGCGTGGGTTTATCACCGTGGGCAAAGCATAGGCGAGTAAGGGCATTTCCATCCTTTCCCAACCCTACGTCACTAGTAAGAGACGCAAGCTCATCACCAAAGGTTGGTGGGGCAAGGAAATGTGTAAAATTAAAATTTTCTGTTTGATCAATGTTTGACTTGTTTATTTGAGTAAAATGTCAGTATGTGTTTATTTCCAAAGAGATATACATATGGGATAGATGTGACACCATGAAGCTTCTAGAACAGACCATAGGCAAGACACCTACCCTAAGAAGAAACCAAAAGTGAGAATAAACTTGCAGATCTTGGTATGGTTACCATTAAGACTTTGTCATGTCTAGCTTTATTTGATAAAATGATTAGAGATAATTTGATGATATCATGAAAATGGAGAAGTATGATTAAAGTGTTTATGCCAACAACATCATGAGTTTGTAATGAATTGCTTTGAGAATAGATTCCTTGATCACAATTTGTGTATGAAACAAGTGGACAATATGATCCTAATCTATATGAAGATGTGATATATATATATATATATAAGTAGTGCTAGCTGCTTACGCGTAGAACCGCTTGAGGTGCAGGGAATTGACCGTTTCACCAAATTCCTCACCTTCTAGCGTACATAAGAGGTATGCACCATTTCCATAGTCCTTCATGACTCGGTATGGGCCCAACCATTTAGGCCGGAATTTCCTTCCTTCACCGGTCTTCTTGTCGATCCATTTTTCCCAGCCTTAGAACTAGATCACCTTCATATATGTCGCGTTCATAGACTTTCTTGTTATATTGCCGGCACATCCGGTCAGCATAGACTCTATGCCATTGTTCAACATCTAACCTAGCTTCATCTAGGCTTTCTAGTTGGGAAAGACGTGCTTCTCTGTAAGCGTCTTCATCCAGAATCCCTTGTAATGAAATGCGGAGCTGGGTATTTGACCTCAAGCGGGAGAAGCGCCTCCGCCCGAATACTAGTGAGAAAGGAGTTGCTCCCGTTGGTGTTCTTATTGAGGTTCGGTGGGCCCATAAGGCTGGATATAACTTCAAGTGCCAATCTCGTTTGTTTTCTTTCACCGTTTTAAGGAGAATGGCTTTTAGTGTTTTATTCGTCGCTTCAGCCTGTCCGTTGGCTTGAGGGTAATACAAGGAAGCCGTATGATGGCTTATCTTAAATTTATTGCATAGTTCACGAACCTCTTCATTCTTAAAAGAAGTTCCATTATCGGAGATAATGATTTGCGGGATACCATACCTGTAAATGATTTGGTTCAAAATGAACTTGGCGATTACAGAACCAGGTACAGTAGTAAGAGGCATAGCCTCTACCCATTTGGTAAAATATTCGGTGGCCGTGATTATAAAATTATGGCCATCTGTGGATGAGGGAGAGAATTTCCCTATTAGATCTAGGCCCCATGTAGAAAAGGGCCATGGAGTAGCGATTGGTTGCAGAGCTTGTGCCGGCATGTGGATCTCATGGGAGAATTCTTGGCACTTATGACACCTGCGTATGAACTCTACTGCGTCGTGTTCTAGAGTAGGCCAAAAATAGCCCATTCGATGTATTTTATGAGTGGTGGCATGGCCACCAAAGTGGCCTCCACACATTCCGTTGTGAGATTCATGGAGAATCTTCTTGGATTCTTCTGTGTCGACACATCTTAGAAGCATTCCATCGAATGCTTTCCGATAGAGCACTTGCTCTATAATGATGTATTTTTCTATGATAATGCGTAGCCACCTTCTATGTTGTGGTGTGGCCCCTTCTGGATACGTATGGTCCATGATATAATTAATGATATCAGTGTACCAGGGACACTCAAGAGATAGAAGGTCGGGTTTCGATGTAGTATACGCACTCATCGGAAAATCTAGATCTACTAGATTACCTCCATCTAATGGGTTATCAGCTAACCAATCTGCGATGATTTGTCCCTTAACTGATTTTATGATTTACAAATGTTAATTTGAATTCTCCCATTAGGGTTATAAAACGTCCAGCTTTCTTAGATAAGGACCCTTGTGTGAGAAAAGTTCTTAAATGGTCCATTTTACCATGACCCTTGTTTCTTGATTCAGCATATAGTGTCTTAAGTGTTTGGTTGCAAAGACTATGGCGAGGCATTCTCGTTCTGCTTGTGTATAACATGTTTCATAGTCGAGCAACGTTCGGCTAATGAAATAAATCGCGCGTTCTCTCTTGTCATCGTCTTCTTGAGCCAGCATGCAGGCTAGCGAGACATTGGTAGCTCGTGAGTATAAAATTAACAGGTGATCTAGCTTAGGTGGCATTAGCGTAGGTGGTGACAACAAGAAACGCTTAACTGCGTTGAAAGCTTCATTGCAATCTTCAGTCCAATCAATGCTATAGTCTTTCTTGAGTAAATTGTTGATTGGATGAATGGCGAAACTTAAGTCGGGATGAATCTTCGGATTGCACCCAACTTTCCGAGAAATGACCTGATTCAGATTCATCGAAGGTGGAACCATTTCGAGGACAGCCGAATTTTGGTTGGGTCAACATCTATCCCTCGTGACGATATGATGTAACCTAGGAGCTTCCCTCCTGTTACACCAAAGACGCATTTTTCTGGATTTAGCGTGACTCGTATTCTATCAGACGTGAGAGGATGACGCGGAGTACTTCCGGATGGTCACAACGCTTCTTGGCCTTAGCCAACAAGTCATCTACGTAGGATTCCATGATTTTATGAATTAGATCGTGGAATATATATGTCATAGCTCGCTGATATGTAGCACCAGCATTCTTGAGACCGAATGGCATAACAACGTAGCAATAGGTTCCCCAAGGAGTTATAAATGTGGTTTTAGCTTGATCTTGTTCAGATATTTTGATTTGATTGTATCCCGAGAATCCATCCATGAGAGACAAAAGTTCAAACCCAGCTGTTGCATCAACAATGACATCAATGGATGGCAATGGGAAGTCATCTTTAGGACACGCTTTGTTGATGTCTCAGAAATCTATGCAGATGTGTATCTTCCCATTCTTCTTGAGAACGGGAATGATATTAGATACCCATTGGGAGTAATCAACTGGCTTGATGAATCCTACTTGGAGGAGTTTTATTACCTCCTCTTTTACCATGAGAGCTACCTTGGGTTTCATGGGTCTCGATTTTTGTTTAACTGGCTTTGCATCAGATTTAGTGATGAGGTTGTGCACCGTGATGTGGGGTGTAACTCCTGTCATTTCCTTATAATTAAATGCAAATGCCTTCTGATGTTCTTTGAGGATCCGAGTGTGTATTTCTACTTCCTCTAGGGTTAACGAGGATCCTAGTTTCAATATCCTTGGTTCATCTTCCGTTCGATGTTAATATCAATGGTTTCTTCGATCAAAGAGGCATTACCCTCTTCAAACTCAGGTGGCGCTGGAGGTAAATCCAAATCATCCCCATTTTCTACTGTGCATATGCTAGGTTCCATTTGTGAGGGAAGATCCATCATGGGATTTCCGAAGTAGGAAGATGAATGTGGGATTAAGGACAAATCTATCATATGATAGGAGAGATGTAGTGCCGCATAGGCGTTTAAGTAATCTAGAGTGGCCATATCACTATCAACATGGTCTAGGATAGTAGATTCATTTATTTCCGTTTAAAAGAGAATTCGTCATTGTTTTTATCAATGGTTCATCACGAAGGGATACCATGAAACGGGTATCCTCTAACTCATTGCTTGGAGTAAAACGTGATGCTGAAGTTGCTATTGAATCGGCGAGAAGATTTTTCTCTCGTGGGATTGCTTCAATTGATATGAAGTCAAACTCCTTGCTTAAATCTAATACAACTTTTTGTAAAGTTGTAAGTGCTCGGCTTTGGTTTCATATATCTCAGAGACTTGGTTTGCTACTAATTGCGAGTCTCCTAAGACTCTGATGTTATCAACACCGATTCTCTTAGCTAAGATGAGGCCAAGGAGGAGGGCTTCGTACTCAGCGCCATTGTTTGTGCATTCGAAATTTAGTTTAAAGGCAAAAGGTAGGACTTTTCCTTCAGGGGAAGTAAAGATTACACCTGCCCCGCTCCGTAATGACATCTAGCTCCATCAAAATGGAGTGTCCAATATTTAGCTGGGAATATGGACACTGGGATATCTGTTGTGTTTGCATATTCTACTTCCACCATACAGAGATCCTCTGCTGGAAGAGAGCCAATGCCTAGGGAATACCCTATGCCTACTGAATCGAATGGTAAGAATATTGGTAGATCATTTTCTAGCAATTCAACGATTTTTGCAGTAGTTCCTAATGATACTATTTCTACAGTGTTAGCCTCATCTTTGGGGGTTGGGGTTGCTTTGGCTAGGCTCATAGTTTCAAGATCTATCGTAGGTACCAACTTTTCTTTTGTTTTTGCGTCGGTAGGTTTATTAAGTTGGTTTGTTGGGAGTTCAAACTCGAGTGCACACTGGTCTTTTCTTTAAGTCAGCTAGGTGTACATCAAATGGTTTTGGATCACCTTTGGCCACGAATATCTTTCCTAAATGTAAAAACCTTACTTCTTGAAATAGTGTAGAAGGGATTGCCTTCATGCGGTGTATCCATGGTCGGTGAGGATCATATTATAGTTAGTTTCCCGATCTATAATATAAAACTCAGTCAAGATGGTTTTGGGTCCTAAGGTGACCGGTAATATTATAGTTCCAACCGAGGTGGCTTTAAGGCTATCATAGCCCCTTAGTGTGTTTCGAGTTGTGGAACAATTGGTTTCTCCATACCCTAGCTTTTGAAGGAAAGAGAAGGGGACTATGTTAACTGCCACCCCATCATCAACCATTGCACGCTTTACATAGTTGTTATAAACCCATACTTGCAAATGTAAGGCTGGATCACCTCGGTGTGCGATCTCAGCATCTGTCGGCATTTTGTTTATCTCGAATATGAATTCGACATCCCTATCTGCCTGCCCTGGAGGATGAACATCAAAGTCCACATGATTTACCTGTGTTTCAGGAGGTGGAGTGATGTTAATTAAATGACCTAAACCTAATGCTTCTAAAAGAGCAGCCCTGTGAGCAGGAGAGTTCTTTAGTAAGTCTAAGAATGAAATGTGCGAGAAGGTTTTTGTTAGGTCGTTAATCAAATCATAGGCACCCACAGGTTTTACTATGACTTGTTGGATGTCATCTGCCTCTGGCAGGTGGCTTGGACTTGGCTGAGAGAAATACTCTCGCGTCCTTGTTATAGCTTCGATGGGTAGTTCAATGTCTAACTCCACTAAACCGACTACCTTAGGTCGTGGCTGACTTCCTAGTTGTGGCGCAACTAATGGATTTAGCGAGGTTGAGGCTTCATGATCATTGTTTCCTGTCATTACACCCTTGTTCGTCCCAGTTAGATTTAGCCTGTTGTTATCATGATTTGGGAGTGGATCATTAAAGATCTTCAGGGGTGCGTTTTGAGGGGAAACTGCCCCTGAAAAGGTATTTGATGTTGGTGACGTAGGATCTGCCAAGAACATATCCATGAAAAGTTGTCTTTGTTCATCTGGCAAGTGTTGTATGAATTTATTGTAGTCACGGCACGTTCTAGTGTCATGGCCCTAAATTTTGTGGAAACCACAATATGAATTAGGATTGTAATTCCTAGTTTGTTGGTTTGATGTGTATTGTGGCCCAAAATTTTGATCAAACCGTTGTCTATTAAAATTTTGCGTTTGTTGTCTTTGGTTTGAATTCTGGTTTTGGTACCTAGTTGAATTTTGGCTTGGACCTTGTATGGGATTTCACCGTTGTTGTTGTTGTTGTGGATGATTAAAATCCACTGTATTGATTATCGGGGTAAAGTTGTTATTTCGTTGGTTGTTTATTTGTGATGGAGTATTGACAACATTTACCTTTTTAGGCTGGTCGGTTACTCCATCTGTTGTTACACCCCGATTTTTGTTAAGGATTTTAGGTCCTTGATTGATGTTCGTGGTAGTAGGATAAGTTGTGGTGTTCTGGTTGGGGGCGATTAACCTCCCGTTTGCTCCATATGTTTTGCGACCACTATCAATTGCCGCTTGATCTATTCGAAGAGTGCTCTCAAGTACTTCATCGTAAGTTCTTAATGGGAACTTCTGGACTTCTTCCTTCACTTCTCTGCTAAGAGAATGAAGGAATAAATCACATAGTTCCATTTGATCCATGTTTGGAGCACTTTCCGAAGAATAAAGAACTGTACGCCACCTTTGGATGAAATGGGTGACAAGATTCGTTGTGTTCTTGTTTGATGTGTAAGAACTCCTGATTCCTATTCTTAATAATTTGTTCATGTCGAAGGCCTTGATGAACTCTGACACGAGTTGTTTGAATGAATGTATGGAAGCCTCAGGTATTCTATAATACCAATCGAGAGTGATGCCTTCCAAGGTTTTTGGGAATATTTTAGCAACAACCCCATCCCATGGGAGTAGTTCTCGAATGGCCGTAGCGTAAGCTTTGATATGTGCGTTTGGATCTCCCTCACCTTTGTATTTGGGAAAATCGGGGAGAGGTCTTGGAAGCATGATGCTTCGTATGGTGAAATCCAAGGGTTCTTTCAAATATTCTGAGTAAGTCCCTATCGCATATTTTTCGACCATTGATGGTGCCTGTTGAGGGAGCGGTGGTGGAATGGGTTGTTGATATGGCGCAGCGTATGCGTTGGCAGGGGCATAAGGAAGCCCCTGTGTTTGAGCAAACATCGGGAGAGGAGAACATATCCCCTTGTGGTGATTTGGAGTATATGTTTAAGTATGACGGGGTACTGTCCAGGAATGGATTGTTCTATACTAGACCGGGAGGAACAGTGTTAGAGATGGTGGGTCTAGTTGGCGTTTGTTGCGAATACTGAGGAGTCATGCCTAACGTGCCTACTCCTGTGAGGAGATCTACTTGGCTAGGATGGTGTGGAGGATTGGAACTTCCTGTTTGCATGAATTGTGAATTTTGACTTGCTTGGGCAAGTTCTAATCCTCTAACCTTTTCTACTAGAGTTGAAATGACTTCATTTGGTGAAGTCACGGTGTTTTCCATAGTGGCGTTTGTTGTATACCATGGTTTTGTATAGGCACGTGATACCCCGCTATGAACTGATCACTATCTTGCCAAGTTTCTCGAGGGTATTTCCTATATGCAGTGGCATAGAGGTATTTTCTTGAAAAGAGACCTCGGGTTGTTTTTGTAAACCTCCTACAGGTGGATACATACTTGAGAATGTTGGTCATTCCTGGCATAACGTACCAAATATTCATTGTCTAAACCTCGGTATGAGTCTGATTGTCTACTAATTTGTGGTCTAAGTAGCATCTGAGGAGATGAACCAGATTCTCGGTGAACGTCATATTGTTCGAGCCTGAAGGCTCTGTTTGTTGCGTTTGAGTGAGCTGATCTAACTCCTCAGTTTGAAATGATGAGTTATATCTGATTCTCGGAGTTTGTGTTGACAACTGGTTAGTTGAGTAGTTGTCACCCCATACTGAGAGTGAGGGTGATGATTGCCTATTTTGTTGGGCGTAGTATGCCTCAAGACCCAAGAGGGGTCTGCCATATGCATCGAATCCCGACATATTCGGGGGGTATATGAATACCCGCAGAATAATGGGAGGGAGCGAAGGTGATGGTGAAAGCCAATGAGGTGGAAAAGATGAAAAGTATACTAACTTGGAAGGACACGTAACAATATGACTCCGAACTAGAAAGTAAGAAAGTTCACGTCGGGTTCACCAATTTTGTTGGTGAAGCTGATGTGCGAGAAGGTGTTTTGTTCACGTCGGGTTCACCAATTTTGTATGATGGAAAAGTGACATGCGAGCATGGGAATCTACAAGTGACTCTTCCTGCACCTGACCTCCCGAGGTCGCTTGAGATACGGCCGGTGGGTATGGAATATGTGTGAGATGCAGAACAAACTAGTTAGGAAATCTAATGTCTTCAATACGCACTAGTGGAATTTGAGTCTAAGGCAAAGAAGGCCCTCTAACAGGCTGGTGTGATAGATCGGTCAGCAAGGATGACTACTCGAAGGCTCCAATCAATATCGAGCTCTAGCGTGATTCGATCTATAGGTTGTGGAATACGTGGAAAATGACCCGGGATAGTTTCGTGTATTTCCCTAGGACAGGGTCATATGGTGGATGGTAAATATAGTCAATTCTATGGACGATTCTCTGGCCTAGTCTAGAATTCCCTAGCTCTGTTAGCTGCGTTGTGTCTAGCAAGGATAATTGTTCGATGATGATAGGTGGAAGTGGGGTAGACCGGAATACTAGTGTGCGTAGGCCAGTGTCTATGTCTAATTCTCCTATGGATTCGTTGGGCTGTGGGATTTGTGGGTCACAACCGTAGATTCTTAGTTGTTGTGGACCTGTTATGGTCATGTGTGAAATCAAGTCCTAATCCCTAATATCCAGTAATCGTATGCTTTCTCAGCTTCTATATTTAGGATCAATAACTGTGTGATTTTCTCAGAATATCTTACAGGCATTCGTGCAACCTGGATTCTTAGGCTGGTATCTATATCTAGAAGAGTGTCTCCTGCATCTGGCTGTGGGACCAAAGGATCACAACCAAAGGTTTGTTCTCTTTCAAACCCTTCTACAGTCATATGAATGTTGCCTAGGGTAATCTGTAGTTTGGTTGATTTGACCAAAACGTGTGTGCTTGGTCGTCTTCTATGTTTAGTCCGCTCAACTGGGAATTGATTTGTTGCAAGCTTACCATTGTTCGGAAGACTTGGATCCTAAGATTTTGATCTATATCAGTTATCACTGTGATGAGATTGGGCTGAGGCATGATTGGCTCGAATACGTATTCCCTGGGCTCTCTAGGTCCCGTAATTGTCATGAAAAAAGCAACAATGTAAAACGAACTACAGTAAAATGAAATTTAACTATGTGAAGTATATCTATAGTATATATGACTTCTCTATTTTTTTGTGTTTTCTGATGAGCTTTATGAATTTAAGAAAGTAGCTATTTAAAATATCTAGAATTGACAGCTAAAATAACAATTTAAAACAAACAAAATAGCCGAGTGTAGCTATTTGTCTGTGTAATTTGTAGATCTATTCTAAACAATAAAATAGCTCATCTAATCTATTTGCAAGACTCTCGATCCTACCTCAGAAGTGAGGAGTGAATCATAGTTTCTCAGAAACTATCAATCCCCACAGCTTCCCTGGCAATATCGAGAGTAGAATTAACTGAAATAAAGCAATTAACTACTCTATTTGATATGATTCTAACTAGAACTTTGAAAGCTAGAACCTGGATTCTGCAGAACAGTGGCGAATCCGATGGTGTGTGTGATCTTGTCCCCTCAGTGTGATCTCCTCGTTCCTTCGTGTTCACGTGGATCCAAGAAAAGTGTGTAATGCTAGCATCAACGAAGTAGATATTGGGACAAAGGTAGCTCAAGACATAGACTGAATACAATGCGAGTAGGAGAGGGATAGTGCAAGAGTACAGAGCTTGGCTTATGTAATTCCTAGCGGGATCTATTGCGAGTCATGCAACATAAAGCATCCAGAACCTGAAACTATCCTATTTGAAGAGCAAAACCTGCAACTTTAATGGCTTCCTAAGCTATTCTACTCCAATGGATTGGATGAAATAACAGCAGTGCTTGCACAAGATGGATATGTGGCTTACTAACAGTAAAACAATGCTAACTAAGCATGCAATGAAAGAAACTAAGCATTCTAAGCAAAAGGAAAACTAAATCTATTGCAAAGAGAAATCAGAGGCAAATTTTGAGGGGCCATTTGCTTGAGCACAAGCCAACTATTTATAGCATTTGCATTTACCCAAGGTAAAAGCCAAATAGAACTCTTAAACTATAAACAATGGCAAAACACTATTCCAGGGAACCAGAATCATAAATGCAAGCTTATGGCGGTGAAAGAAAGCTGGTAAAACGTTGAAATTACGTGAGTCGTGTTAAAAGAGCTTTCTGGAAAACACGTAAAGGACCGCCGCCCTGAGCAGGGCGGTGGTTACAGGACCGCCGCCCTGTTCAGGGCGGTGGTCACGAGACCGCCGCCCAAGCAGGGTGGCGGTTTCATCACTGAAGAGAAAAAGGCCAAGAAAAGAGGGGAAAAGGGAAAAACAAAGCACGGGGGCTAAGCGGGGCATGCGGGATGTTAACGCACACTTGGAGAGATTTTCGGATCCCGAACACCTTGCGAGGAGACCTGTATCATCATTAGGGCACGTGTCACGTTGTTACGGCGATACTGATACCTTATAATTTTGTTTGGTGCCTCCACCTTTTCTTTTCCTTTTAGAAGGCCGTGTCACAAGGAGATGTGGCGACCACCTATTACCTTTACATCCACCATGGGCCCGTGTTAGAATTGTTTCCCATAACTCATTGGCTCGCCGAGTCATCTCGGTGAGTTAAGTGACCTCTACCATGATCAGGGGATCATTTTGAAAGTTCCCTAAACATCTCTAAATGGTGTTAGTGTAGAAGATCATCTCGAGAGCTTTCCAACGACATATAGAACGTGAAAAATGAGACATCGGGAGCTCTAGATATGTTCATCAAAGTTTGGTGAATGGAAAAGTCAACTCGGTCAATTCTCAATATTTGGACCATATGCTTTGTGACACGTGGCCTCCAACACTTGTCGAATTCGCTCGATTTTCCTATCGGGAGCGACAAGTGGACTGACCTACATGGATTATTTCTATTCCACATTGTATGGGTCGAAATAATATTATTTTGGTAAGGCCACTTTCCAAATGCCATATATATATATTGATGTGTATACATTAATATTAAAATGCTACATAGCTGCCAAATGCATATGACTTGACCACGTTGCAAGGTGGTGAAGCGGTTGTTAGGGGCTAGACCCATGCGTGGACATCCACGTGGTGAACAAGGTGGTAGGGGGCGGTTATGCTCCAACGTGGTCATTGACCACTTCATTGGCACGTGGAAAGGCTTAAATAAAGCCTAAGCTTTTACTCCCGATCTTATGGGATTTTAACCCATTTAAAAGTGTATCACCATGCCAAACATGGGATGTTAACCCATTTAACATGTAATCCATGCCAAACTTGGGATTTAATCCCATTAAAATATTCAATCGGCTAAAATGGGAATATTTAATCCCATTAAAATGGGTAATCCGCCCACATAGGATTTAATCCCATTTTATATGTCTGGTGAGGCATAATATTAGCCTAAGGATTATATGGAGTGCATTATTTTTGGGTCCTAATTTTGTATAAATACGGAACCCATTCTATTGTAAAGACACACAACACGAGCTTATCATTTGTTCTTGTGGACACAAACCACGGAGAAGCTCATACTGAAAAGAGAAATGATAATGCGGTGGACACAGGCTAGCCCATCCCATGAGAACTAACCGATCAGCTTATTATTTCACTTAAGCTTATTTCAGAAGGATGAGTCAATGGAAATACACCCCTATTGCGAGCCTATTATTTTAGGCAATATTAGATGGAATCATTAAGTTGTGGATTGGGATTGAAATGTAAAACACACACTTGTTTTGGCTACTCAGCTTTGAGTTACTTGAACAAATTGGATAACTATCATCGAGTAAAGGTCATTGTTTGATGGAAATTACATCACTTTCAAGGAATTGACGCCAAGAAGGTTGAAAGGTGCTAGTTTTTAACCCTTATCATCAGAAGGTTTAAACTTGGTAGGAGAAAAAATTCCTAATCAGGTTTTCTTCTGAAATACTACGGAGAACCTCAACTTTTGATAGTGATCGAACTTGAGGTAATCACGAACCCAGAGATGCGTAGGGAATTGCAGAACTTCCTAAATCAACCTCATATTCCTTCCATGAAATCCTTATTGTAACACCTGAATTGTTGTTACTTCCTCCTAAGCATCAAGTGTTGATATATGGTTTCTTTGTAAAAGGATGTGTTCCTTTGATTGAGAAGTCATGCTTGATATGATGTATCTTTTCAGAGATTAAAGATCTTGATTGAGTCGAGAATATGATTGGACTCTTTTATTTCTTTCATTTTGTATCTAGTTTAATCTGATCTCGGAATGAATTATAGAGTTATCCACCTATAATACCTAACCTTGGATCGGTGGAATTGACCCAAGTATGCTTTAAGTTTGTTCGTGATGAATTAAAATATAGACACTTCGCAGTTGCAAGGTCTAGATGCATTGAATAAGCTAGTCCAGGAGTATGACTCGGGTTGATCGTGTGAAAAGGATTGGTTCCCGATATCTAAATATATCTAGAAGGTCTTGATTGTGGACCAGGTAATAATTGATTCACATATAATTGCAGCCTAATGGCGATACAGAGTTAACCCTGTTCGTGAATGCATGTTGTAGGTCTTTTAAGAGCATATGAATGTAGACCTAAGCTGGATTATTAATGTTAGTAACCTAAAACTAAACTTAACCTAGGGGTTAGATTAGTGTTAATCTAACTAGACCTAGGCTAAGAGCTAATGTCTAAGTTAGTATCTATGTTCCATGAGAAGTTAGACTAAGTGTTATCCTTAAATTCTAACCTAAGTTACTAACCTAACTATGAACAAGGATGTAAGGGGACCTATGGAGGGATGCGAACCATGGGCGGATTTTTCTATGTCATTAAATACAAAGGATAAGTATGAAGGACAAGTATTTGGTAGAAGTTTTAGAAATGGCTAACTTGAGCCGACGTGGCAGTGTGGCCAAAAAAAAAATGGTCTTGAAATTTTATCTATCACCAACTATGGCGGTCGGTGGCAATGGAGTTTGAGTGGGAAGTTGGGAGTAAATGCAATTAATGAGCTCGGAAGTCAAGCTCGGAATTCGTGAGAAGGCATGAAAAATGGAAAGTTAATGTTTTGTTTGGCTTATCATGCGCTCTAGTTTTCCCTCACTGCACGATCACTTTGGTTCTTCGCACCAGTCTTCTTGGTGTTGCATGGCAAGTATGAGCGTATCTAGCTCTTTCCTCTGGCAAGGAAAATATATAAGTCATGGAAATAGCAAAATTTTGTTGGTGGCTCTAACTTGGAAAAGGAAAAGAAAGTCCGAGCTCTTTCGGTGGTCTTCTTGCCGAATTTTGAGCAAATATCTAGGCATGTTAGGCCCTAACTTTTAAAAATCTTACTCTTCTTCAAATGATTTCATTAGAACAACTCTGTTCAAAAAAATGATTTATGGAAATAGATGGTTTTATGGTAGCCTTGTGTGATTTTATTCTTGAATCTTCTTCTTGGTTTGATTTTTCATTTAACCCTTGAGGGTGTTTATTATATTCGAGCTTTCTATATTTCTTTGTGTTTTGCATTCGGCTTAAATATGTTAAATATATGAAAAGAATGTATGCTCTATTTCTGCTCTGCAAGAGCCCATAAATTATTCTCGTGTTGGCCTTTTGATGTTTGTCGATTTATACTCGTAGTCGATGATATTGGAATTGATACTTGATTGATGTTTGTTGTTGATACTTGTCGGGAGGATACTAATGGACTTTGGTGTGATTGTTAGATTAAATTGAACTTTTTGTAAGCTTTTGTGGTTATTATATAGTGGTGATTATTGATTCTTCTTGTTGGGTTTCGTTATGAAATTTTATAGTTATGTTGAAGAGATAAGCGGCAGTGTTACAGTATTCATTACGACCACTTTGGAGTTGTTTTTTCCCTCCTTGTGGAGGTTATGGGGATTAACCCGTTGATTTTTATATATATATGTTTATTTTATTTGAAATGACTTTGTGAGAGTCCTTGAATGATTCGTACTATGGACCACTTATGGAAGCTTTATATATCTTTGAATATTGGTAATTTGAGTTTCGTTGGAGTCTGAAGAAGTAACAGGTCATACGACCTGTATTTGTAATAAATTTAGGTACAGACTCCATCGTTTAAGTAATGTAAAGCTTTTCGAGAATATCAAGAGGTTCGGTTGGAATTTTGATGTTAAATCATGTAATTTGTTTGAGTGATTTTTAATGTTTATCATTGTTGGCAAAGTTGGGAATCATTGTTTATTATTTATTTGATATCTTGATTACTGGTTCGATTAAACCTTTCAGGTTTCACGCTTTCAATTAAATTGTTTAGTTTACTAGTGTTTTCGACACTATGGGTTCTGAGTATGGGAAGATATCTTATTATCGGCTTTTGGAAAAAGCTATCTTTGTATCGGATTACGGATTTAGTTTTAAAATCCTTGATAGGTAATCTGTGTCCTGCTTTTATAAAATCACGAGTATGAACATGTAATGTTTTTGGCTTTGTTGGATTTCTTTAAATAGCTTGACATATTGTATCTATGGCTTTTATAAAGTAGGTCGTGAATACCATACTTTCAACTCGAATGCGTTGAAGTGACTACGATATTCTATGTTATTTCCTTTCTAATTACATTCAGTTTGATGGTTGTGCATGTTGCGTGGATTTCGTTTAAAAATCTCTCTGCATAGTCTTAGGAGATGACATCTTGTGCTTTAAATTATTTGAGTCTCTTGTTGGCTGAGACAAAAAGGAGATCTTTTGATTCGACCTTGGGTCTAAAGCCTTACAGGTGTAGAAAGGGATTAGAATAAGTTGTAGGTTGTTATGAGGATTGTTGGCATGTTACGATTCTTCTTCTATTGCATAGATATCCATTCTTGAGCATGATTGAATTTAGAGTTGTCGACTTCACCTAAACAGTAAATGGCATTGAATGTTTATATTCTTGTCTGTCGCTTCGTGCGGAAGGTCATACCGAATCTGCTTGGTTGACATTAGACACCGTTGTTGGGCAAGAGAGCTCTTTTGCTTATATCAGTAGTTGCTTTATTGTAAGTTTTAACAAAAGCGTGGTTCTTCTTGATGGACTCGTCGACTTATTCGCATGTGTATTAAGTGAATGCTTTCCTTTTTGAAAGATGGTACAGTCATGAGCTGTGTGAAGGGAAACATGAATGATTTGTTTTTTTTCTTACATTTGTAAAAATATAAGTTGATATAATTATTTAACTAACATCTATAATTGTTTTTACATAATGATGGAATCGGGATTGATATGGTATTCCTTTTTTAAGTTGAATATAATGATGTCGATGATTGTTCATCTTGGGATTCAGATGGAATAATTGTTTTGGATACTTTGTTCTTCTTGATCCTAATATTTTGATGAAATATTTGAGAAGTATATAGGACTACTCTATAATGATAATTTGTGTTATTACACGTTATAGACATGATATATTCCTAAACGTATAGTCGAATATGTTTACTTGTTTGGTGATTTTATATCATTTAAACAGGTTGTTTAATGAAAACAATTGGTGGATTATCGCAATTGTTTTAAGAGTTAGTGCTTATCATGCTCGGTTCATGAACCGACCCATGTTGATAATTTTTTTGCAGATAGATGCCGTAAGTGGTAAAAGCAATGCAGATCGATAGGATGATCGATTGTTTAATTTGATTTATAATGAATTACATCTTGATTTTCTAAATGTACTATATGTGGAAAGATGTTCTTTTCCGTTGAGCATTGTATCAAGTATCTTTGAATGCATAAAATGTATTTGTATAGTTCTAGAAGGAATGAGAAATAAGTATTTGCTACTTATGTGTTGTATTCTTATTTTGATAGTTGACCTTCTTCGGTTTATATATCTTGAGGGCAATGTTATCTTTGTATAATTTGGAGACTTTTGTGATTATCAATGAAAGCTTACAAGAAAATGTGATTGAATTCTTATGAGTGTTTAGTAGTTTTAATTTGTTCTATCGAAAGCAAAATTTAAATTTAAATCATTTTCTTTCTAAAAGATAGGATTAAAATAAACCTAAGCAGAACGCTAATCAAGCTGAATTAAATTACTAATCCCTAGTCTTGATTATGACAGGACAACATTTAATTGGATTCTTAATCATTTATATCTTGATACTAATAAGTATGATATAAATTCAGTTATTAGGAGAACTGATATAAACCTAATGGGGTTCGGATGGCAATCTCATGTGAAGTTTATGAGTTATTGTCCCATTTGTTGTTTTAGAATTTGTATATTCTAAGAACTCCTTGATGAGACCTTAGCCTTAATATCTCCTTGTGTAATGGGTTTTATTGAGGAAGGTCATCCTAAGATGAAGAATCCAGGGGATCGGGAGAGGCTAACCTTAGGGGAACGTCTTTAAGTAATTTAAACTCAACGTGCGTAACAAATATTAATAAGTAGATCTTTTCGAGGTGGATTTAAAGGTTGATGGCACAAGTCAACTGTAGGGTTGTACCTCCGAGAAGATTAGGATCTTCTCGAAGTTACAACAATGCAGGTGACTTATGACGACACCCTTTGCATTGATCGCTAAGATTTACACTTTGATCTCGAACGAGTTACTCAGGGACCGATTAGGAATGTGGTCATGTTATAAGGCTGCCTAGGAGATTCGGGAGGTATCTTGACACTTTGGTTTAACTAGGGTCAACCATTATGTCATCGTATCCCTAATCCTCGTGGGCATCCATATAACGTTATCACCTTGTTAATCCGTTTAAGTGAATAAGTTGAGATAGGAGGGACCATTTAAGTCGGTATAAGACATTCTACATAACATAAGAATGGGGTGAAGGGCGTATTCTAGATTGTGAGTATGCCGTTAAGGAATACGAGACATAAGCGATATGTTTCAAATCTTTGGCCAAAGTATCGCAAAGTCATTGATTGCGTTGTCCTAATTCACCTAGTCTAAGGGATGAGATGCCAGATGAATAATGGTAACAATTATTCAAGTTAGGTTCCTTAGACAGAGCATTACGAATCGAGAATAGGGAAGAGAACTGCAAGAGTGAAGTGTTAAATAAAAACGCCAACTCTTATTACTCATGAATAGATTGGTAGATTCGAGTCATGGAATGAATAGATCGGAGGTACTCAGAGTCATTCTGACTGCATATGGTTATGTCTGTTATAAGAATGGTTATTTGATTTGTGAGTTCTAAATTAGGTATTTAGAACCAGGATAGCATTATCAAAAAAAAAAAAAAAAAATTTGACTTGTTCTATTGTCTAAAATGAGGATGTTACATCTTGGTATCGAGTGAAGGTTGCGGCTCTTGGACCTGTGTGTCCATAATTTGATAAAAACTTGAATTTTTTCTTATGTGAGAAAATGGTTAGAACAAGGGGAACGTTGCGAATAATGCTCACACGAGAAGGAGGGTGGCAACAACCTGCAGAAACTTGATGAGATCCTGGCTACCTTGTTGGACACAAGAGATCGCTTAATTTGTACTTGAGCAGGAGTGATGGGAAATGAGGAGGATGAAGAAGGCGATAATAATAATCAGCAACCTCCGAGGACAACCCCGATATGGGTGTTGATGTTAATCTTGGGAATGCACTGTCCAACTAGAAAACAAAAAGGCCAAAGGTTAGCGAAGCCAGAACTCACTAATGATATAAAAGGATAAGTCCACCTAAGTATGATGGCACCACATTAGGAGATGGAGCGAGAAGCGGCTCGTGAAATGGAGAAGTACTTTGCAATAAGGAACTTCTCGGAGGAAACCAAAGCTATTTGGGGAGCCTATCGGCTTTCCCCACGAAGCATCTTCGTGGTGGGATAGCCGTAAAGTGAACTAAATATTGATGAGACCAATATTACTTGGGATCAATTTAAAGGCTATTTTAGGCAACGTTGTTTGCCACAACTTTTCTATGATCGAAAATGACAGAATTTCAGAACTTAGCTCAAGGAAGCTAAAGATGGCGAATCACTGGGAGCGGTTTACAAAACTCCTCAAGTATGTACGCAATATCAAGCTGCAAGAAGTTCGGAATACGGAAATTCATCATGGGATTAATCTCGTGATAGGGGAGAGGTCGATGTTCACAGTCCAACCACTATGGAAGGAGTTGTTGAAAAGGCCATAAGGCATGAACAAAAATTAAAGGCTATTTTTGCTCATAAAGGAAGTGCGGAAGAGTAACCCTTCTTGACCTCAAGAGAGAAAGGGACCATGGAAAAAGTTTGGAAACAAGAATAAGCAGGGAGATAAATAAGCCTGCTAGAAATGTAAGGGATAATTTTGTTAAAAATTATAATAATGGCGATGAAGCCCTATGGAGGACAACGTGACAATTACAAAAGCTGGAGGCAACTTTGAGCCTAAAAAGGGACCTATAGGAGGCTGCTACAATTGTGGCAAAGATCACTACACAAATCGGTGCCCTTTGAAGAAGGATGATCGTAATCGCAAAGATAAGATACATCTTTGCGATAGTAGACAAGCAAGCATTTGAAAAGCAAGTAACACCTATAGAAGTTCGGGTAAGTTATTTGGCATACATCCTCACTATTCTTTTTGATACAGAGCTCTTGAATGTTTTATTTCTAATAAACTTGCTTCTAAACTTAAAAGAAAAGATGGAAAAATGGATAAATCTTGGTATGCAGGTATGGTAATAACTCTATTCATACAATGAGTATGTGTCTTTTTGGGGCGTCCTTGACTTACCTAACTTTTCCACGGAAGTTGATCTCTATGTTACACCTTTGGGATCGTATGACATTGTCATCGGTGTCAATTGGTTAGCTGACCATAAAGCAAAAGTAGACTACTATGAAAAGAACATAAAATGTTTAGATGATTAGCTGGAAACAACAGAGATTCAAGGTGTGAAACGAGAAATTTCAGTTAGAAAACTGTCAGCTATGTAGCTTAAAAAGGCTAAGAATAAAGGATGTACTCTTTATGCAGTAAAGATATCTGAATCTTCAGAAGAAGATGGTGATTATATGAAGCAAATTCCTCTGTTACAAAGTTTGAGGATGTCTTTCTGAAGAATTACTGTGGTTACCACCCAAGAGAGAATTTGACTTCACCATTGAAATCAAACCGGGAATAGAACCTATTTCAAAGCACCTTATAGGATGACTACTCTGAGTTAGTCGAGCTTAAGGCACAGTTGCAAGAACTTTTGACAAAAGGTTTGATTAGACCAAGTGTTTCACCTTGGGGTGCACCTGTGATATTTGTGAAAAAGAAGGATGGAACACTTAGGCTGTGTATTGATTATCGGATGTTGAACAAAGCAACAATCAAGAACCGATATCCACTTCCAAGGATCGATGATTCTATTTGATCGATGCATGGAGCAAAGCGGTTTATTCTAAGATAGACCTTCGATCTGGTTATCATCAGTTAAGGATTAAAGAAGAAGACATTCATAAAACAACTTTCCGAACAAGGTACGGACATTATGAATTCACGGTTCTACCCTTTGGATTAACTAATGCACCCGCAGCCTTTATGAACTTAATGAACAATATTTTTCAAGAATATATGGACAAGTTTGTACTTGTATTCTTGGGACGATATTCTCATTTATTCTAAAAGCGTTGAGGAGCACAATGAGCATTTGAAGATAGTTTTGGAATTTTGAGAAAAAAGAAAGTTATATGGTAAGTTATCCAAATGTTCTTTCTTTGATTTAGAAGTTCACTATTTGGGTCATGTCATAAGTAAAGAAGGAATTGATGTAGATCCTTCAAAAATAGTGGATAAATAAGGAGTGGCTCTGCGCAAAGAATGTGCATGAAGTAAAGCTTCATGGGTCTTGCAGTTACTATAGAAAATTTGTAAAGGATTTTTCTAAGGTAGTGCACTTTTGCACCAATAACTTCATTGTAGAAGAAGGATAAGAAATTCATATGGAATGATAAGTGCGAAGTGGCTTTCAAAAGTTTGAAAGACCAGTTGACTTCTGCACCTATATTAGTGTACCTGTACCAGACCCTAATGGGAATTTTATTGTCATAACGGATGCTTCCGGGGAAGGCCTTGGAGGTGTTTTGCTACAAAATGATCAAGTCATTGCATATGAAAGTAGAAAACTCAAGTTACATGAGCTGAACTATGCCCCTCATGATTTGGAGCTTCTTTACCATTGTTCATGCACTTCAAGTCGGAGAACATAATTACTTGGGAAACCTTTTGAGTTGAAAACTGATCACTTAGGGCTGAAATATATTTTTACTCAGCCTAATCTGAATGCCAGACAGAGAAGGTGGTTAGAATTTTTATCACAATATGACTTTGATATTAGTTATATCAAAGGAAGGAGAATAGAGTTGTTGATGCTCTAAGTCGTAGGAGGCACATTTCTGCTCTTATAACATTAAGAACTCAGTTCAAGGAGGAGGTAAAGAGTGCCTCAAGAATTTGATAATTACTTTCAGGTAAAGTAAAAGCAACACTTGCTCTGCAGAACCTAATGATGAAAGGTATAAAGGTTTTCATTTTGATAATGAAGGAATCTTGCGTTATGAAAACAGGGTATATGTACCTATGTTGAATGACTTGAGGAAGAAGTTGTTAGTGGAATTTCATAATTCACCTTTCTCTGGACACCGGGTATCACAAAGATGCTTGCTGATCTCGAAACAACAATACTTTTGGAAAGGTATGAAAAAGGATGTCATAAATTTTGTGACTCATTGTTTGGAGTGTCGGCCGGGTTAAGGTAGAACATATGCACCCTGCTGGACTGTTATATCCTCATAGCATACCGCAGTACAAATGGCAAGTAATAACCATGGATTTTGTACAAGGATTACCCATGTCTAGGAATAAACATGATGTTATCTGGTAGTTGTAGATAAACCGACTAAGGTAGCTCATTTCATCACTTGGAAATCTAAAGGATGATTCACCGGTGTTGGCCAAAAGATTCGTACACAAAATTTTCAGATTGCATGGTGTACGAATTGATTATATCGACAGGATCCAAGAATGACGTCAAGGTTTTGGCAAACACTTATCTGACTCTTGGAACAAAACTAAACTTCGATTTACGCATATCATCCGGAAACGGATGGACAAACTGAAAGGGTAAATCAAGTGTTGGAGGACATGTTGCGGATGTATTGCATGGATCAACAGTATAAATGGGAAGAGTATCTTCCATTAGTTGAGTTCGCATACAACAACACTTATCATTCATCTCTCAAAATGGCACCTTTGAAGCACTTTATGGAAGAAAGTGCGAGAACTCCTGTTAGTTGGGACAGTGTTGAGGATAGAGTGGTAATTGGACCAGAGATTCTCATAGAAATGGAACAGCAAGTTAAGCTGATTCGTGAAAGATTAAAGGAAGCAGCGGATAGGCAGAAGAGCTATGCTAACCTTAAGCGGGTTGATAGAAGGTTTGAGCTTGGTGATAAGGTTTTTCTTCGTGTTAAACCCAGAAAGAGTTCTATAACTTTTGGCAAGGCTGCCAAGTTGTCACCTCGATTCGTGGGACCTTTCGAAATTGTCGAAATAATCAATCCTGTAGCTTATCATTTAGCATTACCACCTGCTTTATCTCGTATGCATGATGTTTTCCATATTTCTTTGCTTAAGAAATACGTTTCAGATCTGTCACATGTTTTAAATTGGAATTCCTTGCAGGTCAAGACCCGGGAATAATCGTGGTTAAACCCACATGAGTGCTTGGAAACTCGCAATTGCATTTAAGAAATCGTGAAATACATCAATGTAAGGTCCGGTGGGACCGGTTTAATGAAGAAAGTGCAACTTGGGAAAATCGGAAGAGATTAAAATTGCTTTTCCTTCTCTTTTTCAATAGAATGAAATCTGTTGACAAAACATTCTTTAATGAACTTATTTTTTTAAGTATTTATGAAAGCCAGATGAAGGCAAACATTATTCAGGTTGAATAAAATATGCTGTGACATTGATTTCTGGAACTATTCAAATTGGAAATAGTCACATTGTTTGTGTACTGATAAATTGGTTGACCTGAAGGTTAATCAAATATGTAATCATCGGGACGATGAATCTTTTAGGAGGGAAGCATGTAACACCCTGAACTGTTGTTACCTCCTCCTGAGCATTCAAGTGTTGATATATGGTTTCTTTGTAAAAGGATGTGTTCCTTGATTGAGAAATCATGCTTGATATGTACTGTATCTTCTTTGCAGATTGCAGATCTTTGACTGAGTCGGAATATGATTGGACTCTTTTATTTCTTTCATTTTGTATCTGAGTTTAATCTGATCTCGGAATGAATTATAGAGTTATCCACCTATAATACCTAGCCTTGGATCAGTGGAATTGACCCAAGTATTGCTTTAAGTTTGTTCGTGATGAATTAAAATTACAGACCTTGAACAGGTTGCAAGGTCTAGATGCATTGAATAAGCTAGTCCGGAGTATGACTCAGGTTGATCGTGTGAAAAGGATTGGTTCCCGATATCTAAATATATCTGGAAGGTCTTGATCGTGGACCAGGTAATAATTCAGTTACATACAAATTCTGTAGCCTAATGGCAGTACAGGAGTTAACCCTGTTCGAGAATGCATGTTGTAGGTCTTTTTCTGAGCATACGGAATGTAGACCTAACTGGAATTATTAATGTTAGTAACCTAAAACTAAACTTAACCTAGGGGTTAGATTAGTGATAATCTAACCTAGACCTAGGCTAAGAGCTAATGTCCTAAGTTAGTATCTATGTTCTATGAAGTTAGACTAGGTGTTATCCTAAATTCTAACCTAAGTTACTAACCTAACTATTGAACAAGGATGTAAGGGGACCTATGGAGGGATGCGAACCATGGGCGGCTTTTTCTATGTCATTAAATGCAAAGGATAAGTATGAAGGACAGGTATTGGTAGAAGTTTTAGAAACGGCTAACTTGAGCCGACGTGGCAGGTCACCAAAACTGAAAATGGTCTTGAAATTTTATTTGTCTATCGCCAACTATGGCGGTCGGTGGCAGTGGAGTTTGAGCGGGAAGTTGGGAGTAAATGCAATTAATGAGCTCGGAATTCGAGCTTGGAATTCGTGAGAAGGCATGCAAATTGGAAAGTTAATGTTTTGTTTGGCTTATCACGAATTCCGGTTTTCCCTCTGCCTGTTCACTGGTTCTTCGCACCAGTCTTCTTGGTGTTGCATGGCGAGTATGAGCGTATCTAGCTCTTTCCTCTGGCAAGGAAAATATATAAGTCATGGAAATAGCAAAATTTTGTTGGTGGCTCTAACTTGGAAAAGGAAAAGAAAGTCCGAGCTCTTTAGGTGGTCTTCCGAATTTTGAGCAAATATCCGGGCATGTTAGGCCCTAACTTTTAAAAATCTTGCTCTTCTTCAAATGATTTCATTAGAACAACTCTACATTCAAATGATTTATGGAAATAGATGGTTTTATGGTAGCCTTGTGTGATTTTTTTGCATTGAATCTTCCTCATTGGTTCGATTTTTCATTTAACCCTTGAGGGGTGTTTATTATATTGAAGCTGTTTCTATATATTTTGTGTTTTGCATTACGGCTTAAATATGTGAAATATATGAAAAGAATATGGTATGCTCGGCTGCTCTGCGAGAGCCCATAAATTATTCTCGTGATGGGTACAGGCCACTGTGATGCTTGTCGATTTATACTCGTAGTCGATGCTTGTTGCTGATACTTGCCGTTGATGTTTGTTGTGGATACTAGTCGGGAGGGATACTGATGGACATTGGTGTGATTCTTGAGTTAAATTGAACTTTTGTAAGTTTGTTGTGGTTATTATTTAGTGGTGATTATTGATTCTTGCTGGGTTTCGTTATGAAATTTTATAGTTATTGTGAAGAGATAACTTACTGTGTTACAGTATTCATTATGACTTTCTTGGAGTTGTTTTTCCCTTGCGAGGAGGTTATGGGGATTCAACCCGTTTTTATATATATATATATATATATATATATATATATGTTTATTTTATTTGAAACGACTCAGTAGAGTCCATTGAATGATTCGTACACTATGGACCTTTGTATAAGCTTTATATATCTTTGAATATTGGTAATTTGAGTTTCGTTGGAGTCTTGAAGAAGTAACAGGTCATACGACTCTCGTAATTTGTAATAAATTTAGGTACTGAGACTCCTGGTTATGCTTTATTACGTTTCCTTCTGTGTAAGCTTGTTCGAGAATATTGAAGAGGTTCAGTGGGAATTCTTGTTACGAAATCAGTAATTTGTTTAAGCCTGATTTTTAATGTTTATCATTGTTGGCACAGTTGGGAATCATTGTTTATTATTTATTTGATATACTGTTACTCGGGTTCAGTTGAAACCTTTCTAGGTAACTACAGTACCTGCCTCAATTAAGCTTGTTTAGTTTACTAGTGTTTTCGACACTGTTGGGTTCCTTGAGTATGGGAAGATATCTTATTATCGGCTTTTGGAAAAAGCTATACTGTTAATACTGTTTACGGATTTAGTTTTAAAATCCTTGCGTGGTAATCTGTGTCACTGTTTCTGTATAAGCCTGAGTATGAACATGTAATGTTTTTGGCTTTGTTGGATTTCTTTAAATAGCTTGACATCTTGTATTATGGCTTTTATAAAGTAGGTCGTGAATACCATACTTTCAACTCTGATTGCGTTCAGAAGTGACTACGATATTCTATGTTATGTTTTCTTTCTGATTACATTCCAGTTTGATGTGGCTGTGCATGTTGCGTGGATTTCGTTTAAAAATCTCTCTGCATAGTCATAGGGAGATGACATTGCTTAAATGATTTCGAGTCTCTTGTTGACTGCGACAACGAAGGAGATCCTTTGAATTCGACCTGGGTCTAAAAGCCTTACAGTGTAGAAAGGGTTTGAATGGGCTGTAGGTTGTTATAGGGATTGTTGGCGTGTTACGTCTTCTTTGCATAGATATCCATTCTTGAGCATGATTGAATTTAGGAGTTGTCGACTGTACCTAAACAGGTAACGGCAGTGTTTATCTTCTTGTCTGTCGCTTCTTGCGTAAGGTCATACTGAGTCTGCTTGGTAGATAGACACCGTTGTTTGGCAAGAGGGCTACTGTACTGTAGTTGCTTTATTGTAAGTTTTAACAAAACAGTGGTGCTGTTGATGGACTCGACTGATTTATTTGCATGTGTATTAAGTGAATGCCTTGCTTTTTGAAAGATGGTACAGTCATGAGCTAGTTCAGAGGGAAACATGTACAATTTGTTTATTTCTCTTCTGTTGTAAATTATAAGTTGATATAATTGTTTAACTAACATCTGTAATTGTTTTTACATAATGACGGTATCAGGATTGATATGGTATTCCTCTTTTTAAGTTGAATATCATGATTTGTCTGATGATTGTTCATCTTGGGATTTACAATGAATAATTGCTTAGGATACTTTTGTTCTTCTTGATCCCTAATATTTTGATGAAATATTTGAGAAGTATATAGGACTACTCTGTAACGAAAATTATTATTACACGTTATAGACATGATATATTCCTAACGTATAGTCTGAATCATGTTTACTTGTTTGGTGATTTTATATCATTTAAACAGGTGTTTAATGAAAACAATTGTGGATTCGCAATTGTTTTAAGAGTTAGTGCTTATCATGCTCAGTTCATTGAACTGACCCATGTTGATAATTTTTGCAGATGGATGCCGTAAGTGGTAAAAGCAATGCAGATCTGACCGGATGATCAGATTGTTTAATTTGATTTATAATGAATTACAGCTTGATTTTCTAAATGTACTATATGTGGAAAGATGTTCCTTTTCCGTTGAGCATTGTATCAAGTGTGTTGAATGCATAAAATGTATTTGTATAGTTTAAAAGGAATAGAAATAAGTATTTGCTTTACTTATGTGTTGTATTCTTATTTTGATAGTTGACCTTCTTCGGTTTATATACCGGAGGGGCAATGTTATCTTTGTATAGTTTGGAGACTTTTGTGATTGTCAATGAAAGCTTACAAGAAAATGTGATTGAATTCTTATGAGTGTTTAGTAGTTTTAATTTGTTCTATCGAAAGCAAAATTTAAATTTAAATCATTGTCTTTCTAAAAGATAGGATTAAAATAAACCTAAGCGTAACGCTAATCAAATTTGAATTAAATTACTAACCCTAGTCTTGATTATGACAGACAACATTTAATTGGATTCTTAATCATTTATATCTTGATACTAATAAGTATGATATAAATTCGAGTTAGGAGAAGCGATATAAACCTAATGGGGTTCGGATGGCAATCTCATGTGAAGTTTATGAGTTATTGTCCCATTTCGTTGTTTTAGAATCTTGTATATTCTAAGAACTTCTTGATGAGACCTTGGCCTTAATATCTCCACCATGTAATGGGTTTTATTGAGGAAGGTCATCCTAAGATGAAGAATCCAGGGGATCATGAGAGGCTAACCTTAGGGGAACGTCTTTAAGTAATTTAAACTCAATGTGCGTAACGCATATTAATAAGTAGATCTTTCCGAGGTGGATTTAAAGGTTTGGCACAAGTCAGCTGCAGAGGTTGTACCTCCGAGAAGATTAGGATCTTCTCAAGTTACAACAATGCAGTGAATTATGACGACACCCTTTGCATTGATCTTAAGATTTACACTTTGATCTCGAACGAGTTACTCAGGGACCGATTAGGAATGTGGTCACGTTATAAGGCTGCCTAGGAGATTCGGGGTATCTTGACACACTGGTTTAACTAGGGTTGAACCAGTATGTCATCGTATCCCTAATCCTCGTGGGCATCCATATAACGTTATCACCTTGTTAATCTGTTTCGAGTGAATAAGTTGAGATAGGAGGGACTGACAGAAGTCGGTATAAGACATTCTACATAACATAAGAATGGGGTGAAGGGCGTATTCCAGATTGACGAGTATGCCATTAAGGAATACGAGACATAAACAGTATGTTTCAAATCTTTGGCCAAAGTGTCATGTTGCTTATTACGTTGTCCTAATTCACCTAGTCTAAGGGATGAGATGCCGATGAATAATGGTAACAATTATTCAGTTAGGTTCCTTGGATAAGAGCATTCGAATCCTGAATAGGAAGAGAACAGCAAGAGTGAAGTATTAAATAAAAACACCAACTCTTATTACTCATGAATAGATCGGTAGATTACCGAGTCATGGAATGAATAGATCGGAGGTACTCAGAGTCATTACATTCTGACTGCATATGGTTATGTCTGTTATAAGAATGGTTATTTGATTGTGAGTTCTAAATTAGGTATTTAGAACCAGGATGCAATTATCAAAAAAAAATTGACTTGTTC
Organism: Taxus wallichiana var. yunnanensis; assembly: GCA_018340775.1. Classification (NCBI taxonomy): domain Eukaryota; kingdom Viridiplantae; phylum Streptophyta; class Pinopsida; order Cupressales; family Taxaceae; genus Taxus; species Taxus wallichiana. The sequence continues at coordinate 55,855,212 of CM031237.1, forward strand.
TCTTGTCTAAAATGAGGATGCTACATTATTGTCTTGCATTATTTTAAATTGATTACTTAAAAGGAGTAAATTATTGGCAAATAATTAAAGCCTATAAGGGTCCGAGATCAGGTCGTAATAATCTGATTATTTTCGGATCAAGTTTGGTATCAGAGCTGGTTTAGCTCCATATTTGTTTTTCAGTAAATCTGATTAACAAAGTGATTGCTTCAAGATTAGTGCAGTTGGTTCAGTTTGTGTGAACAGGGTACAAGTGCACTATGGGCAAGATGTCTACACAGGCGAAGCTCGAAGAGATTGAAGCTTATAATCACCAGATCCAGGAAGAGAATTCTCTCCTGCGATCAATGTATTCCTCCTTGGAAGAGGAGTATGCTCGTTTGAAATCGAACTGCAAACCAAGGATGAGCTCTTGGCAAGGTTGCAATGTGGTGATCAGAGGAAGGAAATACCTTCAACTTCAGATGCAGAGGCCACGGTAGATGATTGCACTGTAAGTTGTTCACCATGGGAATCTTCTTCTTCCTCCCATTCGGTTTTGGATTCAGGTAATAAAGTCTTTGGTTTGTTTGAAAAGCATACTAGAGGCATTGGATCCAAGTTACTAGATAAAATGGGATTTGATGGAAGAGGCCTTGGTAAAAATGGCCAAGGTATTGCTAACCCAATATAAGTCGAGGATCATCCTCATTTTATAGGTTTGGGTTATCCTAGTGTGGGAATGGAAATTGGAGAATGCTCCAAGAACGCCGGAGACAAGCTTCAGAAAGTAAAGTGATTACCCCACTAGTCTGCAAGAAGATTCCGAGCAGAAAGTTGTGCTTCGTTGTCACAGGAAAGATGTGATAAGAGAAATCAACGAAGAGGTAATGAGATTCCACCTCCAGTTTCTTACCATAATCGTAAGCACAATAAAACTTCTGATCCACTTTTTTAGCTTAAGAAGTATGGTTATGATTTTCAGAAGATGTGAAATTCTTTTCCATGTACTTTTTGTGGATTGCATAATCATTCAAAGGTGGCTGATGATCTTTGGAAGAGAAGGACACCGATGAAGAAGTTGATGCCGTTCATCAGAACACGGCAAATCGAAAGACCAATCTCACATGCGAGAGTCAAGAAATGGCAAAAAGAGTTCCTCATCCCAGAAGAAGGAGATTAAGAGGAATTTTTGTGCTCATTTCCAGAGGAATGGGCATCAGGTGGAAAATTGCTGGAAACTGCATCCATCTCGCCATCAGAGTAATGACAAGCCAAAGATGGAATGGAGGCCTATTGCAAAGGCAGAGGAAGTTTCTACTCCACCACTAGTTGACAAGTCAACCCAGGACCAGGTAATACCTGAAAGTGAAAGTCCTTTAAAATGGGTAAGTCAACAATTTTTCAATTATATATTGCATAATTCAGATTGAGGAATCGTATGCAGTATTAAGTTTGGAGATCAGATATTGTGAGAAAATGCTGAGAGAAAGGTTTACAATACTCAGTGGATTTTCTTACTTAGAAAATTTGATTAATGCTCCAAATATATCTCCTAATCAGCGTGTGAGTACCTGTTACAGCTTGGATACAGGATTTGACTCATATAAAGCTTGGAGATTGATCTGCCATTTGTGCAGACAATAGAGTTCACAGAGATCAGCTCGGAACTTCATTCTGTGTAGAGGCATTGTGACCATGCAGTAGAATGGTAGCTGAATCACCGTTGGCATTGACATCAGGTCAGAACTTCATTCTGTGTAGAGGCATTGCGACCGTGCAGCAGAATGGTACCTGATATTAGTATGTCAACAAGCAGAGCTCTCAAAGTATCAGCTCGGAACATCATTCGGTGTCAAGGCATTGCGACCACACATACGAATGGTAGCTGATCAACAGACTTAGCATCGTGCATTGGAGGCTCGAGGTCTTGAAAGAGGCTTAGCATCATGCATCGGAGGCGTTGAGGTCTATAGAGACTTAGCATCATGCATTGGAGGCTCGAGGTCTTGAAAGAGGCTTAGCATCATGCATCGGAGGCGTTGAGGTCTCACAGAGACTTAGCATCATACATCGGAGGCTCGAGGTCTTGAAAAAGGCTTAGCATCATGTATCGGAGGCGTTGAGGTCTACAGAGACTTAGCATCATACATCAAAGGCTTGAGGTCTTGAAAAAGGCTTAGCATCATGTATCGGAGGTGTTGAGGTCATTGAGACTTAGCATCGTGTATCGGAGGCTCGAGGTCTTGAAAGAGGCTTAGCATCATGCATCGAGGCATTGAGAAGTCAGAAAGGGACAAGGCATTGTCCATCACTGACATCGGATTAATCAAAGCTCTACGTAACATGGAGTTCCTTCAAATTAGTTGGATTCTCGCGGAATCAACTTTGAGCCGGAGCTATGTTATAGAGCAAAAGAAGATCCTTGTTGTTAGATATAGAAGCTTAGCACCGCACGAAGGATGAGCGTTGAGGTTTCATTCAAAAACTTAGCACCATAAAGCTGGAGGCATGGAGGTTTTCTTCGGATATCAGAGTGGCGCAGCGGAAGCATCGTAGGCCCATAACCCACAAGTCCTAGGATCATAACAGAGTTGTCGAAATGAGAAGGTTGGAGGAGAAGACCCAAGGGTCTACTACAAGCATCACTTCCGAGGAGGCCGCAGATTTTTTCTGATTCAGGACAGTATGGAAGCTTTTTAGGACAAAAAGCTTTTCTCGGGTGGGGAGGTGTGATCGGGGATCATTTCTGAAAGTTCCTAAACATCTCTAAATGGTGTCAGTGTAGAAGATCATCTCGAGAGCTTTCCAACGACTGTGAGAACGCGACAAACGGACATCGGGAGCTCTAGATATGTTCGGTCAAAGTTTGGTCAATGGGAAAGTCAACTCTGGTCAACTGGTCAATATTTGGACCAATCGCACTGTGACACGTGGCTTGCCAACACTTGTCGAATTCGCTCGATTTTCCTATCGGGAGACGACAAGTGGACTACGGTGGATTATTTCTATTCCACATTGTATGGGTGAAATAATATTATTTTAGTAAAAGCCTTTCCAATGCCATATATATATATATATATATATATATATATATATATATATATATATATTGATGTGTATACATTAATATTAAAATGCTACATAGCCGCCAAATGCATATGACTTGACCACGTTGCAAGGTGGTGAAGTGGTTGTTAGGGGCTAGACCCATGCGTGGACATCCACGTGGCGAACAAGGTGGTAGGGGGTGGTTATGCTCCAACGTGGTCATTGACCACTTCATTGGTGCGTGGAAAGGCTTAAATAAAGCCTAAGCTTTTATTCCCGATCCTTATGGGATTTTAACCCATTTAAAAGTGTATGCCGCGCCAAACATGGGATGTTAACCCATTTAACATGTAATCCGCGCCAAACTTGGGATTTAATCCCATTAAAATATTCAATCGGCTAAAATGGGAATATTTAATCCCATTAAAACGGGTAATCCGCCCACATAGGGATTTAATCCCATTTTATATGTACGGGTGAGGCTAATATTAGCCTAAGGATTATATGGAGTGCATTATTTTTGGGCCCTAATTTTGTATAAATAGGGAACCCATTCTATTGTAAAGACACACAACACGAGCTTATTATTTGTTAAGCTTGTTGTGGACACACCAAAGCCACGGAGAAGCTCATTGCTAGAGACGAAGGCAGTGGACACCGGTGCAACGGAGACACCGATCCCGAGCTTATTATTTGTTAAGCTTATTTGTGGGATGTGTCGACAGGTATTGTCTATTGGCCTATTATTTTAGGCAATATTAGATGGAATATTTGTGATTGGGAGTGAAATGTAAACTACCCAATAGGCCCATAGTGCCACACCAATTACTTGCAAAATCTGGATTATCGACCGAGTCTAGCTTCACATTATTTGCGTCGGGAAGGCCGATCGGCCGAACGAGATTGTGCATCAAGAAGGTGGAAGTCGCGTGCTATTTTTCACCCTTGTCATCCGAAGGTTTGGTGTACTGATAGGCAAGTAAAATTCCATTAGGTTTTCTTGTGAAAGTACTATTGTAACTTACAAGTTTTGACTAGTGGAACGGTTTGATCACGAACCAGGAGACGTAGGCAATTGCGAACTTCGTAATCAATGCGTGTGCAATGTCATTATTATCTTGCATTATTTTAAATTGATTACTTAAAAGGAGTAAATTATCGGTAAATAATTAAAGCCTATAAGGGTCCGAGATCACGTCGTAATAATCTGATTATTTTGGATCACTTCACCCTCGTATTGATGCTAAGGGTCGATCACCTTGTCTCGGGTAGGATTCAATGTGAACTCTGGAGAGCTCACATCCTTCATTTGGTGAATTTCATGTTCAAATATGAGCTTGATCTACCAAAATAAATTTCTTATGTGGTCAAGTCCTCTCGTGGCCTATGTTGTTCACATTACATAGGTTCAAAGTTGGCTCGTCAAACTTTATCATTTGGATAGCTCACCCAACCAAGGCCACAACCTTTGCCCATAGATTTCAACTTGGTTCTTCCCAACATAGCTCGATCTATTATTGAGACAAATCATCTATGACTTGCAGAGCTCGCTCTTCCTCACACAATGGCTCAACCCTTCCTATTTCAAGTCGACCTCCTCTTGCCCATTTGAGCACAACAAGACCCATGCCAAGCTAGCTCAGCCAAATTAGTTTTAAAAGCTCGGTCCATTTATTATAAATATGAATTAGTAGAATCTATCATTTCTTGATTAAGAGCTCTGGGAGTATCTTTTGATTAATTCAAAGGCCATTTTTACTGTGAGCCTCCTACTGACCTCAATGTAGCTCGATGGGAATTCTAAATATAGCTTGGTTAAGAGCCTCCCTTTACACATGGCTTGGTCTCATAAAGTATAACCATCTCGGTCCAGAGGATTTATAAAAAGATATCTCAATTATAAATAAACATAACAGCTTGATGAGCAATTCAAGGAGATTGATCTTCATTCCCTCTACGAGCCTAGTCTAACACATAACTAGCTCACCTAAACTTTGAAAAAAGCTATCGAGGCCTCAACTCTCGCTTTGCTTCATGATAAAGAAACAGCTCGGTGATGGCTCTGGTTATCTCTTCTAGGAATAGAGTGTAACTCTCCCAATCTCCTTTGACTCTTCATCACGTTCCTAGTGCTTAGAGATGCTTTTAGGAAAAATGTTGGATCTTTCGATCCTTTATCAAGTGGGCCCTTTCATTAATTATCACAATAATCGCTTGTTATCTAATTTCAGGGGTAATGAAGTTAGATAAAGTAGTGATAATTCCTTAAGCGTGGGAAGCTTGTATGCCCCCTTTTTAACTATACCATAATTCCAAGGGTTAGTGCCCCCTTAAATCTTATAAATAGATCCTTGGTGAGCAAACTTCACACACTCGACACGCGAAAGAGACGATGAGGCACATATGATGAGTCAAGGCCACTCTAGCGAATAATTTTTATAAGATAAGGGAAATTTTAATACCATAAACTTGACGCAGACAATCCTAGGGGGACGGTGATGGGTAACCAAATACACCCCATCAAAGCCATCTTTCAGTGATCATATCCTTGGTAAGTAGTTTGTGTGGATTTTAGGTTATCGATAGAATAACTGAGATCCTTGATGAAATATAATGAGGCCACACATGTTCCTTATCCCTGATCAATGAGAGCATTCTTAAGCGAAGTGTGACCGACCTAAACTTAAATGAAGAGTGGCGGATCGTCTACATGAAGCAAGAGCTCATCCGGGATCATAGAAGCCATGGGAAATTGAATACAAGAATTATTATATGTGGAAAGATGAGTATAAATGAATATTTTCTTAAATTTCTGTTGGATTCTTTATTCTTGGCCATGCAATGTAGGACTCTACCCTAAAGAGCGAGATAAAGGGATATTCATGTGAAACAATGTAGATGTAGACACCTAAATATGACTACACAATTTTAATACTAAAATTGCACTATTTATCCTATTTCCCGTCATTTCATAATAATAATTAGTGATCTCTCACTAATTAGCTAACATTCCCCTTCATCTTGGTCAATTAACGACACTTCGTTAATTAACTAGTTTTATACTTCATCCTAGATGCCAATTAACGACACTTCATTAGTTATAATCTTCTTTTAATTAATTAATTAACCATTATTAATTAATTAAGCCTTTCAATCTTGTATTTAACTAATAAACCTTCTTATTAGTTAAATCCCCCTTTCAAACCCTTCAAATTCTACTAATTTCCCTCTAAATCATCTCCAAATAGCTTCTATAAGCTTAATTTGGCCTATTAATTAATCCTAGTTGATTAATTAAATCACCTCCAACTCCCATGAGTTGCTAATCTCTTCTAATCATACTTATCCCTTTCTAATTCTACATTCCCTTTATCCCACATTCACTAGGTTGCAAGCTTCTCCAAAAATGGAAAGCTATATAAACAACCTAGTACCTTCCTACCAATCTTACACCTTTATATCATGTCCTTGTAAGACATCTGCATATGATAAGAGCATTTCAATCTTGGAAGGCTTATTGATCAAGCAACCATTTTCATCTTCTACTTGGCAAAGAGTAGTAAGAGAAGAACTAAACATGGAAATTAAGCCATATTGGTGAGATATCTTCCTCTTCCATGGAGAATTTCCTTTGATCGTGCGTAGCTAATGTTCATCTCACTAAAGGAGTACCTACAAATTACAAAGCATATCCAAATATCAAAGGAATGGTTTGCATTTAATGTTTTAATGTTTGGTGTAAAATAGTTAAGCTTTTCCTTTTAGCTTTATCATGATGTTTATGTTTGATTAACTAAGTTAGGATGTTACTTGGTGTTAGTTTCCTTTCAATAACTTAGATTAATTCATTCACATACATACATATGGCACTTACGGTGGTGGGACACCCATTGATTTTTAAAAATAGATTTAATGTTAAACCCTAATTACAGAGTCACGTATGATAAATAAATGCTAAAGTACATATTTGACACAAGCAATAAGCTAGATAAATATAAAACCCTAAGTGCAAGAGAGAAGGTCAAGAAATGACTCACTAATTTAAAATTTTCTGAAGGTGATCGGACTAGGAAAAATGATGAGTAGAAAGGGAATATTATCACAACCATGCGCTTAATAAATTATGGAATTGTTAAATAAGGCCGGACAGGCGCTGGGTGAGTCGAGGGCACTAGGCATCGAGTCTACTTTTAGACACTGTGGTACATGCAGAGCTCGGAACTAAATTTTTATAGTGTCATTGATGTTCGTTGTTGGTCACTTGTATGTTGTAATATGATCACTAAATGCACTTGTAATCTACAAAGATATGCCCACCTATAAAACCCTAAAACTACATTATATCCCAAAAAAGAAAGATGCATAAATATGAGGAGTTGAAGGACCCAGCCCAAATGAGTCCCTAGATTGAGTGAACTTATGAGAGCATTGCACTACATCTAAGACTCCATGTAGTTCTTTTATCTATGTAAAGGAATTGTACCCTAGGAATCCCTTGTAAAAATGCACTTGATAATGTGTGATATCTAGATGTATTAATGTAAATAGATGTGTGGATGGAAAAATGAACTTCTCCCTCATACGCGTGTATCACGAGAAAATACGATCCCTTGTCCTTGTAATGGATGTCAACGGATGCCTTAAAGTTTTTAGGTTCCTTTAGATATAAGCTTAGGTCTTTAGATAGTAGTATGATTAGAGCTTGGTCCTTTTATTTTGATCACATAGCTTTGTATTTATATGATTACGGTGTCCCCATATTTCACCCTGAAATCTAGGACTACCCATTTGAAAAAAAAATCGTTCTTTTAAAATAATGGTCTTTTTTGTTTTATTGCTAGAAGATGTCTATATTATGTTAGGATATTCCCAGTGAATCATATGAGCCAATTTCGACAAATACCCAGATGCCCAAACTCATTTTATCCCTCTACCAAGTTTTGTCTGCGGGAAATTTTTATTTAATTATTTATTGAATAAATAATGCCCCATTTGAAGTAAATTGTGCTCCGATTGAATCCTGTTGAAGTTTTGCATGCCAGTATTCACTCATCTCAATAGGGTTTTCACTAGGAATGAATTCGAGGACACTATCTATCCTGCAATTTTACGGCAATGTTTTTGCTTTTATTTATTTACTTTGTGTTTTTCTCCGGTTTTTCTCTCTGATTATTCTGCAGAAATTCCCCTATGTCTGTTCCTTGTCCAATATAGTCATTTAATTTTCCTAAAGCATGTGGATATCATCCATCGATGCAGAACCGAGAATGAATCAACCTCTAAATGCAAGCTTCGACCAAAAAGATGAAGTCATGCACAAAAATCCTCTCTAGGCAAGTCACATTTTCTAGAATTAATGAGTGTAAGCTAACATATGGGATTTTTAGTAGTGGCGGCAGTGAGGCAAGAATTTCTTAATTTCCTTACGGTACTTTTTCCCATGAAGTCAAAGTCACTTTAAGCTGCGATGGGAAAATTAGAAGCGACAGAAAGGGAATTTTTTTGCCTTGCGAGGATAAAATTTCCCATTATAAAATAAAGAAAATCACTTAAAGCAGATGGGAATTTTTTCTGCACAGTAGGCTAACTTTTCCCACCAAAGAGGTTTATTCACCCATGCAAGTCACACTTTATCAAAGGAGGCTAATTTTAATGCAAGTTACACTTTTTAGGAGATGTTTTAATTTAATAATGGGAATTTTGGCAGTGGCAGGCAGGTGGGAATTTCTTACCTGCCTTGCAGGGTAAAAATCCCCATTATGGAAGTCAAACAACTTAAGTGAAAGAAGGGATTTTTGGAGCTGCAGTGTAGGGTAAATAATCCCATTAAAATTGACTTCTTATTTTTAGAAATCAGCCCTGTCAAAAAGTGTGACCCATTTGGGCATTAAACAATGCTTTTAATGGTATTTATTAATAGTTTTTCTGCCTATTTTTGGCGCCATGGATGAATGGAAAGTCAAAGCAAGAAGTCAAGCCAAAGACAACTGAAGGATGCATGCTAAAAATAAATAAAATAAATTTATTTAATGACAGCCAGCAACATGCAAAATTGGGTGCCCAATTTGGGTGAATAAACATGTTTGTTTATTAATTAATTTCAGGAATAGGATGGACAATTATTAGAAATAGAATGTTGAGGGTTATATAAGTATGGGCTGCCATAATGAAGAAGCAATTAATTCTTTTTGCTAAGGATTGCAGCCCAGATAGTTTTGGCGCCAAGGAAAGGAGGATTTGTGCATCTGGAGGTGTTTTTCACTATTGGGAAGCTTGAGGTTTGGCGCTAGGATTGGAATAGCTTGATTTATGCTATGATAACTATCTGCATGCCTGCTATAAGTTCCCAGTGAATTTAAAATATTAATGCTTGCTTTGCATGCAAGCAAAGCCTCAAATTTTAGGGTGATAAGCTTCATATGCGAGTTTTGGTGATGCGAAATCAAGTATTCATGCTATGGACTTCATATTTGTCTAAAATAATTGTAGGTAATCATTATTGGTGTTCATACAGGTGAAAGGGAGTTCAAATCAATGTCAGGTGCATTGAATATATCTTTCGAATCTAAAGAAATTGCTAGATCTACATGAATTGATCCAGTTATAAAGAATTACGGCATGATTAAAAGAAAAAGAACACGAGACAAAGATTGCCCAAACAAAGATCGTTCTAACCATGATGAAGCGAGATGAAAGAGAAGGGTTGGTAGAATCATTCATAGCTTCCATATTTTACGATATTAATGACACAAACATAGACACATAACCCATCTCTTAAATAATTGTGAGATCTAGAAATTTGGAAAGACATTTCTCATGTGGGAAATTAAAAGCAGTGGAATTATTCAAGCATCAACATTCCCATTCATAGCTCAGTTGCCCAAATTTTCATGGAGTGTGTAAGATCTTATCATCCTCTTTTCAGAACAATCCGAGGATGCTACGAGAAAGATAATTATTAGCTTGGATGCATAGTTTATTAATTATTGTCTAAAGAGTATGACATGAATGGTGGTGATTACAATTAGCATACTAGATGCAGAAATAGATGGGAGAAACACAAAGCAGATTGTGTGGGCATAATGAACAGCAAATATATGAAGAAGCCAGGTCCCCATCAAAGTTCCCAAGGACTCTTCCACGATCCAACTTGGTGTAGGAGGTGGATGATATCACTAAATTTCTTTACAAGATAAGTGGAGAAGCCAATACTCACAACTTTCACTCATGGATGTATGCTTTTGTGAGGACTATCGTGATCAAAAGATCTGATTCAATAATCAATTATGAAGAGATCATTAGTGAAAACATCGGTTAGCAACTTGAGTTTGAGGTGGACTTATAGCTTCAAAATGACTTCATACTTGGTATATGCAGTAGCGTTGCAGGTATATTTTCCAAGTGGATAGACAAGGCATCTTGTGAAAGATCCTATCTTTGATTTCTATCCTCACTTGATAGTTCTGAGTGCCACAAAGATTACAAAGCGGTCAATAATGGGTTCTTCTATGAATTCATCTGTAAACTAAATAGTGATATGAAGACCAATAGGGTAAGAAAAGAAGCTTGGGAAGTTGTATCTCAGCATGGCTACATTTTCATCTAGTTTGCAGACTTCACCTATCTCAGGGTGACTGGATTTTCGGGAGAACCAGTAAAGTTTCCGAGGTATCCAAATGACAAGTGGGTCATCATGGAGTTGTACAGACAGCTCGTGGAGATACATGACTTAAAATCAAAGTGGCACAAGTCTACGGGTTTCTTCCAATCATAGTGAGGTTACTACAACAATAAGATCATCCACAAAGCTAGAGGAATCAAAGCTGAAATGTTTTCTGAGTATGAGCTTGAGTTCTTCCCAAAGATGACTAAACTTTGACCCATATGGAGTAGTGAAGAAGACAATCTCCCGAGAAATAATTACATGTGCCTTCGTTAGAGGACTTCGGATGAAGTGCAGGAGCAGTATGAAGTCGAGAAGAAAGACTTCAAAGTTATCAATGCAACAAGTGTTTGATTATGGTTTGGCATGGATACCTACAGATCTCACAGATGATGGGCATGTGATACTTGACTCGTATCATCAGATGGGAGGAGATAGAGATATTCTTCAGGAAAACATTGGTGGCTTCCAGACGATTGAAGAAAGATCTTCCACATTTTGGTTAACACTTCAAACCGATTTTGCTAACATAGGGTATTACCTAGATGAGGCTTTGATGAATCAAATCACAGGAAACTTTCATCGGGAGACTCCAAAAAAAAAGCAAAAAGGTGAAATATGAAGGCCATAAAAGATTAAATTTCACAAGAAGTCTCACATACATGAGAAGGCCAAATCTATAGCTATCGTGCAGGCCCAGCGTATCCAACATCAATTCATAGCACTTCAAAGCAGCCCCGGAACCTCGGAGAGATCTTTTTATTCCTCCTTTGAATCTAACGTCTTTTTTATTTTCTCCTCGACCACTTAGGTCTTCACCTATCCATGTGGAGAAGTTGAAATCATAGATGACCAGAGTTTGAAAAAGCATTATCTTTGAAAAGTTCAAAGGGTGTGGTCATAACACGGTGGAAAATTCTGATAGAGTGAAATCAAATCATGAGATGGTGGTACACTCAATGACTTCTCATTCCCCAAGAAGTAATTTTTCATCATGGTTAGCTTTGCAAACAATCCCGAGAAGCCAGAGAGGAGATCAACCTAGAAGAACATGACTTTCATCTACTCCTGAGTTTGGGTGGAAGAGATAGAAGACCTAAAGTTGCCAAAATGACTTCTAGGTTGATCATTGAGGAATCAAGAAAGAATTTCACTAAGTTATATGTTCGATCGAAGGAAATAACAAGGGAGAGCTCACAACAACCTGATATAGTAGTGACCAAAGTTTCAATAGGTCAAAATACCACATAAGGATTTGTTGGTTTGAAAATCTATCAGTTAGGCAGGTCATGGGGAAACATGCCAATAGTGTGCAGGGCATAGCCCCTCTTTGAGATAGTAAAGTGAAATGGGTTTATTGCTATTCTATCAAGTAGGAATATGTGCAAATCTACACTATTCTAACTTTAGGGGTTTGGGATCTCATCCCAGTAGAGGTAGTTCAACAATGAACAAAAAGTAGGAGAGAAGGAATGGAGGAAGGATAGATCTGAAGGAAGAAAAGAAATGAATTCCAAGACAGAAGGTCGAAGGTTTATGCTTTGGGCTGGTAGTAAACAAAGCCAAACTTACTTGCATAAACAAATAAAGCAATACTGATGAACATATGACAATAATAGGAATGAATCCAACAAAATAAAAACATAGATCTAACTTAAGAAAGATCTGATGCAAATAACACATATATTGAGCACAAAGTCTGAGCATATGTATTAATATTTCTTCTGATACAAGAAAGTACAAAGTCTTTCTCTCCTCACTTCTTTTCTCATACAAAAATGTCCACCTGGAATACAACAAGTATTCTAGTATTTATAGAAGGAGAAGAGGAAAGAAGACAAAAACAAACCAACCACTATTTACAAAATATCTTACAAGATATTTACAAAATATCTAAAAAGTCAAAAGTTGACTTTGGGCAAGTTTTTGGATGGCAACATCCCATGATGCAACATGGATGATGTCATCATAAATGCCAACATGCTTTTTAAATATTTTTACAAAAATGATCAAAGCGTACAAGAGGAGAAACTACTCCTCATCATCTCTTTGCTTAAACTGAGTGTCTTGCTTCTGATCAGGAGAGTCGATGTGACACTGTGCTTGATATTCCATAAACTTGCTGATCATTACCTGAAGTTGATTATGATCTGGACCTTTGAAATGGTCTTTAATGACTTCATAAATTTCTTTTTCATTCTTGAGCTTGTCAGGTAACCCGGTGAACTCCTCACATGCATTGATCAAGAAGCCAATGAAATCACGGCAGGCCAAGAGGTTATTGATTGACTCTCGGTCGAAAGTGACCTCTAGTGCCAAACCTTGAGTGACTATAGCCTTGAAGTACTGGAATGTATTGTCTACTTCCCTCAAGGTGTATGATTCACTGAGCATCCCCGGAGACATATTTGTCAGAATCGCTCTGCTCCATGTTGTGTCGTGCATCTAGGGATTCATCCTTGATTTTATCTATCCTCTCCAGGATATATTCCATTTGATCGACCCGGTAATCTAATGTGACGAGAGCTTTATTATGTGCCTATGGGTGATCGATGATGCCGACCTTTAATAGGTCGTCGGCTGAACAGTTAGCCATTGCTTGGAATGTTTCATGTCAGCACTGGCATTATCCAACTCCTCAAAAGAGGGAACTGCTACTGCTTATAGCTCCTTATTTGCTTGATCTATATCCTGGTAGAGCACTATGAACTTCTTAATCATTTCCTCACTATCTCTGAGGATTCACTCAATCCAGGAGGATACTACCGCACCTTGTTCGTTAATCTTAGCATATTCATTTATCTTATCATTGAGAACCTCGGTGGGTTGAAGTGATCATAGGAGGAGTGTTCCCATTCTCTACAATGCTTAGAGGAGATGTTTTTTTGTTCCTTGAGTATTCTCTTATCCTCTTTGCTTTCTATATCTTTTTGCAAAGTGCATCTACTGCAAACAAGGCTTCTCTTGTAGGCTTTTAGATGAGGTTCTCATTATGACTTGAGTCTTTGTGAATTCGTGGGAGACAGATCCTTCTTTTCTTTAGTGGGATTAGGTATGCAATCTCCATGGCTCTCTCGCCCGAAGTGCTCTTAGAAAAGTGAGTTATCACTTTCTGCTTCTTGGGTCCCTTCTTCGGAATGATGGAGAATTCTATGGGTGTGATGGGAACCTTTCTCTTGTGTTGACCCAGATGGTCAAAAATCCAGCTAGGACTTATGGGAGTGGGAGTAGAGGGAATAGAAGAAGAAATGGGAGTGAAAGGGGAAGCAACTGTAGAGGCCACAGGGAAGAATGTTGAAACACTTGGTGGTGGCATCAACAAGGATTCCAACGCGTTACTACTTGTGGGGCTTGGAGTTACTACAGGAGAAGAAAAGGACATGGAGACGGAAGGGATCTGTAATTGGATGGAGGGAACACTGGGTGACAAATCCATGAGAGAGGAGAAGATGGAAGAGGTGGGAGATGGAAGGGAGGAAGGGAGAGAAGAAGACACATCCATAGGAATAGATGCTTCAATGACAGGGGGAGGAGAAGGAGCGAGAAGAAGGAATGGTGGGTACTTCAAGAGTTGTAGTTGTAATAACATCCCGAGTGGATGTATCTCAAAAACTTATGTTGTTTCTTCTTCTTTACTGGAGATACCAGGTCGACCACTTGTTTCTCAGAAGTAGAAGGAGGGCTTTGGGGAGCTTCTTCTTATTTGCTTGATTCTCCCTCCTTGTCTTTCCTTTTCCTTTTGGTGCTTGGGCCAATCTTGGAGGTGCTCTACCTGAAGGAGAAGTAGTGAAATCTACCTCGAGGTAGGTGAGACCATTCTGTTTGCACCAATGTTTGGTGCACTACAATGTGGGTGTAACTCTTTCTTGAATGGTCTTTGCACCTTAGCTCTGCATCGATCTCTGTGAATGGCCAATCATCCTCATCCGTGTCAAGGTAAACCTGATCAATTTCTTAATCAGTCTCTTGAAATCCCTTTGGGACAATAGCAACGCCATAGTGGATGATCTCCTCCAGAGCCAGCCATGAGTGATCCTTTCGCCTAATATCTATTTCATGTGTCAGGTCAATCCAAATGTCCTCAATCTCAGGAACATGGATGGGATCAATTTTCACCCTTGGGAGGAAACTTTGGCAGTCGAAGGTAGGCCTGGCTGGGAAGTTGTGCTTCAAATTTAGTAATTCTCACTTATACATCTCCCATGCTTTGGCAAGTGTGGTGCATGTTTATGTGGCCAACCTGTAAGGGGAATGGAGTTCCTCCTTTCTTTCTCTTCATGCACTTCTCATGGTAAGTGATCAGTTGCCTTGACAACTCCAAGAGGATCAACTTGGGCCCTACATACCTTGGTAGCTTTGTCGGTTCACCCTCGAAATTCACCGCTCTGAGATATGTGAATGTGGGGAACTGTGTGAACAATGCTCCCCATTTCTTCGTGGCAGCAATCACACTCGGGCTGGTCCGACCATGTCTCATGTTTGGTCTTAGCAAGCAGATCACCTCATAGAATAAGGCATTGTTAATCTTGGAGAACTAGGAGATGCTAGCCTCGAGCTTTAGTTCTGGGTAGAATTCATATATTTTGACTTGGGGCCATACCCCATTTTGAGCTAGGCCTGTGAAATCCCTTGTTGATGTTGTAGAGTATACAACGTAGGAATTCATGTACAACTTCCTAGTTGTTAGGACTTGTTGGAGCTGTTGGGAGATGGTGTCACTGATGATTTCACCCCAACTAAAATGCTGATTAGGTGCATTCTTGCTCATGGTCTCCAGATACCTTATCATCTATTTGTGGAAATAATGGGCATCAGGGAGCCCAAATACTCTATTTAAGAAGGTGATTGTATCACTCAACTCTTCATTGAAGTCACTACGGTGGATGGCTTGTGGCCATCTACTCACCGGCTTCTTATTTTTCAGATAAAGTCCATTCATCATTTGCATGCATTTATCTTCATTGTCGTCCCATGCTTTCTTGCAGTCTTCTAGACTTATGGCGACATATTGCCTATGATGAGGAATGCCAGTCGATTCAAAGTGATAGTGTGAGGTTGATGATCATCTTTTCTTCCTTATCTTTGACACATCTAGTCTCCTTGTTGTAACACTTTGAGCAACCAAAATAATAAATTCATTTTTACAAAGACTTACTAGTAGCCTAGGTGTAAAGTGCAATCCACTACCCACTAACTTGTTCATCCAGGCCACTGCTTTTTGGTTGGTTCTTGCCCAAAATTCATACATATCGATATGCCCTAGCTCGAGTCCCCGATGTTGAGGTCTCTCTCTCTACATATGAGTCGGGCATCCTGACTTTTACGATATTTGTACTTCATCTCTTGTTCATTGCTTTGCTTTAGCTTTAGACTTTGTTGGTTTCTTGCCAGATGAAGACATGTGAGCTCAAGGATGGGTGTTGTTTTTCTACAAGAAGGATCAAGGAGGTTGAACACAAAAGAGCCATGTCAATTGTCATGTTATTCATAATGAAAGCTTTCAGAATGAAGAATGAGAAATTATAAGGCTTAGGGCACAAGGTGTAGGTTCACAGCATGTTGTAGAGGCCTTTTATTACTCGGGCACACTTTCTAAGGTGTTGACATGATTAAAAATGTGCTTAATGTTTATAGGAGAAAATTTGGACTCAATATAAGGGATGTGGTTTTACAGGTGTTGACATGTAATTTTGGGCGCCAAAGGGTAAAGCGCAGGGTGTGGGTTCACAACATGTAACATGTCATGTTGATGTTAAGGGAAATGCACCTGCGCCTTAGGGAAAAACTACTTTGATTGGGCACTGAAAAGATTGTGTTGCATGGGTTTTAAGTGCACCCAAGGTGCAATTTTGAAATATGTTGCAAAGGAAATCAATGCGCCAAGGGAAAAAGTGCTTGGCGTGGATTTGAAGCACACAACATCCTATGTTGATGTTGTGCAGGATGTGCCTGCGCCCTACAAAAGTTGCTAAGTGTTATTAAACGGCAGCACGGTTAGGGTCATGTTGCAAGAAAGGACAGTGCACCAAGGTGGAATTTCAAAATATGTTGTAAGGAAGGACAGTGCGCCATGCTTCAAATTCAGCTTTAACAGCTTAGATTATTTTCTTTCTTTCTCTTTCTCTCTTTTTGGATACCTCAGATGGTAAAGAGAGGGTTTGTTTGGCAAGGAAAAATTAGATGGGTTTTTGAGTTTTCGAGAGGGGGGCCTTTCAGATTTGTAGATCTGGAAGGAGAGGTAAAAAGGGTTTCCAATTTTTTAGGTTCCTCTTTTTAATCTTTTACACTTAACCCTAATACCTAACATAACCAAAAATAGAAACCATAACAACAACAAGGATGACAGAAGCCACTTACCTAGTTTTATAAAAGATGAAGGATGATGTTGGGGTCTACAAGCTTGAAAATAAACATCTTGCGGGGGTGACAAGGATAATCGATTGGCAGAGAAAACACTTTCACAATTTTCAATTCGTGAAAATGACAGGTGTCAGAGCACCTATTTATAGAAAACCTGGCATTTATTATTTCACCAACTTTCTTTGGCACACATTTCAGAGTGTTGACACGGGTTAAAATGCACCTTGGCACAAGTTTATTAGCATTGACATAATACTTTTAGCACCTTAGCGCACATTTCATGGTGTCAACACACCATTTTTGTGCCTTAGTGCACATACTTGGCGCATGTTTAATGTTGTTGACACGACATTTCTTGTGCCAAAGGGCTTTCTAAAGGGCACACATTTTGGTATGTCAACATGAGAATTCCTGTGCCTATTTCAAAAAGGCACGTTTTTAGAGTGTTTACACACCATTTACGCCAGCGTTTAAAGAAGTTGAAAATGGCTAAGTTCTAAAAAACTTGATTTTCAAAAGGGAGTTTTAGGCCATTTTGAATGTTATCAGACTTCTCCAGGGGACCAAAATGGAAGTTTTGGTATGGTTACCTACAAATTTCCCTTGTCAATTCTGCAGGATAATAGGATTAAAGCAGATACGTAGACATTAATGAACACTTTATTCATTAAGCTTGACAAAGAGAAAGGAGAGATCCAAGCTTCAAAAGTAGGTATTCCGGTTGTGCGAGATCATTGTTAAGGTTGGAAAACCTTCCTCTCAACCCATTTTAGACATAGCGGGTGAGTGATCATCTAATACAGGAGGTAGAAGATGCGAGGACCAGTCGAGTTATTGCCCACTGGAAGGAGCAAATCATTCACAAAGCTTCAAAGCAATTCAAACCAATACCGGATGAATTGAAGAACATGCATAGGGTAGTATCTCAACTAAAGGATCTGATGACGGAGATAAGCGATGAGAACATAGTTACTAAAATTCACCTAAATACTTTGGCTAAGATACACTTGTTTTTAAAGGATGTGTTGATTACTGAGCAAATTATGCCTAGCGGATTGGTGGAAAAGGGGAAGTAGTTAGAAATTTCAGTTTCCTTCGTAGAAATCCTGAAGCTCATGTTGAGGAGGATGCGATTCTTTGGAGAGTAAGATGGGAGAAGTGTCGGGAGAGCATCCCGGATGAATTACCTACTTCCCATAAGGAATTCATATTGGTTATATAGAAAGAATTTGATGAAGCCACCATACCTTTCACGATGGATTCGATTGGTATACTCATAAAGCTTCAGACACATATTGGGGGATATGGTGTAGTTTAGAGAAAGTGAAGGCTAATGCTACTTTGCTTTGTCTAGAGGGTAAATACTGATTTAAAACTAAGAGAGATGTTATTGTTAAAATAGATGGGAAGATGTTGAATTACATGTTTGACAAGTATATTCAATATCAAAACAAAAAGAAAGTATAAGTGTTACCTCTCTTATTTCTTATGCTCCTGGATGGAAATGTAAAATTAAAGTTATTTGTTTAAAAACCATTAATTTAATTTATTTGGAAAGATTCTTTAAGATAGGTGACAGTGTGCACAATTTTGGCTTAAACTCCTGATGCATGTCACTAAGAGAGGAATTCTAGGAAGTCGACTACTAAATTTTCCCTTTACTATTTCTTCATGTTCTAGTTCGGATTTCAGTTTACCATTTGTATTTTTCCCTCTACATAATATAAGTAGAGGACGAACCTACGGGTTAAAGGATCGAAATTTGTAATCAGCATTCTTGTGTTCCAGGACTTTGAGATGAGACCCCATATATATTTCTGCAAGAAGAGCAATAGAGAAGATATTTTCGAAGAGAACTTTGTGTCAACAATGCATTCATCTTGTATTTATTTCTAGATCTATTCATAAACTTCTTATTATTCTAGATCTAGATCTGAAATTTTTCTTTGCTTTGGATTTTGTATTTCATGATCTATTTGTTTTAATCTATGTGCATGTGATCAACTCTGTAAACTATTGATTGGGTTGCACATCTTCTCTCATTTCTTCCTGTTTCCTATTATTTTCCTCTTCTGTAGATTTTCCTTTCTTTTACAGTTGCTTACTTGCTGCAAAACTATCTAGCTATGGTTCATGAGCTACATAGTTAAAGTAATACCAATAGATAGATACTAGAAAATATAATTGACAAAATCTTACATGGGATCCTCACCGGTAAATGAGGGAGTTTTATCTCATGACTGCCTAGGTTTTCAGTTGTGCAGAAAATCTAGCCAATGATTCCCTTGGTTGAATTTCGCAATTAACAACTAGAAGGCCGACCCATAAGAAAAAAATATGCCCAAAATAAGTGAGTGAGATAGAAAAGTGATGCAGCTTAGAATTTACCGGTAAAATTTTAGGCATCTTTGGCATATCACTCATCCTAGACCGAGAGCTCACCCGAAGTGCGCAAAGGTATCAAGCCCCTCTTTATGGTTGTTGTTGTAGGATGTTAGCATGATGAATACTTAATGCATCCAAATCCATAATTAATACATCATTATACAATACATGTTAGATCTAGATCTAGATAATAACTAACTTAAATGATAACCATGATGAAATCAAGCATGCAAGAACCAATTATACTTAGGATTAATACTCTAATTCAGCCAATACACTCCATTATATTAAAACACAGGAATACATAGAAGCTTCTTACAATAATAGCATCACATGATCATACACATAACAGATATGATAATATAATCTCACAATAATCCAATTCTTACATACCTCTCCTATACTACACAATTCATTACATATTTATAATGGTGGGGACTTGCCCTTCACCACTTACACAACTCCAAAAATAGGTCGGATGCTGGAAATATTTATGTGCCTTTACAATAATAGGCTCGCATGCAAGAATGCTAATAATAGATGTCTCACGATTAACTAGAAGTAGGTAATCATATTCTTATCTCGCACCCATGCAAGGCGTTCCATGCCGCTCTTCCAAAAATAGCACATGTATCATGCAAGTCTTTTCCTGATTTATTTGTTTCACACACCATCTTCCAAAAATAGATCATAATCGTGAAAATGGCTTAGTCCTAAATCTATATATGTCCTCTTTGCACGATTCCTTATCAATCCTTCCATGCCTTTGAACATGCTCTGCTTCTTAGTGTGAATCTTTTGTACACCTTCTCGCTAAATGTTATACATTTTTGCTCAACATTACCCCACACTAACTGCATTGTCATTTCGATAATGGTTACCTCTTTAACATTCAAAGAATATAAAGAGCATAAATGGAAGATAGTAAATAATTTTCTATACAAAAGAATGATTTACTCAATAGTATCCTCTTCTTCAAACCGGAAAGAATCAATTCTAGATACTCTTCCTTTATCTTTGCCTCTAATGTTTGTCATTCACTTAGTGCATCATGTACCTTTTCTAGGATATTCACTACAATAGACTCCATATCATCCTGCGTAATTTCTCCCTTCTCATTTTGTAATACTAACATAATTTTAGCCATTCACACATCCTCCTTCCAAAGAAATCCATTTTCTAAGCTATAAGATTTCCTAGTTCATCCAATTTGTTCTTGTGGGGATCTTGGCCCACCGCAAGAGTGGCCTCGCATTTTTGCTTCACCACTACCAGTCTCTCTGTTCACCCCAATGTTCCATCCCTTATAGCTTTTAGGACTTCTTTGTCCTCTACTATTGTCCTTATTTTGATGATTTCTTCCAGAGATGTGCAGATATTCAATGCTTGATCTGCTTTGTTCAACTCTCTTGAAGGGTTTGAAGCATTGCCTCATATGATGAATTTTTTCCAATCACTTCAGCCTTTTCCCTCTTTACCTCTTGTTTAGGGTCTTTTGGCACTGGCACCCTAACTGGTCCCTCTTCAATCACCATATCAACCAAAGTTCGCACATAGTGCATAGGCGGAAGGAACATTTTGGGAACCTTGGGCTCTAAGTGCAATCTTGCTTAGAGGACGTGATCCCTGATCTCCTCGCCATGCCAATAAGAACCCCATTATTTTTATGCTCCAAGTCCTTTTCTTGTTTCAATCATGCGATCTCTGGATCCTTGGCCTTAATCTCTTCCCTCGGTGCGCTAATAATTACAAATTTATTCACATTCCTCCTTACCACCTTTGTAGATACCTTCACCAAGGCATTACTTACTTGTTCATCTAACATAACAATAGGATTTACCATTATGTGTCTAGCCTGAGGTGTCTTCTTCAATCTTCTCTATACACAAGACTCTTCACATATGTCGAATTTTGGTTCATCCATATGTGTCTGCATTAACCAAGACATTTATTTCCTTGTGTGCATGGTGGCCATGTCCTCATCCATCACCTCCCAACCATACAATTCCTTATGGTCCGCCATGCTTTGGAAATGGACGTGAGACAATTTTACCTATGTCCTCAGCATAGCCCATGACCGATGTGCTATATTCCCCACTTGTTCTCTTCGATCTTGGCCCCTTAGGAACTTAAGCACCAATATTTAGAGCTTGTTCTCCTATGACTTAATAAGTATCTTACATTGTCCCATCAACCTCCTTTAATCCTTCTTCATGCTTTATTTCTTTATCCTTCGTCTCTTCTACATCCTCTGGTGGTGTATGAGATTCGGCACACTCTCCTCATACTCTTTTGCTTCCTCATCTAGCTTTAACTTTCTTCTTATCTTCTCAATTGTCTCCTTATGGAGAGATTCGTGGTGATCCGCACACCGACGCGTGGTGTGTATCACCTTGGGTTCTGGTTCTTCTTAATACCCTTTTGAAATGGCACTCTTCATGTCTGTTGCATCCAGTCCTAATCACCTCCTTCGCACCGAGGTAGTGTAGTCACATGCTTAGTTCTTACCTTTTCTATAGGCTACCATCGTACTCTTATGCCGCAGCCACCACTATCTTCTCATTCATCTTCCTCTTCATCCACCACTATAGTCTCTGCAGGATGTGGAGTTGGCACATTCTCTATTGTATGCTTACCCTTAGGTGGCCCTAGAAGCACGAACTCATTTTCCACATATTTTTGTTATCCAGTTTAGGCTTGAGTTGAATATACACAAGCACTACTCCAACATCTCCTACTACAAAGCTTACTTACTTCATGCTTAGTACATTTGAGATAAGCCTCTCAATGTACACAGATCCATCCCAGGATATACATATGTTTTTTTCAAAGTGTGAAAATCACAATCTACCTTATCTGTGACAAATTTTAGGTGGCATGCATATTTGAACCAGTGAACTGATGCCTGGAAGTAACATGTTGTGAAGGCATATGGAATTTTTCACCAAGGGCTCCATGCTCCATCCTTCATCAGTAAATCACATGATGTAAAAAAATTTGTAGACCACAAACTTTATTGCCTTACCCACCACCGAAGGTAACTCCTTAGGTATGCACCACTCCTCTTCGAACACCCACGAGCCTGTCATACCACATCTCTACCCTCTATTTAAATGGCCCACCCATGGTCCCTTCACATAAGTATTTATCAAATATTTCTGCTAGAGATTTATTTTCCGTGGGGTACTCCCAAATATTTTCCTTTGGCCCATTGGGCACTCCAATCTCCATAAACACCAAAGACAATAAAATAGTGCCAAAACTAATTTTGTCACCTGTACGTGCTTCTTCAATGATTTTCTTTGCTATGTAATCCCCAATATTATAGACCACTCCTTGAGACATTTTCCTTACAACATGTAGCCACATTGTATTCACCTGCAACCACCTTTCTTGGTCATTCAACTTTGTTATCAGATGTGCAACTACCTATACCATTGGGTACTTCTTCAATTTATCAATGTCCATGCCGCATAGACCCTTGGTATATCCTATCTCCTTCCTTGTCTCCAGGATCACTTCTTTATCCATTAAGTCACTCTCCAAATCTGCTCCTGAGGCCCTTAATCCTATCATTGTTGAAATTAAGGCGGCTATGATTCTAACCTCCATTCAACGAAGTAGAAGAAGTCCTCATGGACTCTACTCATCAACCATCGATAAAATGGTTCATACTTTCCAAAGTATGGAAGCTCGTACAACTAATAGACTCCAATCTACTTTAGTAACTTCTCTCCAAAGCATCATCATATACCTTGGCATGTCTTCATTGTGTGATTTTTTTCGTGCTCAACAATACATCTAGTTCCTTCTTATTATCCAATGTGTGATGGCTGTAATTTCTCATCTTACATTTACTGAGATGTGGGAATCCCATTTTTGTCCCATAGTCATGCCCTCTCGATACTGTATTTCTAAGAAATTACTCTCAAGAGAAATTTCTTCTTCCACTTCGACCTTTTTCTTCCCTTTTACTCCTATGCAGGTGCTTTCATCTGTGCCATTTAAAAATCTCTTCTTTCTAACCTTTGAATAAAGCAAGTTAAAACCCTAGTTCAAATCTTCATGCCCTAGATATTTCATAACGCATCTGCTTCATTCAAACCCTTCACCTATGGGGAAGCAAGCTTCTTCTATGCACAAATATTCTCTCCATGTCTGGTTTCACACTCTTCGCACCTAAACATGATTTTCTCAGCTTGTTTACACTTAGCTCGTTTAAAATTCTCACAATTTCAATGGTAAGAATGAACTTGCATCCTATCCTTATATATATTTTTAAAAATTTAGTGCATTTATTACTCCTTCACCTACCAAAAATCCTCTCATCTTCATTCTTTCATGCGGTATATCTTCGCACCCAAGTTATAACCTTCTAGTGTGCCTTCCTACCTTCTAGCCACAGACTTCTCTTCAGCGTGCCTTCATGTGCCCGAGTACCTCACCATTACACCTTCCTTGGTAGTTCCCATGGCCCCTGCTTACCTCGTGTTATACTTGTTTCTTCATTCATCTCCACATATGGTCCTTGTTTCCAGAAGCAATCTATTTTTTTAAATAACTTGAATAACACCTGTAGCAGTTTGTTCCTTTCATGTGTACTTATTTTCAATAGTCATGTACCTAGATATCAATAACCACCCACACTAATGGTATGTTCAGTCCTCTGTGCATAAAAATTCTTCAAATAATAATTATCTTCTGGTGCGCAAACATGCTTATTACAAAAAAACACCAACTAAATTGACAAAGCATAGCGATGAAGAAGGAAATACATGAAGGAAATACAAAATTGAAAACCTAATCTAAATAGCAACACTTCCTTATTACAAACACCAAGAATACTTATTTATAGTAGGGCTTCACCTACTCTCTCGTTGAACTACCAGGTAACCATATTCCATTAAGTGCCTCTAATTTTCAAGCGCCTATTTGAAGTATGTGAGTGATAACATATATCCCCAATGAATGTACTCTTGAATGAGTTAGGTCAATAATCGACATATAGGGTGCCACGCATATAGCAAGTTGTTTATTCCCTAAGGATTTAATTCCTTCTTGTGCCATACATGTTCATAGAAAGACAACAATGTACTTTAATTCTAATGGCACACATCAGTAACCTATATAATTGTGCATCAGAACGGTATCTTCAATTACTCGCACTTCTTCTCCTTATTGGATTCTAGATAAATGGTCTAGTCCAGGATTAATTTTCCTTGTTTTACCACAACTATGAAATCATATTCTTGAAATAAGAGTACCCATCTACATATGTGCCCCTATAAAACAAGGCTTGTTTACCAAATATTTCAATTCCATGATGATCGTATAAAATAAAAATGGTGTAGCTAACATGTATTGTCTAAATTTATGTAGTGCATAGATCATTGACAAAGCTTTGTGCTCTGTAGTTGTGTAATTCTGCTCTACATGAGTCAACTTTCTACTAGAAAAATAGATAGGATGATCTATAATACCTTCTCCTACCGAGCCAACACCATACCAATGGCCGTGCTGAAGGTGTCCACATGTACATGAAATGGTTGGTCCTAAAGGAGTGTAAGATAAGGGTCTGGAAGGAATACACGTGCATCAAACAATTACACTTCACCAAGAAGGAGTCAGTAAGATAAAGCAAGCAAAATTTTGAGAAACAATGGCCATGCATATGAGAGCTCAAGACTCAAAAATGGAGTGGAATGGAATGCTCTTGGATTGACATGGACCAAAAGAAGAGGAGTACAAATAGGGGAAAAATGTGTAACTCCTATGCAAGAGAAGATTCCTCCATAATGGAGAAGAGGAGTTACTTTCCCAAATGGGAATGTAACTCCTATGACACACTTACACATATGAAAGATTCTGTAAGAGAATATGTCATAACTAAGATGACACCTAGATCCATGTCCACCTAAGTGAGATGACTCACCCGGTGAGGTGGAATAACACTAAATAATTAAATAAAGTGATCAAAAAACACCTACACCAAACACCCCCCTTCATCGAAACTAGGATGGGGCTAGGTAAGTCAGCAAAACACACAAGAAATGGGTCCCAGCTATAAGCCTGATGAGGTACCCATGCACAAAAGGTCTCAAGTAGTGAGGGAAAACCCAGTGGGAAAAACCTCCACTTACAAGAGATAGCAAAAACTCTCCTAAACTACTAAGAAGGAGAGAAGAAGAAGTCTATCCAGCCTCCCAAGAAGATGATCCAGTCACAAGCCACCCTGTGCTAAGTGAAGAGGAGGAAGAAGACCCCTGAAGTGCCAAGGTGTTGTTCGATCTAAGGAACAATGCTCTGTATGTGAAGTGGAGAAGCCAGCTACTCCATGAAGAAATGTAGATCCCAAAGAAGTGGCAAGGAAGGAAGGTGGAATGGCTTGAACCTGTGAAGAAGTGTACCCAATGCCTGATGAGTCCTGAATCATAGTGCCTACTCCCTGAAGTGTCTGAAGTGGAGCCAGAAGTGGGTAGATCAAGAGACAACTCCTCAAGATGTGGCAAGTGATAAGTGGATGGTGGAGGTGGGTCCCCATCATCATGGCAATCAACTATGCTAGAAGAGATGTCCAAAACATCAGAAATGGGCTCAGAAGTATCCTCAAGTCTAGCTGAGTCGGATGAAGAATCTGAAGGAGGAGCAAAGTGAGAGAATGAGTACAACTGAGTGTGATGGTCAGCTATACCAACTACAACAATAGTATCATTGTGAAGCTCCCTGACATAAACTGAGTCGGAGTGAACTCAACTCACATGCCCTGTCCAAGATGAGTGATCTGATAGACTGAAAGAAGGTTTGTTGAAAGTAAAGGGATACTTAAAACATTATTGAAAGTACCACCACTTACTTCAACTGATCCTCTTCCAAAAACTTGTGTAGTGGTGTTGTCACCAAGCTGAATAGAGGACATGTCACATGGCTCAAGTGAATCAAACTCAATGTCTGATGATGCCATGTGATGAGTTACACCCGAATCAATGATCCATGTAGGGGTAGGTGGCACAACTGTCACTAGAGCTCTTCCCTTTGGTTTCTCCTTGTTGGATTCTTTTACTTTTTCTTTCTCTTGTACTTTCTCTTTTTCGCTCTCTTTTTCCTTAGAACTATCGTGGGATGATGAAGGTGTTTTGAGAGAATCTGGGACTCCAATATTGTGCTTCTCAAGTAGATTAGTGAGGAGAGCAATATTTTTCTTCAAGCACTTTTCTTCATCATGCATGCCATGGTAGTACCCACATTTGATTCATTCTTTGGAATTTCGGGAGGTGGAAGAGTTGTTTTGGGGTTTGTCCTTCTTTTCATGATCTCGTTTCTTCTCCTTAGAAGCTTTCTATTTTTCCTTTCCAGCAATGAGAGCATGGGATTTTCAAGGTTCCCATTTGAATCAATTTATTTTGTTCCCTGATCAAATCTGCAATAAACTCATCAAGAGAGGGCATAGACCAACTTTTTCCAAGTGCCCTTTTTGTTGCATGGAAGGTGGAGACAAATATGGAGTATTCGGGACCAAGTTTGGTAAGGACGGATAAAATGAGTTGAGATTCCTTTTTCTTTATTCCACAATCTTCTAACTGCAATCTGAGTGATATGAATTTGGAGAAGAAGTCTTGAAGGGTGTCAAAATCATTGGGACTAAGGCTTATTAGGTTATTCTCAAGTTCATGTCCTCGCATTTCATCCTATTTCCCAAAAATTTCTTGGAGAGTCTCTCAGAACTTTTTTGGGTGTGGTGGAAGAGGAAATGTGAAAACGCAGCTCTGGAGATACACACATGGTCATGAACCCAATGGCTTCATCACACTTATCAAGCCACTTTTCTCTTTCTCTTTCATCATCAGGTTCAGCTTGCAGACTGGTGGCAATGCAGAATAGTTTCTTTCCTTTTAAGGTAGTGTTCATAGCATTCAACCATTCTTGATAGTTGAATGGGGTGAGCAGGGGAACACCATGATTATCCATGATAGAAAAAAAGAGATGCAGAAAGAAAAAGATACCCCCAAATGTGGCACTTTATAACATAGTGCATTTTACAAAACTGATATTCCCATCATGTAGTGTGTGAAAAAACATGCAATTTTGACTAAATAAGTGCTCAAAAATGAGCAACAAGTCAAAAGTTATGGCTTAAAAAGGATTCCCACAACTGATAAGGAAAATCTAGTAAACCCTGCAAAATATTAAAAAGGTTCTGAAACACATCCAAAAAGTATTGTGTTTATGCCCGTTGGAATTGACATCAAATTTTATAAGGGGTTTGTTTTGACTATGAGGGGGGATTAGCCTCCTGCCAACCCCGGACCTCACCCTCCATCTTCGACACTCAAAGGAAGATGTAAAAAAGGAAACCCAAGCTTATTTAAAGCCAAAATGAATGTTTTTTACCTTAAAACATAAAAAAAGGATTGTGACCAAACTGAGTTATAAAGTAGGTGAGTTGGAAGGATAGAGCCTCCAAGTTATAGTACCGCTTGGGTGATGCAAGGCTCAAGCTCCTTCCCTACATTGACTTGGACTAGCTCGACCATGAAGGATTGAAGAATGGCTTGTGACAATGTCCTGGTGAGTTGTGCAAAGCCGCTGCACTGCAAGGGAGTTGACTGAGCGAAGTGTCAATGCAAGCTGGTGAGTGGAGGCTTAGTGGGCTCGCCAAGTTTTAGTTTGTGCTAGTTTATGCTGCAGAGCTTCATGAACACGTCCTGACAAGTGTTCTTTAAACCATTTCACCCATTCAACATTGAACTAGTCCTACACATGTCACTAAGTGGTTGAAGGAGTGAAGGGCGTTGGAGAGAAGCAGTGAAGGACGTTGGAGAGAAGTATAACTGGTCAACCATTCTTCACATGGCAGTCGGTGAGCCCTTTGTAGAGTCCACATTCCAAAAAGAGGGTAGAACCAATTTCAACTACACATGTTGAGGCGTGTAACAGTCCAAAAAACCACCCAATGCGCAGAACTACGGGTTGTTGGGAAAAAGAAAACCATTGTGTCGTGATATCACTGATAACAGTTGTGCAGAGATTCAGTAGTGGGCAACAATACCATGGCCAAGGCAAGTAAGCTATCAACCGACGAGTGTAGGGTGAATGGCTCTCCAACACAAGAAACTGGTATTCTTCCTTGGCCCTGATCACATGTAAACTAGCAAGAAACACACAAAACAAACCACTAAAAAATAACCACAAGAATCTTGAAATATGCAAGTAAAGCACATGCAAAAGGTAAAACTTGCACAAGAAACTACATGGTGGAGAAACAATGGTGAGCAACGTGATTCCAGTCCCCTAGCTCTGATACCATGAAGGAGTGTAAGACAAGGGTCCAGGAAGGAATACACGTGCATCAAATAGTTGCACTTCACCAAGAAGGAGTTGCAAGATAAAGCAAGCAAACTTTTGAGAAACAATGTGCATGCATATGAGAGCTCAAGATTCAAAAATGGAGTGGAATGGAATGCTCTTGGATTGCCATGGACCAAAAGAAGAGGAGTACAAATAGGGGAGTAAATGTGTAACTCCCATGTAAGAGAATATTCCTCCATAATGGAGAAGAGGAGTTACTTTCCCAAATGGGAATGTAACTCCTATGACACACTTACACATATGACAGATTCTATAAGAGAATCTATCATAACTAAGATGACACCTAGATCCATGTCCACCTAAGTGAGATGACTCACCTGGTGAGGTGGAATAACACTAAATAATTAAATAAAGTGATAAAAAAACACCTACACTAATAGATCCCACAAAGGAAAGTGCAGAATAAGCATGGTAGTAAGTTTCTCCTTCAATGTCTCAAATGTGTGTTGTTGTGGTTCTCCCTAGTAGAATGTACCTTTTCCTTTCAGTAACTCCTCCAAAGGTGCAGCAACCTTGGCATACCCCTTTATGAATTTCCTATAATACCCCATGTGACCCAAGAATCTATGCACCTCACTTTGACTGGTAGGATCTTTTAGGCCGATAATGACTACAACCTTAGATGGATCAACCAACAAACCTTCCTTACAAATTATGTTTCCTAACAAGTATTCCAAATGGTGTAGAAAATATGCACTTCTTAATATCAATTGTCTACATCTTTCAAACATTGAGTGTAGATTGTCACAATGGTCTTTTACCAGTCCATACATTGTCCAATCATCTAAATAAACATGTAAGAAGTTGTGAATAAAATCTTTAAACGCCTAAACAATTATGCATGAAAATACAACAAGAACATTTTTCAGTCCAAAGGGCATCACAAGATATAGACAAAGCTATCCCATTCAAGTAGTAAAAGTAGTCTTTTCCTGATCTTCCTAGGAAATTCTAACTTGATGATACCCAAAGAACCCATCTGTAAATGAATATATTTTGTGCCCTATAACACCTTCTAGTATTTCTTCAATGAATGGTGTAGGAAAGGGATCAGTCACACATGCAACATTTAGCTCCCTATAGTCCACAGATCCTAATCCGGCATCCTTCTTGATCTCGATCACCATTGGACTAACCCATTCTAACTCGTCGGGGGCTTGATGATTCCAGACTTCAACATTTTTCCAATCTCTTCTTTTACCTTTTCACGCAAGTTCGGGGTTCATCATGTAGGGTCTCTTTCTAACTATATGCGCACCCTCTTTAATTTTTATATTTATCTCCCTAATGATTCATGCACTCCCTTAAGTTCATGGTACCCCCGAGGGAATAAGTCTTGATAATCCCATAGTAACTCTATGATTTTTTCCACTTCAAAGTCTAACCAATAGTCTCCAATTATGGCCTCCTTAGGCTCAACATCTGATCCAATATTCACTTTATTTGTCTTCATAGGTTCATGATAGGCACGCGTGGTCTTATCTACACTTTCCAAAACCTCATGCCTACATATTGAATGGTCTACATCTAGATTTTCTACTTCTTCATCATCCACTAAGTAGACCATTTTTCCTTTTTCTTTCTCAACATAGGCACATTTAAGTAGTGTGGCTTTTGTCTTTGTTTCTTCAACAAAACGTGCTCCTGAGTCTCCTTCATCAAATAAATCTTGAATGAATTCCTCCACCTAAGCACTATCCTCCATAGTTAATCTCTTTATAACCTTTAAAGCTTCTTCTACGGAGGCTTTGTAGAGAAGAATTCAAACATCCAGGTCATTCCTATAATTAAATCCTTCCAATTTCTAATCTCTACAAAGTTTTGCATATACATACCAAGCATGTGTGTATCCTTATAATGTGGAATAAAACTTGTGCACCAGGCAGAAGAAGGTGGTAAATATTTTTTCCCTCTTTCCAAAGTATCTCACACTATTTAATGTGGTGCTAAACAAGTTGATTACCATGATAAGTACATATTTGAGTAGGTGCATTGCTCACGAAGAACCCAAAGAGCAAGAGAAATTCTAATTTGATTCCATCCTACAATATTATCCTGTGGACCACCCACTAGCATGTTGTTGTCTCGTGTAGGGTATATGCTACTATTTCCTTCTCTACTGCCTAGTCTATCCACTATTCCTCCATGGCATGTAGGAACACCATAGGGTCCCCTTCTCTAGTGTAACGAGGTATCGAGTTGTTACCTATTCTCCTAATACAATGTGGTATGATATACCTAGCAAATATACTCTTTACTTCATGCCCCACCAAGTCATAAGTGTTATAAGCCCAATTATCAAAAGCAACACTTATGGTATCACTAATAGACTATCGATCCTCTCACTCAATGATTTCTTCTTTAGATGGCTCAAGCACCTCTGGATCCCTCGGATGACTCATACATAAATCCTATTCAGTCTTCCTCACTCAAGGGCTTAACATAGGGCACAAATTTCTATCTTTCAAAGGGATAATAACTCTTTCCTCCTTTTTTCAAAGCTGATATAACCCTTGTTGAACCGAAGATCAAATTATTTGCATAGCACCAAGGACACCCCAATAGAGCTAGGAAGCTATCTACCTCTGCCAACACTAAGACCTCAAAATCTCCAGTGAACTTGGCTCCTTGTATGGTAATGGATGCATCTTTTAAAACTTTGATGGGAGTGGCCTTAGTCGATTAGCCATGAACAATACATTAGAGGATGGCTAATAATGGAGGTCTCCCCATTTATACCCATGCATCTAAAGTAAGAACATTGACTTCCATGCCTGTATCAATCAATATATTACTCAATAGCCACCCATCGACAATAGCATTCAAGAGTGATTCCTTGTCATAATATAGACTATGAGGGGAAGATTCGATGCGCAGATCTCGCCTTCCGATCTCAATACTTGTGCATGGAGTGTTTCCCTTTAACCAATTCCCTAACAGTGGAATGATATTCTCTGGCCCAACATTTTACATACTTCTTTCAAGTCATCCATATCAGATTGGACCATCTCTGATGCTTTCTTTTGCTCCATCTTCGTGATTGCTCCTTTAGATATTGTATTTCACCCTAAATTTTATGAGTACCTCTATGGTTTCCTGGTAAACCTCCTTCTAATGGGCATGATCTAGGTACCATGCATGTAAAACCTCCTCCTTAGTGATGGTAGGCCTCTGTTGTAATGCTTTTTGGGCGCGCTTTGCGTGGTAGTGATCCTTACCGCACCGCCTCGGATTCTAGTTCCAACTTGGGAATCGACCCGATTTTCCACAGCGCACGTTGTATCCTAACCATCCATGCACCTTTATTTTCTTGTTTATGCTGCTTGCTAAGATGCTCATACAAGTTTGGGCATTCCTCATAACTATGATTCTTTCCATAGAAAGAACATGTAATATTCGAGGACATTCACACTGTAGTGGTGGGGAGTTCTACATGTATAACATGTTCCAAGGGAACTCATCTCTTCCACCACCACGACCTCATCCTTCAAATCCACCATGGTATCCTCAACCTTTACCAAAACCACCTTCAAAATGCCCTTCATTCTAATCATAGTGCACCTAATTATGATCCCGATCCTGATGCTCATTCTTACCTTTAGATTTATACGAAACTCCTATCTATCATACCCCAATATCTATAGCATCATGGATCGATAGATCAGATGACGATCTTTCGTGTCATGAGTCGTGGACCTGCAGATTTTACAGTAGCATGAAATGTTCTTCCTTATCACGCAATGTAATAATGGGCAAAGTGACTAGCATCATGGTTTAAATGGTATATCTCATGACCTAATAGTAATTAGCACATTGATCTGCAGGGACAACTATCCTTTGTGTGACCTTCCACTTCATAATTTGTGCACCAAATCCCCGTGCACGTCTCATGTGCTGAATTTTCCAATAGCTTCTCCAACTACTTTACCATAGCTATGATCTATGCCTCTAAAAATGAGCTCACCCCTTTCTATACTTCTAACTACCTCATGTAAATTTGCTTCAAGTGCTTAACACGGATCAATGTATGCCTTATGTGATAGTGCCCTTTTAAAAGATATAATCGGCCCCCAACAAACCATTGTGCGTATGTTGCCTTACATGAATATAATAAGGAAGCTTAGATAACAACATTTTGAAACATGCATCATATACTCGACACTCTCGGTAGTGCCTTACTTAATATCCTTGAGTGCACTTATGCTCTTCTGCTCGAACTCAAGGATGTGAAACTCTTTAAGGAAATCATATTTTAAAGTTACATAGTCTACATAAGTCGATCGTGGCCAAACTTTCTATACCAACCAGTTGTGTGCATGCCTTTGTAACGTAGTAGTGAATTGACTTGCCTTGCGCTCATAAGCCATGATTCCTTTTGCATTCCACAATATTTCACACATGTGCATAGTTTCAACAACATCTTCTATTCCTCTATACTCTAGAAGATGAAGATACATCTCCATGTAAATATTTTGGGGTTGCCAAAAGTGGACACCGCCCACTTGATCCATAACCTCCTATGTTTCCTCTACCTCTAGAACCACCATATCCACTAGAACTAGAGCCACCTATACCTCCTAATCCCAAACTGTAACCGGATTGGACCAGAAGATGTAATTCCCTGTGTCCCAATAGTAGTACTAAACTATACCTCGATAGTCTACGAAGTGTTACTACTCCCATAGAAGAGAGTCCAAAAGTCGTATGTGTGGATGATACACTGAAAAGGTACTCCCATATAACAATGAATATGAATGTGTTGTCATCGATTTGCTTTTTATATGACTCACTCCTACTCTCCCACTACCTTATTTAGCTTCTTGATTATTTTTTGTACTAGATACGCGTGACCAAGTGCAAGGACAAGGTTGCCAAGTGGATTCAAATGCACGCCCATTTCCCAGTCATCTATGTTGGCACACTTCTACATGAGGCCGAGGGTGGTTCCCTATCATTCTTTCCCAAATGGGGGAGTTCCTGATGCTTGGGTTCCATGTCTTATGCGTGAACTTCAAATCCTTCACGAACCATCTCTCTCCACAATGTCATTTTCTTTGTAACATCCCATTACTTTTCTATCTCCCTCTCGTGTGCCTCATTATACTTAAGCCACCTTTCCTCTCTCTACATTTCTTTTTCTGTGTCTTCCATATTTTACCAAACCCGCTCCTTCCCCATACATGGTGGGGTTTAGTTAGCCATCGGTTTGCTTTCCAAGCACAAAGCTTACCATCAAGATCTTGATTGCGGAGGAATTCCTTACAAGTAGGTTCCCTTGGGATATCATAAAAATAGGAATCCAGCTACCTCTAGGCATGAATAAGTGGAAATTGAGTACTCAAGATATAAATTTTCAAAACACCATAAAACCATGTATCTATAATACGAGTCCAAATTAGATCAGCATCATAAAGGGTGTGAAATTATTCCTACATCTAGACAAGTGTGTGATACCTCCAATTCTATTTAGACATATAACCAACCATCCACTCATATAATTCTACTCTTTGGAAAAATAGCAAAGAATCTCTCGTACAAATAGTCATACAGATTTTGCTCCACCCATGTGTGTGCGTCAAACTCAGATCCGGTGTTGAACATCTATGTGTATTCTTCTTCTAGGTCATGTATCCACTCCTCAACACTTGCTAGGGTTAATCGGTATGTCTTCATCGTGAACCATCCGAAAACAAGCTGAAAAATAGGGCTCGTGCAATGGAACCAATGATGTAGCCTAGAATATACCAACAAGTAAAGCCTAGGCATGCCTTTGGTACATCACTCAGCCTAGACTGAGCGCTCACCTAAAGTGTGCAAAGGTACCATGCCCCTCTTTAGGGTTGTTGTTATAGGATGTTAGCATGATGAAGACTTAATGCATTCAAATCCATAATTAATACATCATTCTACATTGCATGTTTAGATCTAGATCTAGAGAATAACAAACTTAAATGATAACCATGATGAAATCAAGCATGCAAGAACCAATTATACTCAGGATTAATACTCTAATTCAGCCAATACACTCCATTATATTAAAACACAGGAATACATAGAAGCTTCTTACAA
Source organism: Taxus wallichiana var. yunnanensis (assembly GCA_018340775.1). NCBI lineage: Eukaryota > Viridiplantae > Streptophyta > Pinopsida > Cupressales > Taxaceae > Taxus > Taxus wallichiana. The sequence continues at coordinate 55,890,085 of CM031237.1, forward strand.
TAATAGCATCATATGCTCATGTGCGTAATAGATCTGACAACATAATCTCACAGTAATCCAGTTCTTACATACCTCTCTTATCTATGTACATTTCATTACATACCTCTCTTATACTACATAGTTCATTACATATTTATAAGGGTGGGGACTTTCCCTTCACCACTTACACAACTCCAAAAATAGGTCGCATGTTGGAAATAGCCATGTGCCTTTACAATAATAGGCTCACATGTAAGAATGCTAACAATAGACCTCTCACAGTTAACTAGAAGTAGTAATCCTATTCTTAGCTTGCACCCATGCAAAGCGCTTCGTAGCCACTCTTCCAAAAATAGCTCGTGTATGTTGCGCAAGTATTTTCCGGTTTATGTGCTCTACATGCCATCTTCCAAAAATAGATCATAATCATGAAAATGGCTAAGTCTTGAATCTGTCTCTGTCTCCGTGCGCATGATTCCTTCTCGATCCTCCCACATCTTTGAACGTGCTCTGCTCTTCCACATGAATCTTTTGTATGCCTTCTACTAAGTGTTATACATTCTCTCCTCAACAAAAAGAGATGGGGGCACTCGGAGGGGATGATGGCACCTAAGCATTGGCATCCTAGCTGGGTTCTAGTATCTAAAGTCATAAAAGATAAGCAAATAAAGTACCGATTGGGCTATAGGGTGTGAAAGACCAAAAAAAGACAAGAAACAAAGCAAAGAGGCCAAAGACTGCCGTTAATTACTATTTTTTCTCTTAGAATCATATGAATGATAGCATGTGTTTAGGGCTTAGAAATGTACCCAAGTGCATGTTTTTGTGTATATACCCCTTTGTCTCACATGTATTCTTTAGTTTTTGTTGTTAAGTTTCTTATTTTGCATACTAACCTCTTGTTTAGCACATGTTGAAATAAATTGTCTTTCTTAACTTGTTTTGTTGAGTTTGCATGTGTTGAGTCTTCCTTGTAGGTGTGAAGGAGGTAAAGTGCTACCAAATTTGAGATTCATCTTCAAAATTTTGAGATCTTTCACATTTTTGGGCCATTTTTCACATGTTTTGGATAAACATGGACTATCTGTGCAAGCATTAAATATTTCTACACCTAGGTTAAACTTCACATGCTATCATTTCAGTTCATGCACTAACATTAATTTTTCATGTGTCTCGTGTTCAACTTCACATGTTAGTGTTAGCCTTCTTTTTGCTAGCGTTCTCTAGATCTATGCTTTAGCGTCCTCTATCTTTTTCTATTTGTCTATGCAGAAATCCTTCACGTACTACGATTTACCTTGCATGCATCAACAATCACATTACACACATTTGCATCTACCTTCACATGCTAGTGTAAGCTTGCATGCACTACCATTACCTCTATATGTGCTTACGTAATGCACTGGATTTTTAGGTCAATTTTTCTTTCATGCATTATAATTATCCTTCCATTCACTAGCATTCATTCCACATGCTAACATAAAAACTGCGTAGCGCTAGCGATTCGTGTCAAATTTTTGGTTTGAATTTCAAAATTTACATAATGTCATTTTTGGTTTCTTATTGCTTTTACAGCTTTTTTTTGACTTCTAATTTTTAATTTTACTTTTAAAATTATTTTCTAACACTTAAATTCTTTGATAATGTTTTATTTTACCATTTCTTAAAGTGGGATCAAACATCACGTATGCTCTTCTCTTGCACTTTCAAGTGACCTTGAGAATCAAAAATGACCTTGATCCTCATTCTAACATTTTGGTTTACATGGATTAAACTTATCATTTAAAAATCAATTTTGGAAAGCATATACTTGTTTTGATGTTACATTCTTCCAATTTTTACTTAGTTGGATTTAACATGATGTATAATGTTCTCTTGTGCTTTTGAGCAATCTTGAGAATCAAAAATGACCGCGATCCTCTTTTTACATGGAAAAACTACTAATAATTGGATGTAGGACCAAATCATTTGCTAAATACAAGATCAAGACAAAATATCGATACATTATGTGAGGTTGCCAAATGATCCATAAACTTATAGCTTTAGAAATCTACAAAATCACACAAATATGCTGTTTTACTTTCTCTTTGGAAAATGATAGATTTGTTGAAGATTAGATCCTTAGTGATTGATTATCTAGTGCTTAGAATTGAATTAAAGAGAGTGCCAAAAACTCAAACACACAACACAAGAATTTTATCCTGGAAACCCCAATTTGAGGGAAAACCAGTCAGGAAGGGAAACTACTCTTTCTTCCCACTTGTATTGGCCAATAATCAAATTTTACATATTACAATAAGTATGAAAAGAAGAAACAATGTAAACCTTCTCTCCAATTACTTGTTTGCTCTATTTTCTTACACCTTGCTCCTACAATTCCACTCCAAAGAATTGAAGAATCTCTGCTCACTTTCTCTCATATAATTAAACTTTGTTCTTGATCTCTTTGGATCTTCGAATGCCAAAATCCCTTGCTCCTTCATGCATTTATAGCCTTCCCATGTCCTCCTCGTGCACTGGAGGATGTGAAGGGATGCAGGAAAGGAAGAGACAAAGATAATTGGTTCAAATTTGAACCATTCAAGATCCATTTTATTTTTCTACCAAAAGTGAAACGACCACCACCCGGTGTAGATCATAGGTCATAAGATTTCCACCCTATCTAGGTGGTGGTTATGCAACCGCCACTCTACGCAAAGCGGTGGTTCGGTTAAAATCTCGACATAACCTCTTTTTCCTCATTTTCTTCATTTTTCCTTCTTGGTACTGATGGATATGATGGAATGGTGTTTTTCTAGATCCCTATGGATCATACCTCCCCTACTTAGGAGGATTTTGGTCCCAAAAAATCTTAGTGGGGAGTGGTAGAGGAATTAACTCCCTCTCTTTCTCCTTCGAGTACCACCCGGTTTCCCTTGGCATCTTCTCTTCTTGTCCAACCTGCCAAGACTCTTATGGATATCTAGTTTTCTACTCCAGTACTACATCATCCTCTGAGTTGCCTCAAGTACAATCCTCTTTGGAAGGCATTTCTGTATGTTTTCTTTATCATGCATAGATGACCCTAGTAGGTGCAAGCTCTTGTAACTTGCTACTAAGTGCATCCGCATGAAGTGTGGTAGACTTTAGCTCTTAAGATGGATTTTTGTATCCTCTTCATGTGTTTTTCTACTATAGTCACCAATATTCCTTGTATTTCCTCCTCTTCCTGTTGCCCTACTATCAAGTGCGGTGAATTAGTAAGTAGATACAGTGATCGCACACGGTGAAGTTTATATTGCTCCTTGAATGAGCAGTTCATGTGGTTGCTTCTTCTGCAAAAACTAACAAGTTTTATCCAAATTATCCATCCTTTGGTTAGAAAAAATTGTTCTTCTACTCCATTTTGGTTTTCTTCCAATGAAAGTAAACAAAACGGATGATTTTCTTGAATAATTATTTTTGCTTGGTTGGCACTTACCATAGCCTTCTTTGATTTTCCCTAGTGTGCCTGGATGTTGAAACTGACTTTATCCTTGACCCATCTATATTGGTTCTCCCTCCTTGTGAATATAGCATCCCTGACATACAAGTAAAGACTTTCGAAGACAACATCAAATGCATCAAGTGGAATTATATCAGTCTCTAATACATCTATGTATTGGGAATTTATCCCAAATCTAAACTTACACTTTCTTGTTACTTGGATTTCTACACCCTTCTTTACCCATCCCAGTGGGTATGGACATGGATTCTTGTAAGTTTCTAGACTAAGCTCTTTTACAACCGTATCAAAAATCAAATTTGAGTGAGAACCAAAATCTACTAAATTGTTTACCTTAGTCTTTTTATTTAGATTCCGATTTGAAATAGTTTACTCATCTCTTATTCTTCTTCTTCTCTTCCCCCGTACATGTTAGTGGTCATATATCCCAGCCTCTCATCTATATCTAAATCATCCTCAATCTCCACCTCTTCTTCTATTTTCATAGTGGCCATGGATTTATTGGAATCCTTGGTTCATTGCTTTAGGTGTAATTTAGATGCAACTTCCAACATGTGGAGTTAGTATGTCCACAATTCTTATAGAAATTCTTAGGATATTTACAAGTATGCAAAGTAGTGGTAGTATGTTTACCTTTCCATTTACCTTTGTAACTTGTTGATCCCTATTGCTTTTACTACTGATTTGTTGATTGGTCTTCCTTTGGCTTTGCTTCTCCTTGCTTCTTCTCATCATCAATATAGTATGCTTGCATGCAAGCTTCATTGAGATCCTTGGGCTTCATGGAGATTACCTTCCTTTGAAGGTGAGTGTGAAGTCCTCCCAAATATTTGGTCAGAATTTCCTCATCCTCCAAGTCCATATTAAGCAACATGGCTTGTCTCGAAACTTCGTAGTAAAGTCCACATGTTTTGATCATTACCCCGCCTAAATTACTACCACTTAATCATCTGGTCAGTCTTATGGCCGATAGGATAGAAATTATCTCTAAGAAATCTTTAAAACCCTTCCAAGTACTGCAATAGGACGTTTCTTCTTTTCACAAGTGGCTAGATGGGTTTCCCACCAAACCAGAGCATGACCTTCCATTTTGAGATGTGTAAAGGTAATCCTTTATGCCTCAGTGACATTATGCACACTAAAATAAACTTCCAACTATTTTAGCCATTTATCCAGTAATTCTACATCTACTTGTCCTTCAAAATTCTTTATTTAAACTTTTTTTTACTTTAAAAGGAGTATGAGCATATTTTACCTTCTCACTTATAGTTGTAGCCTCTTCTTCATGCCCTTCCAAATCTTCCTCATCGTGGCTCCCTCCGATACCAAATTTTTTTGGCCATTTCTTGAACCATTGAGTCCATGGAATCTTGCTTAACTGAAGTCGTCTTTTGCAGATTTGAAATCTCTTGTTTTTTCTATGCAACCTATTCATCATGGTCTCTAGCATCTCAATTCTACGAACCAAGTTCTCTTCCTCCATTTGAGCTCAAATTCTCTATTTCCACTTCTTCGTAGAAATATTTGGTTCACAAGGTAAAACTTCTTTTCCTTTGGACCTTTTCACTGTCATACAAATCACAAGAAAGAATCAAATACCACAATCCTAGATATATAATCAGTTATGATACCAAAATGATCCATAAACTTCTCGCTTTAGAAATCTATGAAATCACACAAATATGTTGTTCTACTTTCTCTTTGGAAAATGACATATTTGTTGAAGATTAGAGCCTTAGTGACTGATTATCTAGTGCTTAGAATTGAATTAAAGAGAGTGCCAACAAAACTCAAACACACAACACAAGAATTTTATCCTAGAAACCCCCAATTTGAGGGAAAACTAGTTGGGAAGGGCAACTGCTCTTTCTTCCCACTTGTATTGGCCAATAATCAAAATTTTACAGATTATAATAAGTATGAAAAGAAGCAACAATGTAAACCTTCTCTCCAATTACTTGCTTTCTCTATTTTCTTACACCTTGCTCCTACAATTCCACTCCAACACTGAAGAATCTCTGCTCACTTGCTCTCATATAATTAAACTTTGTTCTTGATCTCTTTGGATCTTCGAATGCCCAAATCCCTTTCTCCTTCATGCATTTATAGCCTTCCCATGTCCTCCCGTGCACTGGAGGATGTGAAGGGATGTAGGAAAGAAAGATACAAATACAATTGGTTCAAATTCGAACTGTTCGGGCTCCACTTTACTTTTCCACCAAAAGTTACAACACCGCCAATTGCACTGTCAAAGGTGGTGGGCGGTAGTTCTAAACTGTCACACTATGCAAACTGGCAATTCTATTAAAATGCTGACAAAACCTCCTTTTCCTCATTTTTCCTTCCTAGTGCTGATGAATCTGATGGAATGGTGTGTTTTTCTAGATCACCAAAGGTGTTCAAAACCACATTTTTAATCAAATATTAAACAAAACACACCATTCACTCGCAATGTATTTTAGGTGTGATTGAGAAAGATATTGCCCAATTGATTTAACTATGGGAAGTTCTTTGGCATAATTTATAATCTCATTTTGAGGAGTACCATAGGAACCCCAAAGTAGTTAACACATTAAGGGAACTAGTTGACAAAATGGGAAGTACCCCATCACCTACTTGACTAGAAAAACCCGTGAGGAGTGCTAAATGTTGTCCATATGAGGCCTCGTTCATTAATTTGATTGTGGGGTAATGGTCATTTGTTTAGAATTTATTCTAAAAAAGTGTACCTCTCTTAGACAATATATTGGTGAGTGTTGAGAACAAAATCCTAGGGATCCATTTGGCATTGGGGCCAACTTTACCATATCCTTATTCATGAATTTCAAAGATCCATTACAAAGCAAGAATTCCTTGGAGTTAAAACCTTGTTTTTCAAACAAGGTGAGAGTCCATTGAAGTTTTGCCTCGTATCTTTGTCATGAATCGTACATAGAAATAATTCCTTGAAGTTAAAACCTTGTTATTTGAATAAGGTGAAATTTTCTTGATTACACCATGTACTTTTCATCACCACTCATAAAATTTCCTTTTTTATTTTGGAATTATTGGTTAAAAGAGAGCAATCCAAAGTGTTGCTAAAATTGTATCGACCTTTTTTACACCCACTTAAATCATTTTTTCCAAGTGCTTAAAGTGTGTTGGTGCGTATTCACAATTTAGTGGTAGTCTTGAACCAACATTGCAACATCTCACTTTCTAGGGTAGTTTCCTTTTCGTATTCATTATGTTGCTTGCATTTGTAATTATCCCTTTTAATACGTACATTTTTTTCTTAAACTTGATCTAAGTGTTGAAATTGTATTGTTATGTTGCTCACATTATATCAACCCTCTTTTAATACTTATAACTTGTTTTTTCTAAAACTTGGTTTGAGTATTAAAAATGTGTTATTACACTATCCACATTTGCATATATCTATTTAGATATTCCTTATTGTATATCCCATATACTTAGAGATTTATCACTTTGTAGTCATTACGCGCTTGTTTTTCCTTAGATTCCTTATGATGCCTATTTTTCCAATATTTCTTGATTATCAAAATTGTGTCATTATGATGTTCATTTTCCTTAGGTTTCCTTTGGAGACTCACATAAGAACCCCCATCCTTGCACGATGTCTAGTTTATAATCATTATGTTTCTCAAATCGACATGGAGCTTCTTTCCATTTAAAGGAGTTCAATCAAATAATCTAGGTCTAGGCATTCACATCAAATGATGTCAATCATAATTAGATCTCGGGTGGTTCATCACACTATGACAATAGGGAACCCATGTTATCTTCCACTTCTCCACCTTCATCTCCTAATCCATTTTATTTTTCTGATTCTCCTCGAGACTCCTAAGTCTCATCTAATCAACTTCCTTCTATACAATGGTCAGTCACCCAAACGACGTCTTCCTCCATTGAAGATCTCGTGTCAAACCACATTCATCTAATCAAACTTCTCTTTTCAACCCTCACATCACAGTCCAATCCAAATGACCCCCTTCTTCTATCTACACTATGCAATCTTCTAGGCAACCCAATGCCAACCTATCCCAAAATCTCATCTAATTCAACTCTTGAGACATCCGAATACAAATCTACTTCATTTCTTGAGTCATATTCTTCTACCAATAAAACTTTGATCTCTCTTTGGCCTTCAGGTCATTTCAACCGTGTCTTATCCTATCATCCCTAATCTTCTAAGGACACATATTTGTTTCCATGTCAAAAAATTAACAAGAAACAATGTACTAAAATATCTTTTAAATCAAAATCATGTTCCTTTGTGGAAAAAATAAGATCAAAACTTCCCATCATCGAACATTTTCTAAATCTTCAACACTTGTTGGACTTATTCCTCCAAATCAACCTTCTATCATCGACCAATGACACATGTCGATTGATCTCTTTGAGAATGAAGAAATTATCAATGATTTCATGGGTTTATGATATTACATTACTATATAAGATCATGAGAAAGGATTCTCTTTTGACCTCGATGCATATGCATCATTCGAGGATGAGACTAAGTCCTATGATCAACTTAACATCAGGAAAGAAGAACATAAAATTTTCTAAAAAGAACCTCCTCTTATTCCCCCATCCTCCCATTTCCCCTTACATGGTGAAACAACTGGATCTATCCTTGATCCCTCTCCTATCTTTTCATCATCCATTCATTCTGTACATAGCACACCTTCTCAATAAAAATATCTCCTTGGTTCACCTCCTGGTATCCCATCATCTTCTACTATTGGGCCACCTCATAGTATCCCATCATATTTTATTTATGGGACACCTCCTGGTATCCCATTCGCTTCTATTTATGGGACACCTTTAGGTAGACCATTGTTTTCTATTTATGGAACACCTTCAATTAGTCCATCATCCTCTATTTTAGTTCCACCTCCAGTTAGCTTATTATCTTCCATTCTCATACCACTTCTAGGTAGCTTGTTACCTTCTATCCTCAAACCACCTCTTGTTGGTTCATTTCCTTCAATCCTTGGACCATATCCTCTTCATCCATCATATCATCCTTCTATTGAAAATTGTGGCAAGCCCACCATCATCCCTACTATTCTTATCATCAATCCTAAATATCCTTATTCTTCTCCCACTTCCAGGATCAACGACACCACACATTAGCTTGTATGAAGAAAAAATATCTTCGTCATCAAGACAAAATCAAAAATCCAAAGAGATCTAAAGATCCCAAAAATCCAACACCCATAAATCTAAAAATCAAATGAAATTCAAGAATGCACACCAATGCAACCATCAAGTATGGAAAAAGTGCAAAAACTATAGATAGGGAACTCAAGATCTTTTTGGGCCTATGAGAACTGAAATTACATCAGGTGATTATTATTTTATGCTTCTTATTGATGATTATACTAGATATACTTGGGTTTCTTTCTTGAGAAACAAATCAAATGCTTTTTATGTTTTCAAGTCATTTAAATCTCTCATTGAGAATGAGAAAATGGAAATATCAAGAGTATTAGATCAGATAATGGAGGTGATTTTTGTCGATTCATTTGATGAATTTTGTAGAGTTCATGGTATCAAGAGGCAATTTTTAGTATCTAGAACACCTCAGCAAAATGGAGTGGTTGAAAGGAAGAATAAGATTGTTCAAGAGATGGAAAGGACTATCCTAAATGAATCTAAATTACCTAATGGCTATTGGAAGGAAGAAATTTGTACTATTGTCTACATTCTCAATAGGTTGTCAACTAAGAGTAAATAAGTGACAAGACTCCATATGAACTTTGGAAAGGTATACCAACCAATGTGGAACATTTTAGAGTCTTTGGATAGGTGCTTCATCAAAAGGACTGAAGACAATCTAGGTAAGTTTGATTCTAGATCTGATGAAGGCATATATTTTTAGGATATTCTTCAAGAAGTTTAGCTTACATTTCTATAACAAAAGGTTGAAGACAATAGTTGAAAGTGCTAAGTGTGAAATTTGATGAATCTTATCCTATGAAGTCCATTCACAAGACAAAGGAGACATCACATGTGATTGATCCTAAAGAAGAAGAAGAAGATTTTGTAAAATAAATGAAGAGAAGATGATGAAGAAGAAAGGAAAGACACCAAATCACCATCAAGACAAATTAGAAGAGATCATCCTGAAAATCAAATCATATGTAAGAAAGATGTTGGAGTTACTACAAGAAGGAAATTGGTAAGTATCCAAAACCAAGAAAATTTTGCATTCTTATCAAAATTAGAACCTAAAAATGTTGAAGAAGCTAGTAAAGATGAATGTTGGATCAAGGCTATGAATGAAGAGCTAGATCAAATTGAAAAGAATAAGACTTGGGAATTGGTACCTAGACCAAAAAGGATAAGAATGTTATTGGGTCTAAATGGGTGTTTAGAAATAAACTCAATGAGGATGGAGAAGTCACAAGAAACAAGGCTAGATTGGTTTGTAAGGGGTATGCACAAGTTGAGGGAATTGATTTTGATGAAACCTTTTCTCCTGTAGCTAGAATGGAAGCCATCATATTATTCTTAGCCTATGTAGGGTTTAAGGGATTTAAGGTATATCAAAATGGATGTCAAATATACCTTCTTGAATGGTTACTTAGAAGAAGAAGTATACATGGAGCATCCAGATGGTTTTTTTTGACAGATAAGAAATATTATGTATGTAAACTGAAAAAGGCTCTTTATGGCCTAAAACAAGCCCTAGGGCTTGGTATGAAAGACTTGACAAGTACTTGATTGAAGCAAGGTTTCAAGAGAGGAGTTGTTGATAGTAACTTGTATATCAAAAAGGAAGAAGATCATTTGTTGATTGTTATTTGTATATGTGGATGATATCATATTTGGAGGAAGCAATGAACTCATGACTCATGAATTTGCAGAAGCTATGAAAAGAGAATTTGAAATGTCCATGCTTGGAGAGTTGTATTTCTTTCTAGGACTATAAGTAAATCAGTCTAAAGAAGGTATATTCATATCTCAAACTAAGTACATCAAGGAGATGTTGAAGAAGTTTCAAATGGAAGATTGCAAGCTTATTGGAACTCCCATGGTTACAGGATGTAAACTAAGAAAAGAAGATGATTCTCTAAAGTGAATCAATCGAATATAGATCCATGATTGGAAGCCTTCTATATGTAATTCTTCAAGACTAGATATTTTGTAAGTTATTGGGCTAGTTGGAAGGTTTCAAGAAGATCCTAAAGAGACACATATTCAAGTAAAAAGTTTTTTTAGATATCTTAAAGGGACTGTTGAGTATGGTTTGTGGTATCCAAGGAGTGAAAATTTTGATTTAAAGGCTTTTTCTGATGTTGATTGGGAGGAAGTATGGATGATAGGAGAAGTACAAGTGGTGGTGCATTCTTTTTTGGAGGATGTCTTGTTTCTTAGTCAAGTAAGAAACAATATCTTGTGGCTCTTTCAACATGTGAAGCTAAGTATGTTGTTGTTTTACACAATGTTGTGCTCAAGTCATGTGGATGAGACAAAACTTTGGAAGACTACAAGGTAAAGTGTGATGGGCCTACACCTATCTTTTGTGATAGTACTAGTGCAATCTAGTGTGTCCAAGAATCCTAGTTTTTCATTCTAAAACAAAGCACATCCAATTAAGTATCACTTCTTGAGAGATCAAGTAAGCAAACAATGCATCAAGTTGGAGCATGTATCTACTAAGGAAGAAGTTATGATATCTTGACAAAGCCTTGCCAAAACCTACCTTTGAGTATCTAAGGAAAGGTTGGGAGTAATCTTAGCACTTGGAATACCTTAAATGGTTAGGAATTGAAAGGGATCAAGAAAATAAAACATAGCTCCAAGAATCATGAAGAAAGTGTAATAGTAGAGTCATGTCATCATGTCAAGGTATGTATCATGTTTGTCATTAAAGTATATGTATGGTTGATTATTTAAGAAAAAAGTTTGAGTTATTTTCATTATTGTTGAAGAAATTAAAGAATTTGGAGTGTAAGTCAAAATGTGTGGTTGGTGTGTAGTGTTCATGAAAATCATGTTGTAGTAGTTGGTCTATCAAATCAAATGGTATGTGTCAAGTAGTGTCAAAGGATGTTTTGAGTTCATGACTATCTAAATGTGGTGTTATGGTGGTATCCATTTGATTTTTGTCAAAGTTGATCTTTTAAAGAATTATGAACTTGGATAAATAATATGTGTGTAGTTCATTAATGGTCAAGCATGTCATAGTGTGTAGATTTAAGAAGTGTTTCCCAATTGTCCGATAAAGGTCAAAGGTCATGTAAACATACGTTCATGTTATGGAAGGTGGATAAGGAGATTCAAGGTGTCATGAAGATTGGTTATATGTACTTCATGGAGAACATTAAGAGGTGTGAGAAAATATAATGACTTGATTATGACATCATCACAAGGTGGTTTGAGGAAAAAAGTTCTACACTATCTACAAGACAATTCAAGAAGAATAGAAGACTTGTGATGGGTTATTATTTCTTTGCTTCATACTAAAATATGGATTCTCAAGACTTTAAGGATGTTGATACATGTGATTTTGGAAAAATTGAGAACTTAAAACCTCAAAAAATTAGTGCAATTTTAGTAATGATTTTACCCAAATGGGAGCTCTAATAGAATTCATATTAAGTAAATGAAGAAATCTTGTGCCGAGGGACTAAATGGAGGATTTGAAGGAAAAATTTGGAAAAAATCATCTAAATATAAGCTTGATAAGATTCAAGTAAGTTTTATTCATGTGAATACTTCAAAATCATTATGGAAATCTAGGAAATTATCTCGGTCATATATATGTGAAGATGGTCTAAAGACCTAATTGAAAGGAGTAATGAACAAATTAGGGATAACTCTTTCAAATCATGCCACAACTTAATGGTGAAGATTTAATGTCAAATGGGTACTCAAATTCAGGTAATGTTTTTTCAATGTAATAAGTGAATGATGCATTAAAATCTAGAAGTGAATTTTTATGGAAGTGAGGTTAGCAAACCTCTATGAAAGCAAAATGAAGAATTCAAAATGGTTACAAGATGTCTTAATGATCAGAATGATATCTTCTCTTGAGAATCATGAATAAGAACATACATCTTTATAAAATCCTTGAGAGACTGTGTAGGGTCTCAGTATGTGATGTTTTGACAATTTTTGCACTCATAAGTAACAAGGTATAGTGATTGAGAAAGAATGCTACAGTGTATGCCATTGTAGTGTTATCATTATCATATTTGTAATGAAATATGATCTTAACAAAGATATGGGAATCAAGGAAATAAATTCTTAAAGATATTTAAGCATCTTGACATGATCTAGAAGAATGTTGGTAGGGAAATTGAAATATTGGTTTGTAAACTCTATGAGTGTAACCAGATATCAAGAAGATAAAAGATAAATGACTTTGAGAATGAACTCATGATTGACCAAAAGTTATTTAGATAGTGTTTTGATAAATATTATGGGAAGATCTAAGGTTTACATGAAAATTAATCAAAAGTTGGATGTACAGATGCTCATAGTAGGTTTAAGGAGAACATGAAGTAACAGTAAAATATTTGAGGTCATCAAAGTATGATTGATGTGATAGAAGAGAAAAAGTTATTTACAATGTGTGAGATAGTTAACTAAGAGGAAGCAATCTACTCATCCAATAGTCAATATATGAAAGTATCCAAAATTAAATGTGAAAAAATGGAATGGTGTGCTTGTATGATTGACCAAATTCTTCAAACTATGTCAAGACTCATAGATGTAAGTATAGTTTGCACCAAAATGGACTACAAAATGCCTTTAAAGGTAAGTGGTGTGCTACTTAATTTTAATGGCTTTAAACAAGTGTTTTAGTTATTAACTAGATAGAAAGTGCATAAATTTTCATAAGTGTTTAGTTTGTATAGTTGTTTGGGATAGTGAGAAGAGTAAATTTGATTGAGTCAAAAGCACTAAATAGTGGTTTAGGGTTTAAAAGGTAGTAGAAGAAGTCAAGAAATGTATGTTAAAGATTTAAGCCATTTATCCAAAGTAGTGATATATAAAATAAATTATGTAGAGAGATAAATTGTTTATTTCCATAAGTCTTAAGAAGTTAATTTTTAGGTCCCCCAAAAGAAGAAGTCTTGAAATCTCATGTAAAGGAGATTGAAAAACATGATTTTAAAGTCTTTAGGAGCATAAATTGAAGTGTTTGATATCTCTCCATGGTAAGAAATCAAGGTAAAAGTCCAATTTTGTATTTTTATAGTAAATTTTATATGAGTCCATGAGGAGTCATAAGGAGATATTGAATATGATTGATTTTTTTTTAGTATGTAAAATTTGTTCGGAAAATGCACTAAAGGATAAGTTTAGGGATTTAATTTAGGAAATAATGAAGTCAAGATATAATTAACCAAGCCTAGTTTTAGTCTTAAAGTTAAATATGGTTCAAGAGATTAATGAAATTATGTTTTATCCCTAAATCATGATTGTTGGCATGTATAGGTGCATCAGTTTATGGTTTTTCCTGGGGTACATGATCAAATGCTTGAAAAGAGGTCAAAACATAAGTTTAGTGAAGAAAATAAGTACATTTATGCTTAAATGATATTTTTGTTGATGTTTTCAACCAAGAGGTGATTATATGAAGCTAGAAAGATGAATATCATGTAATTACAGGTATGTTTTTCATTAATGTAAAAAGGGGGAGAAGATTAGGTAGTTTTCCATCAATGACAAAGGGAAGATTGTTGACATGTTGAGTTATAAGTGTTGTCATTGATGTAAAATATCATTAATGACAAAGAGATGATGTATTAGAGTTATAGATGCTTCATTATGATGATGACATGGAATATTTGGGTGGTTTCATGATGGCATGAGGTGATTAAGTGAGATTGTCTTGGTCTACAAGCCTAGTTAGTGACCTAACTAACCTAGGTGATGGTGCATGGTGGTTTGAGTTTCTTGGTGGCTTGAGGAGAATATGTTATAACATGTAAACCATGTTTAAGGAGTTTTTAGGCACTCACATGAGTTTTAAAGTGTAGGTACAGGTTGAAGACCAAGATTCAGAGTGCTCATCTAGACCTAGTCTAGGTGTTTGGAGACAAATGATGAGGTTAGAGAGCCATGTGAATCATGATGCATAGGTGAGTGATTAATGATGTATTAAGGATTTTAGGAGCTTTTTAAAAGGTTTATGACGAGTTATGATGTTATTTCAGTTGACCTAGCCTAAACCATGTAAAACCCTAAGGGATAGTCATGAAAATGAGATGGGATGAGAATATGGAGAATATATTTGAGATATGATGATGATTGGATATGGTGAATAAGGTGTTTTATAGAGGTGTGAGAAAATTTGGAGTCATTTGAAGAATATTTTACAAGTTATGATGTTTTAGTGAAATAGGGTCCAAGAAAAGGTGATTTTCTAGCTTGAATTACACCTTCTAATGCTCACCATGAATTTTGTGTTTGCATGGGACCTTGTGGATTTTAGGGATTATTTTTAATTGAGTTAATAATATTTCAAAAAAATAATGAGGTCATTTCATCATGTCAGTTTTTATGAATGAATGTTAAGAAGGTAAATAACTTTTGTGTGCTTGAAACCCTAGCTCAAAAGTGGTAGGAGATATATTGATCATAAGTGCCCAAAATTTATTTCTTGTGCTATTATGATGATTTTATGATATAGAGGACTCCTCCATATTTCAGAAAGGTATTATAGAGCATGTGGTGATGAGTGGACCCACTGAAAATGCAAGTTTATGAAGAATTTAGTTTGGGACAAGGTTGTCCAAAGGAGTTGTAAAATAAATTACATTTTTTAGTATGGAGTTTTAATTGATTTACATGATGGTTTCAGATCATTTTTTTGCTTCTAAATGGAAAATGTGCCCTATTTATGAAGACTAGTCTTAAGGCAATTTTGGGGCAGTTTTCAAGTAGTTTTCAGAGATGGACTTGGTTGAAGGCCTTCCACTTGGAGTTGGAAGGAAATGTAAGATGTTATAGAAATTATATTCAGAGGTATTTAGACTAGTATAAGGTTTTTTCATGATGATGAGATTTGATAGGTTAACCATCTCATTTTGTAGAGAATAAGGTTGTTTGTTTCTCAGGATAGGATTTCTTCGGTGAAGATTGAGATATATGAGGCATGTAATGGATTAGTTGATACTTGATTTATATCAGTTTGAGAGTGAAGAGGGATGAATTTTTTTCCTATTGAAGGTATTTGGAGGTCTTAAAAGTTTTTGAAAGGGTGAAAACTAGTTGAGTTTGTAAAACTACTTTTGGGCAACTTCAATTTGGTGAAGAGGAAAGTTAGTGTGGTTTGCACATATGGATGTTTCAAGAAATATAGAATGAATGGATGTGATATAGTGTCAGTGATGATTAAAATTATTTGTTACATGTCATAGTTTATTTGTTTTGATATGGTCTTGAGGCCCAAAGGTGAAGATTGGTTATTGAAACAACTTTTGGTGAAATTATATGAGCTTTATTGAGTAGTTATAATAAATTTGATTAGTGCAAGATAATTAATGACCATGAATGATGTTTTTATATCATATTTGATGTGTGTGGTAAATTTGTAAGCTTTAATAATCATGTTTTTGGTGTTTGTGGTTTTATCGCATCCATGTGATGGGGTTTTAAGCTTGTTTTGTGCTAGTTTGGTGCATTTTTTCATGTCAGACTACGTGGGCCCAATATGAATGTTTTTATGAAGTTTTTGGGATTTTTTTAAGTTTTATTGATTGAAATAAAGGAGGTAGACTGACTTGATTTATGTTTTTGAGTTGAGAAGTGATATGTAAACCTCTACTTTAGAACTCTACAAATCACACAATTATGTTGTTCTACTTTCAACTTTGGAAAATGACATATTTTCTTGACAACTTAGAGCTTGTGACTTATTATCTAGTGCTATAGAAAGGAAATTGCAAATAAGGAAAGAATTCAAAACTTCAACACCAACAATTTTATCCTGAAACCTCCAATGGAGGAAAACCAATCGGGAATGGCAATCGCTCTTTCTTCCCACTTTTATTGGTATAATATATACAATTACATATTATAATAAGTATGAAAAGAAGCAAAAATTTAAACCTTCTCTCCAATTACTTGTGTGCTCTGTTTCTACACCTTGCTCCTATAATTCCACTCCAAAGATCGAAGATCTTTCTCACTACTCTCATTAAACTCTACTTCTCAATCTCTCGAATCTTCAAATGAATCTTCTCTTTCTCCTTTCACGCATTTATAGGCCTTACCATGTCCTTCGTGCACTAGACGATGTGAAAGGGCATGGAAGGGGAAGAGACACAATTGGGTGCTTCAAATTTACGTCCATTCAAGTTCCATTCTTCTTTTTTGTTTGAAAGTGTCAGTTCCGCCACTCGAGCAAACCAACGGTCTCGGGACCACCTACCCTAGATGGGTGGTGGTTCACATCGCCACCCTTACGGTGGCAGTTCCTTCTAGAACCTTCGTTTACCTCATTTTATTCATTTTTCTTGTTTTTACTTCTTGGTGCCTTTGATGGAACTGATGAAGTGGTGTGTTTTTATAGATCCCTATGGATCATACCTCCCTTACTTAGGAGGCTTTTGGTCCCACAAAATTTTAGTGGGAATCGGGTAATCTTAAATCCTCAATACACAATAATGGAATCTGTGAATCTAAGGTGAAGAAGGCCCTCCTAACCTGGATTGGTGTAATGGCTCATTTGGATATAATGGCTGTTCGGAGGCTCCAATCGATGTCGAGCTCTGCTGAGATCCTATTTCTTGGTTGTTGGATACGTGGGAAGTGACTGTGGGAGCTTCGTATATATCTCCAGACAAGGTCATAAAAGTAGTGGTAGGTCATTTTAGTGGATTTTGTGGTTAGCTATGGGTGGTTTTCTGGTCTAGCCCAGAAAATATTGGATTGATTAGCTTCTATGTTTAATATGGAGAATTGTGCTATAATATCTGGCGGGAGTGGTGAGGATCTAAACACCAGCGTTCGCAAGTTGGTGTCGATACTTGACTGGTTTGTTGGCCCGTTGGGTTGTGGGACTTGGGGATCACAACCATGAGTACGTGGTTGTTGTGGACCTATTATGGTCATGTGAAGAATCAATCCCTTCTTCCGACTATCCAGTAATCGTATGCCTTTTCAGCTTCTACGTTTAGAACTAGAAGTTGTATGATTTTCTCGGAGTACCTAACAGGTGTTCTAGCAACTTGGATACGTAAGCTAGTGTCTATATCAATGAGGAGGTCTCTATGTTAGGCTGTGGAACCAAAGGATCACAACCAAATGTTTGTTCTCATTCGAACCCTTGCACGGTCATTCAGGTGTTTTATCAAGGCAATCTATAATTTGGATGGTTTGACCAGAATGTGTAAGCTTTGTCATCTTTGATATTCAATCCTCTTAGTTGCTCACTAATTGCTTGTAAGTTTGTTGTGGCTCGAAAGACCTGTATCCTAAGGTCCTGATCTATATCAGCTAAAGTCATGGGTAGATTTGGTTGAGGCACTATGGGTTCAAATATATACTCTCTAGGCTCTCTAGGTCCTGTGATTGTCATACAAAATGATTCGACTTCTAATTAACATTAAATAAACTGATTACAAAAGAGGTATTTACACTATGCAAGCATCCTGCTATTTTTGTATTTTTCAATGACGTATTTCAATGAAATTGAAAGAGCAGCTACTCTAGTATATTTATAAAATGGACAACTAATCTAGAAACAAAATGAAAACAAACAAAGTAGCCTAGTATGGCTATTTTCTATGTAATTGTGATATTATACTAAATATCTAACTAAATATATTAAATTGAAAGACTCTCGATTCTACCTCAGAAGTGAGGAATGAATCATAGTTTCTCAGAAACTATCAATCCCCACAACTTCCCTGGTGATATCGAGAACAAGCTTTTAACTGAAATAAAATAATTCACTACTCTATTTGATATGTTGTAACTAGAACTTTGATAGCTCAAACCTGGCATTTACAGAATAGTGGTAAATCTAGTTGTGTGTGATTTCATCCCCTCAGTGTGATCTCCTCGTTCCTTTGTGTCCTCGTGAATCCAGAAAGTGTGTATATGATAGTATCAATAGAAGATAGCAATCGAACAATGGCAAGCTTTGGATATAGACCGAATATAATGCGAGTAGGAGAGGGATAGCGCAAGTGAGTGAGCTTTAGCTTGACTATGTAATTCCTAGCGGGATTTATTGTGGGAATACAACACAAGTGTACTGAGAGTTTTAGAAATTATCCTTGTGACAAAACAAAACCTGTAACTTTAATGGATTCTAGTCTAGAAATGAAGCTATTCTATGTTTTAAATTGACTGTATGTAGCAGCAATGAAACAAGACTTGAAACAAGAAGATGATATGACCTCCAAAGTGCCAACAATGGAAAAAAACTGAAACTAACAAAATTCTAAGCAAAGAATTGAAAAACTGAACAAGAGAATTGAGAGGATGAGGGCCATTTGTTTGAAAACAAAGCTAGCTATTTATAGAATTCCCATTCACCAAAGGGTAACTTGGAATGGAACTCTTTTACCATTAAACAATGGAGAAACACTATTACAGGGAACCAAAAACATAAATACAAGCTAAGGTGGTTGAGAAAAGCTGGTAAATGTTGAAAATTCACACAAGTCATGATCAAAGAACATGTTGGAAAACGTGTGGGACCCGCCCTGAGCGGGTGGTGGTTACGAGGACCACCCCCCAGGCGGCGATGAGACCGCCGCCCCGGCGGGGTGGTTTTCATTCTTGAAGGTCAAAAAGCCAAAAAGGGGGGCAAGGGATAAAAAAAAAACAAGGAACTTGGATAAAGCATTTGGGATGCTAACATATACTTCGTGAGCTTCTCTGGATCCGAACACCTTGTGAGGTGACCTGTATCATCATTGGGGCATGTGTAACATCATTGTTCGGTGGTGCAGTACCCTACAATTTTGGGTACGTACATATTGCCCCCTCGGAGAAGCATTTTAGCCATGAAGAGGTGTAAAATGGTGGGTCAGTATGGCGGTCCCAAAATGGGAAGCTAGAAATTATACTTGACACGCCCGTGTGTCGAAATGATGCCATCAAATTCCGCTACCTACAAAATGAAAAGAGGACTCAAGTGCAGATAGATAAAATAAGTCGAGAAAATAAATACTAAATTAATATGAAATGAGGACTTACCATTTGTGGGGATAAGAACTTACCTCCGTCGGCGCTCCAAACCTACTGAAAGGGGCATTCAAAAATATATATATATATATATATATATATATATATAATGGGCTCATTTTCCTATTCATTTGCATGCGTGTTGATTTGATAGTTTTGAGCTCTGGGACCCACGGTGATGGTTTTTCGAAGAGTATAGTCAAAACGTTCGTGGTGAGATAGCGATCATGCCTCTGAGAGTGGAACGTCGACCCGTGAGATCTCAGGTTAGTTCTTCTCGATTTACCGTTTTTGCACCCAAAATGTTAAAATGTCAAAATCTTTGTCTTGGGGGTCATTTTTAGAAATGCTAGTGTTAATAGGGTCACTTAGGGGGTGCCTAATGGGTAGGCTTTTGTTTTAGTTAAAATGGTCAATTTTTGCATTTTTGAGCATTTTTAGGGCACATGACCCATTTGAACTCGCGGGACAAGACCACCGCCCTGAGCAGGGTGGCGGTTATGGGACCGCCACCTTAGAAGGTGGTGGTTATGGAACCGCCACCCTGCATAGGGTGGTGGTCCATTACTGAGTGTCAAAACAACACTTTACTTAACTTGTTTTTGCATTTTTAGCATTCTTGCATGTTCTTAATAGTTTTTCCAATGCAATTTTGTACTAACTTACTCCTTTTTGTGTGTTTTTGGGTGTATGCAGAAGAAGGAGGAGTACATTAGATGGAGCTGGGAGAGGGAGTGTGATTGGCTCTCGGCAGTGTTGGAGGCACTCTCCCGAGGGTAGAGCGGGATACTCTCGAGAGGAAATTTGGTATATGGAGGATTGCACAGGTTCCTCATGTTGCACCTGCCAGTCACATATTGTGTGACTTGTTCTCATATTGGGATGTGGATCAGAACACCTTCGATTTCAGGAGTTAGGGGTGAGTGGTCTATCACCCTGGAGGATGTTTACCATATATTGGGGGTTCGATCCTTTGGGTGGTTGTCTCTTAAGACAGCTATATCTAGATCATAGGTGGTTTAGTGGGCCACCTACATGGGAGATGCGGTTGTATCGATGGGGTCGAAGAAGGGCGTGAGGATCCACTCTATTATTGAGTCAGACATTCCCTTGCTCTGCAAGGCCATCATGGGCATCCTTGCATCAGACTGATTGGGGATAAGGGAGGGGACACCCTCTTATATTGTTGGGCCCCATTATTACACAGATTGAGGGCCATGGACGTGTCTATGCTTGGGAGTAGATATCCTCGGGACTACCTACCATGACTTATACAGGGTAGTCCATTTATAGGGGATAGTCACTGAGCCACCCGACTCTTGTCATGAGTTGGGTGTATGAGCACATTATCCCATATGGGAGAGGTGTAGAGGTGGAGGATCCCGGGGCCGTCAGGGTAGCGAGGTGGATGGGGATGATAGTTCTCAGAGCACCCCACAGCTAGTGGTTTCCCTGACTACTGCAGACATGGAGGCCACTCCTTATCAGGCCATGGTAGGGGTATGGGGAGAGGAGACCGTTACTTTGATTTCCTGTCAGACCACCAGCCAGTTGATAGATAGGGTGGGGAAGTTGGAGATACACCCCTTTGATAGAGTTCCACAGTAGTTTGGCCTCCCCTATAGTGACATGCTTCCTCGGTGGTGCCAGTGTATAGATCTATTCGTGAGGCTCGGGGAGGTCCTAGAGGCCGGGGGTGGACCATTGTTATGCCCGGTACTCCTATTATGGCTAGGAGGGTGGTACGTGCATGAGGGAGAGTTGGTGCTCCTCAGGCACCCTTACTTGGATTTTGCCGGTCCGCTCATAGCGGTGATGAGCCCATTGACGTGGACTCAGGAGTGCGAGGAGTTCACTGGGGGAGAGCGAGGAGGAGACAGAGGACATGGAGATCAGTGAGATGGGTGGGGGGGATGAGAGTGATCCTGAGTGGCATGACACCCAGGAGATCCTACTAGGCCGAGAGGGGAGTGGAGTGTAGAGAGGGTGACTCTGGTTTTAGAGGAGTTACTCTCTCGGGACCCAGGTGGAGATGGTGAGTCTGTTGCAGGCCATCACATTGCCCCAGATGTGGGAGAGGGGCACCAGTCGGTGGTGGCGTCAGTGGTAGGTGTGGATCCTAGAGATCCTTCTTGGAGGCCTAGTGATCCTAGTGAGTTGTCACTCTTCTCCTGACATTTGTTTTAGTTAGACTTGTCTTAGTTTGTTATTTCTTTTTGTTTTGTTTACTCTTGATTTTATCGTTGATTATTTTCTAACTTGTTTTCTCCTTTTTTTAGTACTTTTGATGAGTGGCGAGACTTGATTTCGAGTGTGTACCGATACCCTACTTCTCCCCTCGGAGAAGACTCGTGTTGAGCTTTCCGTGGATGTGGGGAGCCCTCAGTAGCCGGTAGGCACACTGATGTTTTTGCCTCTGTTTGGTATGTGGTGAAGATTATGACTTCTCTCCACATGGAGGTGGCTGGATATAGGACAGCCGAGTGCACCTGATGAGGAGGAGCCATTCTCGTAGCGAGATGGCAGCTACGGGTGTGACCATGAGCCCTCAGTGCATTCGGAGCGCCGGCGTAGCCGGAGTCCTAGGCGTGGCCGTGCACCCTCTGAGGGATCCCATAGGGATTGAGAGACTATTTTTGTAGTATTTTTTCAGATGTTTATATGAGTGTTTTTGTACTTTCGGGCTCATTGAGTGTTTTGACCATGCCTAGTGCATGATGGCATTTATATATGAAACTGAAATATATATTATATATATATATATATATATATATATATCTTTGGATCTAGACTCTTGGCATCTTGAATTTTGTGACTCATTTCTATATGTGTATTTAGATGCTTTTAGAATACTATTTTTTCATGTTTTAGAATGTATGCAATGGATAACAAATGATAGTAGATAGAATATTTTACTCTGTATGTTTTTGTAGTGCTGATATGAGATGATACTAACATATGGTAGTACTGAACTTTTGAACTCTTTGGGAAATGTTTATAATTTCTTCTTATGTTGGAAAAACGTGATGAATGTATAGTGATAAAGAGATGAACTTGCCCCAATCCCAAATCCACGCAACTAGTAAGATGTGAGGGCTCAACACCAAGAGTTAGGAAGGGCACAAGTTGTATGAGTTTGATTGAATGGAATGATGAGAGATAGAAAAACTAGTAACAAGAACCAAATTTGGACCTACACACCCACCCTACTCAGAACTACTACCAAGCTTAGAAGGCCACTTACTTTTAGTTTATCTAGACTTAGATTCATAAATGGCAACCTGGTTGACAAAATCTGGTTTTGAGGATTTGATCTCTTTGGAATTTGGATATTTGGATATTTGCTTTCTCTTAATAGAATTTGATTTGTGTTTTTAGCATACCAAGATTTGTTAGTTTGTGTGATTGGAACCCCCACACCTGCCTCACGCCACTAGTAAGAAGCATGGGTTTGTCACCAAAGGCAAGATACAGGTGAGTAAGGGCACTTCTTTCCTTTCCCAACCTCACATCACCAGTAAGAGATGTGGGCTTATCACCGAAGGTTGATGGGGAAAAGAAGTGTGTAAAATAAAATATTTTGTTTGCTTGGTGCTTTTGATTTCATTTGATTTTGACATTTCTGATCTATGACTTTGGGATATCCTTTCATTCCAAGAGATTTAAGAGGGATAGATGTGACACCAAGAAGCTTCCAGAACAGACCGTGTAGGCAAGGACAACTTCACCTAGTAGAAAGAAAGAGCAAAGCCAAGTATGCAGGTCTTGGTATGGTTTCCATCAATGTTTGTCTATCGAAATTGATGAGAAGATTTGAAAATAGTTGATGATGTTTGGAGAGATGTGATATGAATGCTTTTGCCAATATTTCAGAAATTTGTAACAGATTGTTTTAAGAGTAAGCTCCTGGACTACCATTTTTATGAAATGGACAGAATGAAGCAGCTAAGAGACTAATGCAATGTAAGTAGCTATAATGTACTAGTAATGACTTTGGTGTTTTATGCGTAAAACCGCTTAAGATGCAAGGAATTGATAGTTTCACTGAATTCCTCACCTTCTAGTGTGCACAAGAGATACGCACCATTTCCATAGTCCTTCATGACTCGGTATGGGCCCAACCATTTGGGTAGAACTTCCTTCCTTCCTTTGCCGGTTTTCTTATCGATCCGGTTGTCAGTCTTAGAACTAAATCTCCTTCATATATTTCTCACTCATAGACTTTTTTTTTGTACTACCGGCACATCCGGTCAGCATAGGCTCTATGTGCCATTGTTTGGCATTTAACCTAGCCTCGTCAAGGCTTTCTAGTTGAGAGAGGCGTGCCTCCTGTAAGCTTCTTCATCAGAATCCCTTGTAATGAGATACGGAGACTAGGTATTTCAACCTCAAGTGGGAGAACTAGCTTACTACCCCGAAACCGGTGAGAAAGGAGTTGCTCTGTTGGTGTTCTTATTGAGGTTGATGGGCCCACAAGGTGGATATAGTTTAAATGCCAATCTCACTTGTTCTGATTTATTTTGAGGAGAATAGCTTTTAACATTTTGTTTGTGCTTTGGCTGCCCATTGGCTTGAGGGTAGTAAAGAGAGGCCGTGTGATGGTTTATCTTGAACTTTGCTACATAACTCATGGACTTCATCATTTTAAAGGACGTGCCATTATACGAGATAATGACTTGTGGGACACCATACTGTGAGATAATTTGGTTGAGAATGAATTTGGCAATTACCGAACTGAGTACGGTGGTGAGAGGCATGGCCTCCACCCATTTGGTAAAATATTCCATGGTTTGTGATTATAAAATTATGGCCATCGGTTGATGAGGAGAGAACTTCCCTATCAAGTCTAGACCCCACGTGGAGAAGGGCCATGGAGTCATTTATTGGTTGTAGGGATTGTCTTTGGCATGTGAATCTCGTGAGAGAATTCTTGGCATTTGTGGCACTTACGTACAAATTCACTACATCATGCTCGAGAGTGGGCCAAAAAAATAGCCCATCGATGTATTTTTGAGTGGTGGCATGACCACCGAAGTGGCCCCCACATATCCCACTGTGGGATTCATGAAGAATCCTCTTGGATTCTTCTATGTCGACGCATCTTAGAAGCATGTCATCGAAGGCTCTATGATAGAGTACTTGGTCTAAAACAACATATTTAGTGGTAATAATGTGTAACCACCTTCTTTGTTGTGACGTGGCACCTTCCGGGTATGTATGGTCCATGATAAAATTGATGATATCAGTATACCAGGGACATGTAGAAATGGGGGGCCTGGTTTTGACAAAGTATACACACTCATCGGGAAAGTCTAGATCTACCAGCTCACCTCCATCTAGTGGATTGTCAGCTAACCAGTCTGTAATGATTTGTCCTTTAATGGATTTCTGGTTTATGAATGTTAACTCAAATTCTCCCATTAAGGTTATGAAATGGCCAACCTTTTTAGATAAAGATCCTTGTGTGAGAAATGTTCGTAAATGGTCTATCTTTACAATGACCCTTGTTTCTGGTTTAACATGTAATGTCTCAAACATTTTGTTGCAAAAATTATGGCAAGGCATTCTCTCTCTACCTGTGTGTAACGTGTTTCATAATCGAGCAACGTTCGGCTAATGAAATAGATCATGTTCTCGTTTGTCATCGTCTTCTTGAGCCAGCATGTAGGCCAGTGAGACATGAGTGGCTCGTGAGTATAGGATCAAAGGGTGGTCTGGCTTGGGAGGCATTAGCGTGGGTGGTGACAACAAGAAGCGTTTAACTGCTTGAAGGCCTTGTTGCATTCTTCAGTCCAATCGATGCTATAATCTTTCTTGAGTAGATTGTTGATTGGATGAATGGAAAAGCTTAAATCTAGGATGAACCTTGGATTGCACCGAGTTTCCAAGAAATGACTACGATTCGAGACTCATCGATGGTGGGATCATTTGAGAACAACCCATATTTTGGTTGGATCAACATCAATCCCTCGTGAAGATATAATGTATCCCAGAAGTTTACCTCCTGTCACACCAAACACACACTTCTCTGGATTTAATGTGATGCCATATTCGATTAGTCATGAGAGGATGATACGGAGCACTTCCGGATGATCACAACATTTCTTGGCTTTGGCCAACAAGTCATCCACATAGGATTCCACAATTTTATGGATAAGATCATGGAATATATAAGTCATTGCCCCGTTGATACGTAGCGCGGCGTTCTTAAGACCAAATGGCATGACAACGTAACAATAAGTTCCCCAGGGAGTTATGAATGTGGTTTTGGCTTGATCTGCTTTGATATTTTAATCTGATTGTACCCTGAGAACCCATCCATGAGGGATAATAGTTCAAATCAGTTGTTGCATCAATGATAACGTCAATGGATGGTAATGGGAAATCATCCTTGGGACAAGCTTTGTTAATATCCGAAAATCTATGCAAATGCGTATTTTCCCATTCTTTTTAGGACGGGAACGATATTAGATACCCATTGTGAATAGTCAATGGGCTTGATGAATCCTACTTGGAGAAGTTTTACTACTTCCTCTTTTACCATGAGAGCCACTTTTGGCTTCATTGGTCTTGACTTCTATTTAATTGGCTTGCATCTGGTTTAGTGACAAGATTATGTACCATGACTTGTGGTGCAATGCCCATCATTTCTTTATAGTTAAATGCAAAATCCTTTTGATGTTCTTTAAGGATTTGGGTGTGTATTTCTATCTCCTCTAGAGTTAACGAGGATCCCAACTTCAAAATTCTTGGTTCCTCCTCCATTCCAATGTTTATATCAATGGTTTCTTCTATCAAAGAAGCGTTACCTTCTTCAAATTCAGGTGGGGCTGGAGGTAATTCCAAGCTTTCTCCATTTTCTATCTCGTAGATATTGAGATCCTTTTTGTGGAGGAGACTCTACCATGGGATTTCCAAAGTAGGAAGAGGAATGAGGTATTAGGGAAAGATCAACTATACGGTGAGCAAGGTGTAGCTCCACATAGGCGTTTAGATATTGAGAGTGACTTTATCATCGTCAAAGTGACCTATGATAGAAAAATCATCCTCAGCTTCTCCATGAGCTAGGAGTGAGTTTGTTGGTATTTTACGCACTAATGGTTTGGTATGAAGTGATACCGTGAAATTTGTGTCCTCCAACTCATTGTTTGGGGTGAAACGGGAAGCTGAGGTTGTTATTGAGTCTGCGAGAAGGTTCTGCTCTCGTGGGATTGCTTTAATTGATATGAAGTTGAATCCCTTGCTTAGATCTAACATGGTTATTTTGTATAGTTGTAAATGTTCAGCCCTAGTTTCATATACCTCAGAGACTTGGTTTGTGACTAGTTGTGAGTCTCCTAGCACTCTAATGTTATTGACACCCATTCTTTTAGCTAGGATGAGGCCAAGGAGGAGAGCTTCGTACTCAGCTCCATTGTTTGTACATTCAAAGTTTAATTTAAAGGTGAAAGGTAGGATCTTTCCCTCAGGTGAAGTAAAGATCACCCCCGCCCCAGCTCCAAAGTGACATCTAGCTCCATCGAAGTGGAGAGTCCAATATTTGTTTGGAAAAATGGACGTTGGGATATTTTTGTATCTATTTCTTTTGCTTCGGTTACCTCTACCATAAAAACTTCATCTGATGGAAGAGAAGTGATTCCTAGGGTGTGTCCTATACCCATGGAATCAAATGGTAGGAGAATAGGTAAGTCTTTCTCCAGCAACTCAACAATTTTTGTGGTAGTCCCTAGTGATACTGCTTTTATAGCATTGGTCTCATTTTTGAGTACTGGAACGTCCTCGGTTGGATTTGTAATTTCCAACTCAGTGGTGGGTATCAGACTTTTCTTTTGGTTGTGAATTAGTTGGTTTGACAAGCTGATTTGTTGGGAGTTCAAACTCGGAGTGAACACCTGGTCTTTTCTTCAAATCAGCTAGGTGTATATCGAAGGGTTTTGGGTCACCTTGTGCCATGAATATTTTCCCTAAGTGTAGAAATCTTATTTCTTGGAATAATGTGGAAGGGATTGCCTTCATGCGGTGTATCCATGGCTGACCAAGGATCATATTATAATTGGTTTCCCGATCTATAATATAAAACTCGGTGAGGACCGTCTTGGGTCCTAAAGTGACTAGTAAAACTATGGTTCCAATTGAAGTGGCTTTGAGGCTATCATAACCTCTTAGCGTATTTCACGTCGTGGAACAGTTTGTCTCTCCATATCCTAACTTTTGAAGGAAAGTGAAGGGGACTATGTTGACTTGCTGCCCCATCATCGACCATTGCACGTTTAACATAATTATTGTAGACCCAAACTTGTAAATGTAAAGTTGGGTCACCTCTTCATGTAATTTCAGCGTCTATTGGCATTTTGCTTATATCGAATATAAATTCAGTATCCTATCTGGCTGCCCCAGAGGATAAATGTCAAAATCCACATGGTTTACTTGTGTTTTTGGAGGAGGAGTGATGTTGATTAAATGGCCAAGGCCTAATGCTTCTAAGAGGGCAGCCCTATGGGTGGGAGAGTTTTTAACAAATCCAAGAAGGAGATGTGTGAGAAGGTTTTAGTTAAATCATTAATTAGATCATAGGTGCCTATAGGTTTTAGCAATGTTTGTTTAGTGTTTCTGGCTCTAATGAATAACTTGGAGTTGGTTGAGAAGAATAATCCCATGTTCTTGTTATGGTTTCTATGGGTAGCTCGGCGTCTAACTCCACTAAACCAACTATCTTAGTTTGAGGTCGAGTTCCTAATTGGGGTGCGACTGGTGGATTTAATGAAGTTGAAGCTTCATGATCATTGTTTCCTGTCATGACACCCTTATTTGTTCCATTAGGATCTAACTTGTTGTTGTTAGAATGGTTTGGGAGTGGGTCATTGAAGATCTTGAGGGATGCATTTTGAGGGGAAACTACCCCTGCATAAGCGTTTGGCGTGGGTACTATAGAATTTGCTAAAAACATATCTATAAAGAGTTGTTTTTGATCTTCTGGAAAATTTGCATGAATTTATTGTATTCACGACAAGTCCTAGTATCGTGGCCTTGAATCTTGTGGAAGCCACAATATAGATTGGGATTGTAATTTCGAGGTTGTTGATTTAAAACCTGTTGTGGCCCGAAATTTTGATAAGGTTGTTGGTTTTAGAGTTAAAATTTTGAGGTTGTTGCCTTTGGTTTTGACTCTGATATCCGGTTGGGTTTTGATTTGGACTTTGCATCTGGACTTGTTGTTGTTGTTGTTGTTGCCATGGTGGATGATTAAAATCCACCGCGTTGATTGTTGGGGTAAAATTATTATTTCGTTGATTATTAATAGGTGGTGAAATGTTTACAACATTTTCCCTTTTAGCTTGGTCAGTTACTCCATCTGTTGTAACCCGTGGTTCTTGTTAAGGATCTTAGGTCCTTGATTAGCATTCCTAGCATTAGGATAGGCCGCGGTGTTTTGATTGGGAGTGGTTAATTTCCCATTTGTCCCATATGTCTTATGACCACTATCAATCATTTGCTTGGTTGATTCGGAGAGCACTTTTGAGTACTTCATCGTAAGTTCTTAGTGGGAACTTCTGGACTTCTTCCTTTATCTCTCTATTGAGTGAATTAAGGAATAAATCACATAGTTCCATTTGATCCATATTTGGAGCACTCGTTGATGAGTAGAGAACCGTATGCCATCTTTGGATAAAATGAGTGGTGGATTCATTATGTTCTTGTTTGATATGTAAGAACTCCTGATTCCCGTTCTTAACAATTTGTTCATGTCGAAAGCTTTGATGAATTCTGACATGAGTTGTTTAAATGAGTGTATCGAAGCTTCAGGTATTCTGTAATACCAATCAAGGGAAATACCTTCTAGGGTCTTAGGGAATATTTTAGTGACAACCCCATCCCAAGGGAGTAACTCCCGTATGGTTGTGGCATAGGCCTTAATGTGTGCATTTGGGTCCCCTTCCCCTTTGTATTTGGGAAAATCGGGAAGAGGTCTTGGAAGCATAACGCTTCGTATGGTGAAGTCTAGGGGTTCTTTTAAATATTGAATAAGTCCCTACTGCGTAGGCCTCAACCATCGATGGGGCTTGTTGAGGGGGTTGAGGTGGAATGGGTTGTTGATATGGCATAGCATATGCATTTGTAGGGATATAAGGGAATCCTGTGGTTGAACGAACATCCCGGGAGAAGAGAACATGTCTCCTTGTGGTGATTTTGAATAGATGTTTAAATAAGGAGGAGCATTGTTCTGGTACGGGTTGTTTGGTGCCAAGCCGGGAGGTGTCATGTTTTCAACTGGAGTGGCGTTTGAAAATGTTGTCCTAGTTGGTGTTTGTTGTGGATAATTATAAGGATTTTGAGGAGGCATGCCTAACGTGCTATTCTGTAAGGAGGTCAACTTGACTAGGGTGATACAGAGGGTTGGGGATTCCCGCTTGCCCAAAATATGAATTTTGGTTTGCTTGAGCAAGTTCTAGCCCTCTAACCTTCTCAGCTAAGGCTGAAATGACCTCCATCGGTGAAGACGTAGTGCTTTCCTTAAGGGTGTTTGTTGTATGGCTTGAGGTTGTAAGGGGGTATGATACCCTGCTATGAATTGGTCATTACCCTACCAAGCTTCATCGAGGGTATTTCCCATAGGTGGAGGAATGGGGGTGTTCTCCTGGAATAGGGTATCAGACTGTATTTGTAAACTTCCTAAAGGTGGATACATATTTTGGAAGCGTTGTTCACTTTTAGCGAAGCGTGCTAAGTACTCCTCATCCAAAAAGGGGAGTGGGTCTGATTTGTCTATTGATCTGTGGTCTGAACAAGACCGAGGAGATGAAGTGGATTCTCAGTAAATGTCATATTGTTAGAGCCTGATGGCTCTGGGTGTGTTGTTTGTGTGCAAGCTGATCAAACTCCTCAATTCGGAATGAAGAACTAGAACTAGTTTCTGTGAGGGGAGTTTGAGATGACAAGTAATTACTTGAATAGTTATCAGCCCATGTAGAAAGTGAGGGTGATGGTTGTCTATTTGTTTGACTATAGTTTACTTTGAGACTGAGAGAGGTCTGCCATATGCATCATATCCCGACATATTCGGGGGTATATGAATACCCGCAGAATAATGGGAAAGAGCGAAGGTGGATGGAAGAAATGAAAATAGAAAGAGGAATATTAGTTTGTTTCACGTCGGGTTCACCAATTTTGTATGATGGAAAAGTGACATAGTGAGCATGGGAATCTACAAGTACCCTTTCCTGTCGTTCACCCGACCTCCGATGGGGTCGTGTCGAGACAGTCGTGCCGTGAATGTTGAATGTGAATGGATATATATAAGCTAATCGGGTAATCTTAAATCCTCAATACGCAATAATGGAATCTGTGAATCTAAGGTGAAGAAGGCCCTCCTAACCTAGATTGGTGTAATGGCTCATTTGGATATAATGGCTGTTTCGGAGGCTCAATCGATGTCGAGCTCTGTCGAGATCCTATTTCTTGGTTGTTGGATACGTGGGAAGTGACCTGTGGGAGCTTCGTATATATCTCCAGACAAGGTCATGAAAGTAGTGGTAGGTCATTTTAGTGGATTTTGTGGTTAGCTATGGGTGGTTTTCTGGTCTAGCCCAGAAAATATTGGATTGATTGGCTTCTATGTTTAATATGGAAGAACTGTACTATAATATCTGGCGGGAGTGGTGAGGATCTAAACACTAGCGTTCGCAAGCCGGTGTCAATACTTGACTGGTTTGTAGGCCCGTTGGGTTGTGGGACTTGGGGATCACAACCGTGAGTGCATGTGGTTGTTGTGGACCTGTTATGGTCATGTGAAGAATCAATCCCTTCTTTCGACTATCCAGTAATCGTATGCCTTTTCAGCTTCTACGTTTAGAACTAGAAGTTGTATGATTTTCTCGGAGTACCTAACAGGTGTTCTGGCAACTTGGATACGTAAGCTAGTGTCTATATCAATGAGGAGGTCTCTGCGTTAGGTGTGGGAACAAAGGATCATAACCAAATGTTTGTTCTTGTTGAACCCTTGCACGGTCATTCGGGTGTTTTATCAAGGCAATCTATAATTCGGATGGTTTGACCAGAATGTGTAAGCTTTGTCGTCTTCGATATTCAATCCTCTTAGTTGCTCACTAATTGCTTGTAAGTTTGTTGTGGCTCGAAAGACCTGTATCCTAAGGTCCTGATCTATATCAGCTAAAGTCATGGGTAGATTTGGTTGAGGCCTATGGGTTCAAATATATATTCTCTAGGCTCTCTAGGTCCTGTGATTGTCATACAAAGATGATTCAACCTCTAACTAACATTAAATAAACTGATTACAAAAGAGGTATTTACACTATGCAAGCATCCTGCTATTTTTGTATTTTTCAATGACGTATTTCAATGAAATTAAAGAGCAACTACTCTAGTATATTTATAAAATGGACAACTAATCTAAAACAAAATGAAAACAAACAAAGTAGCCTAGTATGGCTATTTTCCTGTGTAATTGTGATATTATACTAAATATCTAACTAAATATATTAAATTGAAAGACTCTCGATCTACCTTAGAAGTGAGGAATGAATCATAGTTTCTCAGAAACTATCAATCCCCATAGCTTCCCTGGTGATATCGAGAGTGAACTTTTAACTGAAATGAAATAATTCACTACTCTATTTGATATGTTGTAACTAGAACTTTGATAGCTCAAACCTGGCATTTACAGAATAGTGGTAAATCTAGTTGTGTGTGATTTCATCCCCTCAGTGTGATCTCCTCATTCCTTCGTGTCCTCGTGAATCTAGAAAGTGTGTATATGATAGTATCAATAGAAGATAGCAATCGAACAATGGCAGCTTTGGATATAGACCGAATATAATGCGAGTAGGAGAGGGATAGCGCAAGTGAACAGAGCTTGACTATGTAATTCCTAGTGGGATTTATTGTGGGAATACAACACAAGTGTATTGAGAGTTTCAGAAATTATCCTTGTGACAAAACAAAACCTGTAACTTTAATGGATTCTAGTCTAGAAATGAAGCTATTCTATGTTTTAAACTAATATATATAGCAGCAATGAAACAAGACTTGAAACAAGAAGATGATATGACCTCCAAAATGCCAACAATGGAAGCAAAACCTGAAACTAACAAAATTCTAAGCAAGAATTGAAAAAATGAACAAGAGAATTGAGAGGATGAGGGGCCATTTGTTTGAAAACAAACCAGCTATTTATAGAATTCCCATTCACCAAAGGGTAACTTGGAATGGAACTCTTTTACCATTAAACAATGGAGAAACACTATTACAGGGAACCAAAAACATAAATACAAGCTAAGGCGGTTGAGAAAAGCTGGTAAATGTTGAAAATTCACATGCAAGTCGCGATCAAAGGAATGTCTTTGAAAAATGCGTGAAGGACCGCCACCCTAAGCGGTGGTGGAAGGACCGCGCCTACTGGCGGGCAGATCACGAGACCGCCGCCCTGGTAGGGCGGTGGTTTCATTATTGAAGGTCAAAAAGCCAAAAAGGGGGGCAAGGGATAAAATAAAGCACAAGGAACTTGGATAAAGCATCAGCCTCTAATACATCTATGTATTGGGTATTTATCCCAAACTAAAACTTACACTTCTTGGTAAATTTTATTTCTACACCCTTCTTCACCCATCCCAGTGGGTATGGATGTGGATGTGTGTAAGTCTCTAGACCAAGTTGTTTCTACAACCACATTAGAAATCAAATTTGACTGAGAACCAGAATCTACTAAA
The DNA here is from genome assembly GCA_018340775.1 of Taxus wallichiana var. yunnanensis. Lineage (NCBI taxonomy): Eukaryota > Viridiplantae > Streptophyta > Pinopsida > Cupressales > Taxaceae > Taxus > Taxus wallichiana. Next base: position 55,923,439 of record CM031237.1, read on the forward strand.
GCATTTACCTTAGTCTTCTTGATTTGGATTCTGATTTGAAATAGCTTACTCATCTCTTCTTCTTCTACTACCCTATACATGTTAGTGGCCATGCATCCTAGCCTCTCATCTACATCTGAATCATCCTCAATCTCCACCTCTCTTTTTGTCTTCACAGTGGACATGGATTTCTTAGAATCCTTGGTTCGAGTGCTTTGGGTATGATTTAAGATGCAACTTCTAACATATGGATTCAATATGTCCATTTACATCAGAATTCTTATAGAAATTCTAAAGATCTTTCTGATTATGCAAATCAGTAGCGGTATGTTTACCTTTCCATTTACCTCTTCTACTTGTCTTCCCTTGTTATTTGTCTTGTTATTCTATTGATTTGGTCTCCCTTTGGCTCTATTTCCCTTTACTTCTTCTCATCATCAATTTAGTATGCTTGTATACAAGCATCATTGATATCCTTGGGCTTTATGGAGATTACCTTCCTCCAAAGGTGAGTGTGAATTCCTCCCAAATACTTCATCAAAATTTCCTCATCCTCCAAGTCCATATTAAGAAACATGGTTTGTCTCCAAAATTCCATAGTGTAGTCTTACACGCTTTGACCGCTGCCCTATCTAAAGTACTACTACTTAATCATCATGTCAGTCTTATGGTCAATAGGATAGAATTTATCTCTAATCAATTCTTTAAAACCTTTCCAAGTACTGACAATAGGATGTTTCTTCTTCTCACAAGTGGCTAGATGGGTTTCCCACCAAACTAGAGCATGACCTTCCATTTTAAGACGTGCAAAGGTGATCCTTTGTGCCTTAGTGACATTATGCACACTAAAGTAAACTTCCAACTATTTTATCCATTTATCCAGTAATTCTGCATCTACTTGTCCTTCAAAATTCTTTATTTCCACTTTTTTTCAACTTTAAAAGGTGTATGTTCAGATTTTACCTTCTCGCTTACAATTGACGTCTCTTCATGCTCTTCCCATTCTTCCTCTTTGTGGCTCTTTTCGATACCAAATTTTTTGGCTAGTTCTCGAACCACTGAGTCCATGGAATCTTACTTAACTGAAGACATCTTTTTCAGATCTGAAATCTCTTCTTATATTCTATGTAATCTATCCATCATGGTCTCTAGCATCTCGACTCTACAGACCAAGTTCTCTTCCTCCATTTGAGCTCAAATTATTTGTTTCCACTTCTTCGTATAAATATCGCTCATGCAAGGTAAAACTTCTTCACCTTTGGACCTTGTCATTTTCATACAAAATCACAAGAAAGATTTGAATACCATTGTCTGGATATATAATCAGCTCACGATAACAAAATGATCAGTAAACCTCTAGTTTGGAACTCTCACGAATCACACAATTATGTTGTTCTACTTTAAAATGTGGAAAATGACATATTTTCTTGAAAATTAGAGCTTCATGATTGATTATCTAGTCTTATAGAAAGTAAATTACGAGAGAAGGAAAGAGTTCAAAACTTCAACACCAACAATTTTATCCTGAAAACCTCCAATGGAGGAAAACCAGTCGGGAAGGGTAACTTCTCTTTCTTCCCACTTTTATTGGTCTAATATAGACAATTACATATTACAATAAGTATGAAAAGAAGAAACAATGTAAACCTTCTCTCCAATTACTTTCTTTCTCTATTTCTACACCTTGCTCCTATAATTCTCACTTTGCTCTCATTAAACTCTACTTCTTGATCTCTCACGGATCTTTGAATGAATCTTCTCTTGCTCCTTTCATGCATTTATAGGCCTTCCCATGTCCTCCCATGCATTGGAGGATGTGAAAGGGAATGTAAGGGGAAGAGACATAGTTGGGTGCTTCAAATTCATGTCCATTCACGTTCCATTCTTCTTTTCTATTTGAAGGTGTCGAACCGCCGCCCGAGTGGACCGGCAGTCTCAGGACCACCGCCCTAGCTAGGCAGCGGTTTAGAGACCACCACCCTTATAGGGTGGTGGTTCTAAAACCACTCTGCATAGAATCTTGGTTCCTTTCGAGAACCTCTGTTTACCTCATTTTATTCACTTTTCTTGTTTCTCCTTCTTGGTGCTGATGGAACTAATGAAGTGGTGTGTTTTTATGGATCCCTATGGATCAAGAATGTTATAAAGCAAGGGTTTGAGTCCAAATTTGAACTAGAAATGAGAGAGGAATGACCCATGTGTGTGATTATAATAGGTATGAAGGCATGATATAAGATCGAATAAGTGTTTGATAGGTTGAGGAATGTTTGAGAGTGTTTTTGCAAGGGTTTGATGCAAAATAAGTCTATGAAAGAGTGATATATAGAAATTTGGAAAAGTGAGGGTTTGAACAAGGGTTTAAAGAATAATAAGTTGAATTTGTGATCTACATCAGTTGTTGCAGCAACAAGACAACAAATATCTTCATCTAAAGGTGGTTGAGTGGGTGATTTATCATCTTAGGGGTTGTATCCTCCTTGTGGAGTTGGTGTTTCACTAAACTAGGGGTTGGTGCTCTTTGTAAATTTAGTGCTTCACTAAATACTCTTGATTTGAGTAATATAATCAGAAATTTCATTGGTTTTCTTCCCTTAAGGTTTTCCCACCTATATCTTGTGTTCTTATGTCTCTTACATGGTTATGTTAATTTGATTGAATACTTTTCATGCATTAACGAGTGGATGATTTTTATGGTTTAAATAAGCAAATATGAAATTGATTAATGTTTTATAAGGACTAATTCACCACCCAATATATTATGCTTCAAAAAATTAATCATGTTCCACCATCACTCCATCATATATTTAGTCTAGATAGTCAAGAATCAACTAAGTCACTCTTATCCTCTTATTGTTTATACTTTCTCATTATTACATTTTTGTATTTCGTGTGTTTCGATATATCCGATTGATCACTAGTTATTTTATTATGATTTAATTTTTTTAAATCATATGGGAGGATTCCAAATAAGCTCACTAGTTAATTTAGGAGGTTATGAGTCTAGTTATTTAGATTACTTATTAATCCTCCAGCACTAACACATAGGGGACTATTTTAAAGGGATTAAAGTAGGTTTAAATAACTCTACATCAGTGCGACATGACCATGCCCAAGGATCTCATCTTTGTCACTAATATATCTTGTGAGGATATCTTTTTTACAGGTTACTCAATCCACAATGTTTGTGGGAATTGTAAAATATTGGAGCACAACTATGAAAGGGGTGGGGAACTCATATATCTTAGGCCCCTACCCTTAACCAACTTTCCAAAGAGTTATAAAATGGATTCCGAAGGATAGTGGCACTTCTAAACTTAGGGATCCAAATGTAAACAATAACTTCTCCTTCTTCGATTACTAAATTTTTAACTTTGTGTAAAAACAAATCATATTCTATAACTTTGTGCAGTAAAATAGAGGATGTGGAGATGAGGGTAGGAGTTGTGAAGTGGTAGGGTGAAGCTATTATGCACTCTCTTTCTAAAACCTCACAATATTATTCTAAACCCTACTAAACAAAACCTACACTTCTCATAGGTTCATAGTTTCCCTTCTACGATACCAAATGTAATTAAGAAACCAAACTAATTTTTTTGATTGATAATCTCTATCATCACAAGGATTTGAGAAAGTTATAATACTTATAGGTTTTGTATAGTAAAAACTCGATAACAAAAATTTCATACGGGTTTAATAAACCCAACAACATATAAAGAATATATATTATAGGATTCATTATTCCTAATATAATGATAGTGATAATATAATATATATCTAACCATAATAACAATATGACCTACATGAGTAAAAATTACTCACTTAGAAATTATTATGATGTAATTACTCTAAAGGAAGCTTGGTTGCAAGAATAAACCTATAAAAATCTTAAAACATTTAGGGGGTGAATGAATGCATCTTCTTTTCTAAAAGAATGTCTTCTTCCTAAAAACTAAACTCTAGATCGAATCTTGATAAAGGATGAGGATAAAACCTTAAAAAGGATGAAGTGGAGTCAAGGAGGGTTTATTGAAAGAATAATGAAGTATAAATAAAGAAAAACAAGTGTGGGATCAGAAATCAAATCCAAAAATCACACTCACAACAAAAATGGAAAACCCATGCGAAGGTGAAAAACCCATGGATGGTTGCATGAGACTATGCAGCCATAATAGTAACTTATAAGACTTAAACAAGGGTTGTAGAACCACCACAACATCTTGCACAAGTATTATGGTAGTTTTTATGACTACTACGATGGTGGTTTTGGCACAAAAGTGAGAGGTTCGAGAAAATGAAGAGGAGAAGTCAAAAATATTCCAAACTTGTAACTAGGAGTGCTAAGAAGAGCAAGATCAAGTAGAAAAAAAAAAAATAGGAAATTGCACATGTGAGGGAATGTTATATAAAAACAATCAACCTTTTATTATGTTTTGCAGGTCATGGTATCATTAGAGGGTATTTTGGAGTGTTGTGACAATGCAAAAATGGGTATGTATATATTTCCCTCTCGAGAAACACCCTATCATGAATTTGATAGGGTGTGATGCTCGAGAAGGTCATAAAATGGGGAAATGGGAAATGGGAGAGATATATACCTCAATAGCCTTACTTACCTCTTTTTGAAATGAAACCATCGAAGATGTTCAGCCACTTGTAGTCAAAGATATGGGAATCAAGTGGTTTATATTAGAGTGTTAGAGTCAAATATGTGTTAGAAAAACTCAAATATAATACTTACCATTTGCATGGGGGTGAGAAAAACCACCTTTCACATATGACATTGAATTCATCACCTAAAAATGAAAATAAATTATACTATATGAAGAGAAAATGTTAGTAGGAAGTAAAAATGAACATTAGGGGGTTCTAGCCACTCATAGACCTATGAAAGTTAACCAATTTATCTTAAAGAGAACAAAACAATCTTGTATTCCCTAAATACCATAACAATAAACATTTCAAATATTCATAAAATAACCTATATTAAACTTTTATCTAAATTTGGAATTCATATTTACATTCATGAGCGGAAAATTTGGAGCTCTAGGTGAAAAACGGCCATTTTTTACATGGAGATATGATATAAAGAGGTGACAGAATGAGGATGGTAGGGGTACTAGTAGTAGGTGATAGTGTGGAAAGATAAATAAATTATTTACAATTTTGTGTTTTGGGAATAAATTGGGAAATTTTATCATATCTAGAACTTGTAGTTAAATTATGTAAAGCTGGTGTAAAAATGTAAAGTAGGGTGGAAGACTAAGGAAATACTACTTTTTTATATTTTTATGGGTGTTTAGATAGTTTTAAATTTGGTTAATGTGTCAAATGTAGTTAAAGGAACCACTAGTATTCTAGTATGACCATCATTCTATAAAACCTACAATTGCATAACCATTGTAATAATAACCCAACCACCAATGTTAAATTCTCAATTACCTCCTACAAAGAAGAGTGATTGTGAAATTTTCATTGTTGGTTGCATAACCATCATTTGTTCAATTATTTTTTCAAATATTTGATATATTTTTAAATTTTCCTAATTCAATCCCATTTTTATAGATGTGGATGGCTACGTGAGGTGGATTCATACCGAGGAGTAGGATTTGCTAAGGGGGTCATTGATTAATTAGCCCATAGGATATTTTACTCTTAGATAGAGTGGATATATGGAAGACAATGCATTTACCATTGGTCATGCTTATTACCTCGATATTATGTAATGTGTTCATATATTGGGATGTATATCAGAACACCTTGTTTCTATTGGTTTAAAGAGAGCACCATCACGCTAGAGTTCATATATATAGAATTATTATCCTCTCAATGATAGGTTGGGTAATGAAAATGAGAGAAGCCACAAGATCGGTAGAGAATCAGACTTGGGATAATTATTGTGGAGATTTTTAGGTGCTTGATATAGGCACCAAGTAGGGGTTGAGATTGGATAGATTGAGGGAGTCCCATATCCCTAACTTTGAAAGGATCATTATTGGTATCTTGGCCTTTAAGCAAGTTGGGGAAAAGCGAAAAAAATCATTTATTATGCTTATGGAATCCCATTTTAAGGTAGAATAAGTTGAATAGGCACCATATATGTTATCATGGAGCTATAGAGATCTATACCACATCTTCCAATTAGGGGCTCAATTCTTTATCTACCCCACTCTAGTCATAAGTTAGGTTTATAAGAGGTTAAATCATGTTCTAGAGGAGTGTAGGTAGGGGTGTATAGATACTAGTATCAAAATAGCACTTGTGTTAATTGGAAAACTTAATCTAAGTTATAGACTTAGGTGGCTTCATAAATAGATCCATGGAATGAAGTAACCTAGTGTTCCATGAGAAGGGAAAATACGATGTACCACGGAGTTTGTAAAATCTGGGCAACAAAGGAATATGACCTCGGGAAAATATTTCGTGGAACAAAGGTAAATGGTTATGTGACACTATAAAATGAAGAAAAAAGTATGGGGTGATAAAGAAGTATGTGGGGAGTAATCAACACAAGTTGAAAAACTTCCACGGAACAAAGTGAATTCAAAATCTATGGTATAAGGAAAATTTTTAATTCCACAGAATTAAGGGTGCGTGATACTGAAACAAAATGATGTGTGAGGGAAACACTTCCACAGGATGTATTATAATACTTGGAATGAAAAATAATGAGCACATGGGTGAAGGAAATAATTTCATAGTTAGGGATTCTCTACATATCATGGTGGTAGTCAAAATAGAACCATGGATCATCTAAGGTTCATCAAGAAACATCAAAAAGCCACAAAATATGAGGTCAAGGTAGAATAACATCGAATGCAAAGAATATCAAATCCATGCCTAATTCGGATCGGGGGTTCAACCACACCAATAACCAACATTAACTTTTTCAATGATGGCATCCTCTTGTATTGGTGTCTCGATGGCATGTGATTGGAGAAATGTTAGGCACCCATACTTGGCTGTGAAATCAATGGTGATTGGTCCTTGGTGTTGGCAGGGTGGTTGAATTCATTCATCTTTAGATGTGATATTTTCATTCTTCCTCTCTCTCAAATTTCTATATATGTAAGTGCAAAAGCATGTGTAAAGGGTTCTATTTTTCTACTAATTGAGAGATTTTCCTTTTAATCTCAAAGATTTTACTCAAAAACTACATTACGTAGATGTGAATGTTTCACATGTCTTGAATCTATTAGATGTAAATGGATAATTTCTTGATATTGTATGCAAGAGTGATATTTTTCCTGCAAATTTGTCGGTGTTTAATGTGAATATCTTAATCCTCTCACTCACCTTGAGTATTATATTTTTATCTCTTCCAAATTTTTGAGTGAATTATCTTAGATGTTTACATGTATGGTTATATTCATGTCTTTAGAGCCAAAATCGAACCATATTCTAGTTTATTGCATCACCTTCCTTTATTTTCAACATTTATATTTATCAACCTCAGTCCCTTAGAATAATTATTATATGATTAGATAGTAGTATCTTAGTGATGGTTAGTTAGTCATGATGAGCTAGGATAAACGGATCCAACCTTCTTTGGGATTGACCTCAAAGGCATTTTTGTCCCACACTTTTGAGGTATTTTAATGTTGCATTGAGGTGTTGAGATTGACCTCAACAAAGGCTGTGATATCAAGTGAAAAAAATACATCGAGAGATAGATGGTGAGCAGAAATTTCCTTGTTCAAAGATGTACCATGAGTAACTATAGTTACGAATATTGACCTCATAGCACATTTGAACTTAGGCATGACAGGAATGATCCTAGTGAGGTTATAGAAATAATGGATTACTCCATTGCAAGGTAGGTTAAGGGAATACATGATCATGTAGAGAAGCACCTAGTTATCCTGGGTTCCCTAATAGTTTGGGATTCCATTTGTATAGGGATTTCCAGTTTCATAGGTATTTTCCATGGGTGATACAAAGACATAGAACTCTTACTTCAAAATATTATCATGGACAACACTAATAGTTTGGGTGTGTATATTTTTATATGATGGTGTGAGATTTCATTTCTATAAGAGGGGAAGATGGCTACGGAAAGGCATGCCCTAACCATCACCACCACAGAGGCTGTACACGCCCATTTTTCATAGTGAAATATCTTAAATACCCGATGATGGTAATGAGGACCTCCAAAAACATAACAAGTGTCTAAAAATGATCATACCAATCCCCCACTTTTACATTTTCTCATTTTTATTATTTTTTCAACTTAACTCTTTCTAGGTTCCCAAGTGATAATAATAAGGATTTGTCCCTCCTTTTCCCATTTCTTGTAATTTTTAAAAGTGTGAAAAAATATTGTGGTAGCTGCATAACTACCATGACGGTTAGAGTTAATGTTATGGTGATCTTGTCAATCACCATTTTACCTTTTCTATTACCATGGTGGTATAGTTCTCCCTTTCAATGTTTCATTAACTATTGTAGTTGTTACATAATTTCATCTTGCATACTTTGACAGATTTTATCCTACCTTGTATTTTCACTTCCTTTTATTTTATGAGCGTGATTTTTGTCCTTGATTTTTAGATCGCGCATATTTTTTTCTTTTTTTTAACTTAATTTATTCCTCCTTCCTTCGCTCAACTCTATTTCACCTTATTATGGCCTGATTTCAACCCTTGATCAATCTTGATCTATATATTAGATTCAAAGTTATGTCATTCCCCCAATTTTGATTCAAAATCTCATACTATTATATTTAGAGTTAATAATTCTTAAAAAAATTGATCTAGGAGAGAGAATCAAATCCAGAGGATATTTCATCTCGTATAAATCACCAGAAAGAATTTCCTACTTGCTTCCACCACAAGGAGATACGAGAGAGTTTCTTATGATTATTTTGGGCTCTTTAGATAAGACATTATCTATTTTCATCCTACCTTCAACCTAAATCCAATATATTCAATCCTCTCCTTGATTCATTTTTCATGTTGTTTTGTTTAGTTGAGAATCATTGGATAAATTTATTTTTAGGGTATAGGGATCAAATGATGCGGGGGCATCTTGAGGACATTAACCATGGAAAATATCATAGTCGAGGGTAAATTTGAGTATGTAAGAAAGGGTCTTAGGTGGTTGAGAATATTATTTTTCAAATTGGAGCTTTGCCCTACAAAAGTGTAATTCAATTATAAAGGCATGATAAAGAGTCCTAGAGGTTGATTAAGGGTTTATAAGTGTATTTTTTGAGTTATAGGGTGTGTAATGAGTCTGTAAGAGAGAGTGTGAGTCCTAAAATGTGTAAAAATAATGTAAAATGCCCAAAATGTGATAAAAGGCATATAATGAGTCATTATGGAATTTGAAAAGTCAGTTAGGGTTCACATGAAGAAGTTAAATGGATGGAACTTGAGTGAAGTTAGTAACCTCTAAGAAGGTAAGAATAAGAGGAAATGGAGGTGCGAGAAGGATGAGACGATGAAAGAAGAAAGCTAAAACTTTGTAATACAACTAGTATATGCATGAGAGCTATGTTTTGGAAAGATTTTGTCTTTTTATTAATGATTATGAGTTTTGTGGATTGGATGGACTAATGTTGTTAATATTTTAGTGATCTTGCTAGCATCCCATAGATGAGTTTGAAGATTAAAATTAGTATATGCTATGTTTCTTGCATAAGAACTACTATTCATAATCCTCCACATTGTTAATTGTGTTCTTGCAAAGGAATTCTGTAGTGGTTTGAATGAGATATTTGAAGTGAAGTATTGAAGAATAAACATATGCATGATAGTGATAGAAGTGTCATTACAGTGGTTTAAAAGGATATTGTCTATATTCTTTTTATTACATGCTTAAAATCACAAAGAACTAATGGACTGTTGTAGAGGAATGAGGGATTAGGAGAGATTTGTGGTATTTATGGATTAATGCACGATTTATTAAATTATGGGAATCTAAGGAATGGTTTTTGGTGATGCTAAGTTAGATCAACATTTATATTACCATGTTCTAGTAAAAGGAAGTATTTCTTGATTGTAAATTTGATCACCTATGAGTTAAGATGAGGAGAAAAATCAAGGGAAGAGAGTTTTACATTTTCTCCATGCTTCACTAGTAAGGAAATACTTTACCTAATGTTGAAATGGAACTTCATGAAAATTTTAGAGCTTTGAATCGAGTTATAGGGGAAGTTATATGAGAAACTAGTTTCTTGGGCTTGTTTAGAGTATACCTAGGGTTTGGAAAGTAAATTTTCATTATCTTTTTATTGCACTAATGAAAATGCATGAAAATTGGTAGTAAGGTATTTCCTAAGGTTAGATAATTTTTGTGAAGGTTTGGAATCAAAACAAGCAACCACCTAGAGATATTGATGACGGTGGGTATAAAGACGATTGATCAAACATAGTGAAAAGGCTAATTGTGAAGGCAATTTATCAAATGAGCTAGGATTTAGAAGTAGAGTTAGTTCTTGAAACTTGGGATACAGGAATAAGGTCAAAATGGGTTCTTGAAAATGTATTCCTTATACATTACAACCTCTATATGAAAATAAATGACCGGTGATGAGGTTCTCCCAACGCTAGTAGAAGCATTGAATGCCTAGGAAGAAAAAGTGAGATAAAGAGAACAAGAAAAGAGGTAGGGTTATAGAATTTTGCATGCACTATTTGGATATTAAAATGAATCTATTGAGGTTTACAACATCTCTCTTAGGTACTTTTATATCACTCCAAGCTGAATGTACCAAGAAACATTATCTCGAAGGGTGGTTTTAGAACTAGTTCGGTGAAGGTTGATGTATGGGCTCTTTTTAGACTAATTGATGTTGGAGCTGACATGAAATAGAGTGTACCATAGGTAATAAGGAAGTGAAAAGAGTATTGAAGGTCAAGAGGTAAGAAGTTGATTGAATTTTCCAAGAACTAGTGAAGAGAGACCAAGAGCAAGTTGAGGAAAAGTGAGTGTTTATGGTTTCTTCATGGAATAAGATGACTTTGGGAGTTGAAAGAACATTTTAGGAGAATGATAGGTCATGGTACAATGCACTTAATCAACCTATAGTGAAATTAGATCAAAATTTGCAAAAATTATTCATTTTAGGCTTTTGAAAGATCCTCATCTATAGAGCTAGAGTTGTAGGTTGTTTTTGAGTCCTCATAACTTCTTGAATGCATGAAAATTGTTTATTGCTTTGCATCATCAAACATCATCCCAACTATTTCCACCATTGGAAAAAATTTAGTCTCCATTTTTTTACTTATATTTTTCTTATTAATTTAGCTAGATCTTGTTTAAATCATCTACCAAAAGATTTATTTTGAAAAAAATCATCTAAAAGGAAAAATAAAAGATTTATTTTATATCTCATTTGTATCTTAATTTCTTATAAATTTAGATCTTAGGTCTTCTTTCTCTAGGAAAATCCTAAGCGTAGGATTTAAATATAGCTTTGTGCTCTTTCCATTTTCATCATTATATTTAGGGTTTAAAATAATTATAGTTGCATTCGTCTCATTTTATTTGTGAAATAATAAATACAATATTTTTATTTGAAAAAGTAATTACTTAGATCACCTTTCTTTCTAGGATTTGTCTCATATCATGGATTTATTTCATATCTGCATGTTTTAAAATTAGTTCATCTCAATTTCATCTAATGTTTTTATATTTTGTCACTCATTCATAATTTTATAAAATAGGTCACCTTGTTTGTGAGTCACCAAGCACTGCACTACATTTCAAACTCAATGTAGTTCTCCTAGTGATTTGTGCAAAGTTGCATGTAACTATCCCTTGACCTAGGTTGGCCTTGTGTCTCAACATTGATATCGAGCTATGTTACTTCATCCCAATAAAAACCCTTGTGTGCATATGAAAATTTCATATTTATGCCCTCCTATGTTGTGTATGCATTAATGCGGGCGTATATCTTGCTTATGTAGATCGGTAGATGGTAGATAAATAGGTGTTTGCTAGATAATAAATGCTTACATTAGACTTGTATATATAAGATTTATTACTTTGAAATTCAAACCTTAGTGGTGGGAAAGGCAAACCCAAAAGATATAATTTGAAAGATAAAAGAGTAACAAATGGGCCCATAAAGAGAAAACAACCGAAAAATAAGTACAAAAATAGTAAAAAGTAACAACTAGATATCTTTGTAAGGCATCTCATAATCAAATCAAAAGGTAAAACAATGAGAAATAGGGTTAGATCGATCCAAAAAGATAAATATAACAAAATATTGATGCCACTAAGACCTTGTTTCATCATTCAAAACTCATGTATGTGAAAATATAATAAAAGCATGATGTAATAATGATTTTGTGTAGATTTTTGTGTCTACAAACAACATCTCATTGTTGTCAATTTCCATTTCCCTAAGTGAGCTTGCATGGTCATTGACTTTACCAAATCATTAACTCTAACACCATAATTTTAGTGCCCAACAACATTAACATTCTTTTGATGTGTCATTGTGTATTCTTTGAAGTGAGATCAATGACCTCCATAAACCTATAAACCTTCTACCAAAACCTCCTCTCTCTTGAAGATTTCTACAATGATTTTCTACCCACCTTCCTCAAATTTGAAAACTACTAATTCTTGTTCTATGATAATCACACATTCTACCCACCAATCGCCTATTGAAAGGTGTATAAGCAAACTACAAAATCTTATCATATAAACATCTTTTTCACATTATGGAAATCTACAAAATCTTATCACAATATGGAAAACTAAAAATATTTGTTATGCCTTCATTCACATCTTTTCCCAACAATGGTGTTAATTTTTGGAAGCCATAGTCTAGAAAAAATGGAATTTTCTACTCACACTCACAATATGGAAAACTGAAAAAATATTTGTTATGCCTTCATTCACAAGGAAAGATATCCTCACTTTAATACCAAATGATGCATATGGTGTTAGGGATTCATTTAAGACCAATGTGCAAGGCTATAACACTTGAAATAAAAATTAATCTAATTGTCTTGAGATAAAGGAGAGATAGAGAGATTTAACAGAACAAATGAAATGGTGATGCACCAAGAATAAATTGAAATAGAAAGATCTACTTTGTTTGCACAATCATATTACAAAACAACATATGACATGCACATCTTCTAAAATATTTTCAACCACTAATATAATTGAATATAAAAATCAAATAACATAAAGGAAGCAATATTTTCCACAACTAAAATATGAATATTTTATATCACATTCCACAGAAATTGAAAATGAATAAGATAGCTGATTTAAAGGAAAATTAATCCATCATACCCAAGGAATTAAACATTCACAAGTGCTAGATAAATCAATGAATTACACAATATACCATATATTGATGGAAAAATATTGTTTTGAATATAATTAAAAGCTTGCTCGAATATAATTAAAAGGCTCAAAGCTTGTTCTTGAACTCTCCCAAAACTAGAGAGTACTTTCACAAAAGATCTAAAAGTTTTAATCCATAATGCATCTAACTATTTATAGACTAAGGAGGTTGAGTGATTATAGCTCCACCCTAACTAATTAAATACTAAAAATAGAGTGCATTAATGTCTTAGGGAACAACCTCCCATAAAAATAGCAAAATAAGTTACACAGGTTTGACCAAGTCAACCCTGTAACTTTGATTGATCAGAGCTTGGAGGTTGTCCAACAATGGCTGCCAAGCCTAAGCCTAGGAGGACTAGAAGACATCCTTTTCTTATTTAGATTCTTCTTCATTTTTCTCCCATGGCTACTTTACTCCTGTACTCAAAGAAACATTTGATGATACCTTGGACTTCCTCCTCTTCTGGTCCACATGCATATTGATTTACCACATCTGTAGTCTCAATTTCCTTGGCAACTTGTAATGGCAATTTCTTAACCTTGTTCACAACCTTCTTAAGTTGATTTATAAAATTTTGATATGAAACCAATTTGTAAATGGAGTCAATGCCAAAATTATTTGTTACGTCTTCATCTTCCTTAACCAAGATTTTGAAATTCTCCATAATTTGATCAACAGGGAGAACATCAATGGTCTCATTGATAAATTTGTAGTGAATTTTATCAAATTTCCACAATATATTAGATCATCACTACTTTCAATTCATTTTTCATCTAACTTTGTTATGAGACCTTGTAATACATGTGCCCTAAATTCCATGGCCTTCTGAAATTCAAACAACTTTGAAACATATCCAACCATGCCCTCATTTAGAGTAAGATATGAATCAACATTTCTAATTTCTTTCCAAGTCTTCAAAGTAAGATCCAAATTATCATTATCTTCATGAAGATCCTCATCAACTTCATCATGGAAACCTTTTCAACATACAAATCATTATACAAATCAACATCATTTTGATTATTGGATCAACATCTTGAATCAGACATTCCATCCATGTACCAACCGCTCTTCCCTTCTAACCAATTTTTTTCCACCATATGGTAGGAATTATCATCAAAGCTTGAAGAAATGGAAAGGGTGGTTGTAACTTGCACCGGTTGTGTAATCTTAGTGAGAAGAGCAGTGAGCTTCTCAAATTTTCCTTTCAAGCTCATCCTTGGTCACCTTATCTTTGTCATATTTTTCCAATAAATTCCCTAGAGCCACCTACACATCTTGTTTACACCTTCATGAGTAGCTCTCCTGAGAGTGAACCTAGAAATTTGTAGTTGTTTCCGTAATTGTTTCTTTTGTTTTATCTATGGTAAGAGTAGTAGCTATTTCAACAAACCTTTCCCTGATTGATTAACCGATAGGTTAGATACAATTTGGGTCTTTTAGCTTGCCTCTTGGGAGTGAGATCTAGGACACTCAATCAACCACATCAATGATAGGTACCTTCTTCTTATTACTTAGGAGTTTGACATGATGTAGCCATTTAGGTATAGCAGAAGGTGATGCAAAAGACATCAAAGGCATAGTTATAGTAGAGATTTGAACACTTGACAATATAATGGCACTGGTGGTAGTCATGGAAGGTGGTAGTGATGTAGTGACAATGGAAGGTGTAGTGGAAAAAAGCCTTAGGAGTAGATGAAATAGAAGTAGAAATAGGAGGAAATTGCTGAGGAAGTGGAGTGGAAAATGGAGATCCTATTATCTCTCCTACTGAGAGTGTAGGGAGAGAGGAAAACACTTGAGCCATGGATGGAGATGGAATGGAAGAAATGGAATGGAAGAAATGGAAGATAATACTGGAGGAAGGGTGAAAGATGTGGGGAAAGTGGATTTGAAGGTGGTGAAGATGGGAGAGAAGAAGAAAGAGAAGGCTGTGATACTTGAGACATAATTGGTGAGACACTCAAATCTATCACTTCAAAAGATCGTAACTTTGGAGATGTGATTTTGGCAGTAGGAGCCTCAAAGAAGACCCTAAGCCTTTTAGAACAAAATAAATCTTATGTGGCTTTTGTAATGGCCTGAGGGTTGACCTTTTACCTTTGGAAGGAGTAGGTTGACCTGTCATTGACTGAGCCTGTACTGATTCTGTAGGTTGATCTGACACTTTGGGTGTGATTCCCAAAGTTTCTAGCCATTCATAGGTTCTCCTTAAAATGGGGCCCACCTATCCTTGGTGTTTTGCACTCTTGATTTGACCAATTTATCCAAGGAAATGGTTGGTTACAACATTATCTCTTTTATAGGCATAGGATCCAATACCTCTCATCATCTTTTAACCCTCAAGAACAACTACAATCCCAAAGTAAACACTTCACTCAAATTTAATCTCTCAAATTCCCTTTGTCTTATAATAATTTCATCCCGAAAAGTGAATCCAAATGTCCTCTAATTGGGGAATATGCACACTGGCTAGCCCCATTTTGCCAAACTTATCCCAATAATCAAAGTTAGTCCTTGGATGAAAGTATTTAGAGTAACTTGAGACATTTCTCCTTCCACATTTTTGGCCTTATAAATATTTCACACATGTATATCTCCCTATGGTAATGGGAAACTAGACTCACCTTATGTCGATTATGTTGGATTTTATGATAATCAAGTAATTGATGAACTAGCTCCATCAACACCCACTTATTGGTAGGACATCTTGGAAATTTATTTGGAGCTCCCATAACCCTGACACTCTAATATAGGTAAATGTTGGAAACTGAAGATAAATTCCTCCCCACTCCCACACTTCTTGCCAAGATTCATCCAAAATTCTTCGATTATACAAATCCTTATCAAAATAATACAATAGAACAGTGAAGAAGGCATCATTCACTCTCCTGAAGTGTTTAGAACCTTCTTCCATGGTAAGTTATGGGTAATAGTCATATATCGAAAAGATTTTGACTCCCTTTGGATCCAATCCTGGATATTCTCTCATTGCATCAAGCCACACATAAACTAGATAAGAAGTCATAAAGAAGTTCTTGAGGTCAACACGTCTCTAATTGGAAACATATTGAATTACTTATATGCTCACCCCACTGAATAAACTCTTTGTTCTTCTTAATTGTGGCTATGTAAAGAAACATCCACTCTTGAAAATCTCTAGCTGCAGGAAGACCTGAAACCTTACTCAACAAAGTGTAATTATATCATTGACCTCTTGAATGAAATCTAAATGGGGAAGTGTCTTAGGAATATTTGACATGGTGCCTTTAGTTTTAGCCAAGTAGCTCTTGGGAAATGACCTTTGTGCAAACTTCATTTTCCATTTCCCATTGCTCAATTATGGACTCAGGAGAGATTTTGGTGTATTCCTCTACATTAAGGAGTTTGAAAAGATCTTCAAAGAAATCACTATCCAATCTGATCACAACATTCCCATCATCATCTTCTCATAATATGGGTAGCCTTTTCAAAGTGTGAGGTTGTGGCTAGCATAAACTCGAGGCATTGTATAGATGATAGAAAAGCAATAGCTGCAAGAGGAAGCCCACTATCATAAATTTCTTACATCCAAGGCTTCTTGTTTGGGGCCTTAACCCTTTCCAAAACTCATCCATGTCTATGTGTGCCCAAAATTAGTGTCTCCAATATTTTCCATGTATGAAGATATGATGGAGGGAGGAGATACCCCTAAATAGGTATACTTCATCTTTTCCTTCCCTTTTGAAGAAGAACCAGACATTTTCCTATTAGAAATTTCAATAATTCAAACTTTGGAACCTGAGTGTGAGCCTGAGAAACAATTTGTAAAAACCTATGGACTTCTAAAAGTCTAAAATCTGAAGTTCCAAAGTACTAAGTATCCAAAATATTCTAACCTCCAAATTCTGAAAAATAACAAAGTCCGAAGTCACATCCTGAAATTCACTGAAACCCAAAATCGAGTGTTTGAAGACACGAGACTTCGAAAGTCCGAAAAAAATGAAAAGTTATTTGAATTCTAAAAATGTAAACCTCCAAAGTGATCAACCCTGAAACCCACAAAACCTCAAACTTCAAAATGAAATATCTCCAAAATCCAAAACTCCAAAATGATTCCATTTCTACGAAATCCATAGATTCTCTGAAATAGAAACACTCTAAACTCTTAAATCACCCTATCTTGTCCAAAATGTAAAGCTTGCAAAATTTGAACTTCAAATCTTAAACCCTAAAAAGATGAAGTGAAAATAGCAATGATTCCTTCAAGGCTCCAAAATATAGAAACTCTCGATGCCTACAAATTATGAAGCTTGTGACTCGAGTACAAATTTTTGCTTTAACCAAAGAGACTTAAGAACAAGTGGAACATGATCACAGAAGCCATATTTGGGACTAAAACAAGATCTCGCGAAACAATGAGGAAGAGAAGGCTGAAAAACAATAAAAGGAAAAGGAAAACCCTAGATGCCAAAATGAAACCAAACTTAACCAAAAATGAAGAAAACATAAAAAATTACCTCAAAACTATGCCTTGGAAAGTACGAAGAAATCTCAATAAAATTTAGTGTGTCAGAGTACATTTACCGGGTGAAAATGATAGGTAAAAATACCCAAATGTTTATATGTGTGAGGTTTTGAGCATTTAATGCTTTGGAGGTTGGAGTCCAAAATTCTGAGCAAACCGTTTTCACTATGCAATTATGACTCCTCCAAAAGTTCTAAAACCCAAAGTTCCAAAATTTTGAAACTTTGAACTTCAAACCTTACCTCTCAATCTTTCTAAAAAGACCTACTCAAACTTTGAAACATGAAACCCGAAACCCTAAAGTTCTCTTATTTCATAACTTTGGGTTTTTGTATTTGGAACTTCCAGAAGTATTTTCATTAAAAAGGTTATAAATGTTAGGAAATATTATATTTAGCACTCACATATTTTAGCATATGATAGAAATTTTGGTTATATTGTTTTATTATATAGAATATTGTTGTACCATAAAATTATAAAAGGGTAAGTTGTTTGAAGAACTTCCTATTTCATAGGAAGTGGTTATCCTATTATATTGGCTATAAATTAGCCTAATTCATTATGCAATATATAAAGTGAGAGTTTTATTTATTATTTGACTGTGTCAAACTGATTAAAATTTATTATTTGGTATCAGAGCAGGATAAAATGAGAGTCCCTTCAAGAATTTGTATGCTTCTGTGGTAAAGTGATGGTAATCCTTTCAATTTTTTAGTCTCTGCGTGTGCATCTATATTGAGCTAAGGATTGTTGATAGTACAACTTATATAGGAAAGACAAACTGAAGCATCTAATGCTCATCTGACTGCTTGGCTTCATTCATGATTGGCGGGAGGATCACTTGCCACATCACTCTTATCAAAGTCAAAACTAGCGGCTCAAACTATTAGTTGGATTTGTTGAGCAGTCTTGCCAATTGGAGTTTGATATCCATTTTACATGGTGACTTTCTTACCAAACGTAGTTTTCTTTCTTATTGTGTAGTTCGATGAGAGATATATTACAGATCTATGGAGATCAACTTCCATTTCGGGCAGTATTTTTCTCCATCATTTGGGATTCGATCCAAGCATTTAGCTTTGATAAGAGTTTTGAGAATCGAGAAGAGGCACTTCCATTTTGGTAAGTATTTTTCGATAGCAAGGAAAAAATTCAGTAATGGAAGAATCCATAGAGGAAATTTAGCTTAGTGTCTTGGCATTCTCATAAATGAATAGAAAAGGGGTACATATAGGGTCTTTGAGTAACCCTAGTGCATGACACAAATGAAACCTAATCCTAACCCATGTGAGATGACCCTCCAACATGAGAGGAGGACACATAGGATAACTCACACTCAAGCTTAACTTCACTCCAGAGATAGTCATTCACTCACCTCCAACACGGAATTGATTGCAAATATATAGCTTTCATTACAGAGGCAACGGGTTACATCTGATCCACTAAATATTAGCCAGAGATCCATCCAAATTGTCGAGTTCATTGAGTTGACCATCCAAAATATTTCATTTTGTGTTGTATGCATGGTGCAATCTGTCTATTGCATTTGCAGTTATCAACGGCTACGTGCATCTCCACCCCATGGAGACAAGACAAAGGAAAGGTGTGAGAGTTTATGTTATGTTCGTTGTAAATTACCTCTATAAGTCATATCATGCAAAGGGAAGTCTTTGTCAGTCTTATCCAAGCCACATCAACACACATCATGGTCAAAACGTTAAATGCTCAACCCCATTATCGGGTATGCAAAGTATAGACTACGTCTATTTTATTATTGATTCTCCGTTGTGATCTCTATAATGTGGTCAATAGTGTGTCACGTGGTTGTTCCAAAGTTGTATATTTAGTGTCTTTAATCTAGTTTGGTGATTAGTAAGATCTTTATTTGTAAGATCTTTATGTTTTATTTTAGTCAAAGTATGTCAATCATGTGCAATAGTTGTTTAATATAAGAGTCAAATCTCTAGTCATTTATTTATATTTAAGTCTTTATTGTGAAGTATTAAGTTTAAATTGTCATTACGTCGTAATGTCACTGTAAGTCAAAGTTGTTATGTCATAGTGACATTTGTAGTATTATGTCCTAGAGTCAAATTTCATAAAGTCATTATTTGTTATTGTAGTCAAAAGTTTGAAAAATAAAATACAAATTTGCCACACAGATGCACTTTGGTGTTACCCGACGTCTAGAAAATAAAATGTTTCACATTATTGGGGGAGAGAAAATAATAATCACAATGTGGAGACTATTGAACATCCAAGCCAAATTCAGTTGAGCTAGCAACATGTCACTGGAGGATGGAGGCATGAAGGCTGGAGGTTAATAAGTGACCTCTCGTCAGTCACCTACGATGGGGCCGCACAAAGTTTTGGTGGCATTTTTGTGGTGTGTGTGTTTTCTTTCAATTTGGGCAAGTGTGCTTCAGTATTTCAGTTGTTCGTGTATGTGGTGTTCCTAGTTTCTTGGTTTGAAGAATAAGTGGAAATTTCACATTGAGGGGGAACATGATCCAATGTTCCATTTCAAGTATTCAGTTTATGTGTATGAGCAGAAAATTTCAGCATATTTTCCTATGTTATTCCCTACAGTGAGATATTGATGAGAGCCGATGATACTACTACAACATCATGATATTGTGGTTGTTAGTTATCCACTAGAAAAACTATCCAGAGGTTGTTGGTTCTGTCCTAAAAAACCATCCATTGTGTGGTTATTGGTTAACCACTTGGAAAACCATCCAGAGGTTATTGGTATTGTCCTTGAAACCATCCAGATCATGAGCGAGGATATGTAGTGGCACGTTCAGAAGTACAAGGAAGGTTTTCCCCATGTTTTCACTAAGGGGGTGTTAGGAAATATTCTATTTAGTGCTCACAAATTTAGCATATGATAAATGTTTTGGTTATATTATTTTATTATATAGAATATTATTGTACCCATAAAATTATAAACATTTAAGTTGTTTGAAGCACTTCTATTTCATAGGAAGTGGTTATCCCATTGTATTGGCTATAAATTATCCTAATTCATTATGCAATATAAAAAAGTGAGATTTTTATTTATTATTTGATTGTGTCAAACTGATTCAAAGTTATTATAACTCCAAATTTGATTCAAAAACCTCTAAAGTATGAATTTAGACTTGGGAACTCAAGACAACCTTTAAATTCTCAAGAAAAACATAAGTAGAAACCCAAAATCCAAAATCCAATTTTCACGTGATAAGGAAAAATTTTCAAAGTAAAAATTTAGAATGGAAGGCCAAAGAATTTGCAAAATAAAAATTTATGGCCCTTCCAAAGAAAGGTAACTTGTAAACTTAACACATATTTAATATAATCATTATGCTCGATGTCATGTTATATTAAAAATTAGATGGTTATAATATTTTCCATCATTTACTTACCAACCTCACGGTTGTGATCCTTAAGCTTACATCTACACTCTAATCTTAAAAGTAAACATTGTGCTACTTGATTATCTAGAAGCTACTCTCCTAATAGAATTGAGATTCATTATATAGGTATACAAACTACCCAATGCAACACACCAAGACATCTAAACTTTTGGAATTCAAATGTAAAAGTCCAAAGGACCCCAACAGATCCAATACATGACTAGTTGACCTCTCCAAAACATGTAACTTAAAACATTCAACTATCAATAATTTGTAGTTCGAGATAACCTTGAATTGTCTTTTGGGTCTATATATTACTTCTAGATTCAAATCACAAACTTATTATTGCACAAATTCAATAGTAATTTTGGCTTCTAAAATAAGTTATTAGTATTATGCGGCTTAGGTCAGCTTTTCTATGCTTGAAACATAACAAAAAAAAACTTACATGAATCAAACAATATTGCATGACTTGTATAAAAACTTGTACATATGAATTGTGCACTTATAAAATTGCATAATAAACCTAGCATTATGTATTATAACTATGTGTAGTGATATTTTGCACTTGACATAACGTAATACTACACTTTGCATCCCACCAACAATATAATTCTTCATTTCTATCCGCCAACAATAAAAAAATGTGTTGGACCCCTAAAAAAGATACTAAGTATAAGTGATGCGAGGGGTTTTGACGCAAGGGAGTTAGGTGTGAAGGCACGTGTGAGAGTAAGACAGACAGTGTGCAAAGGCTTGTGCCCTGATAGATTGTATTCCATACTTAGCCACATTATGAGCCACAAAAAATTGGAAAGATAGAGGGTTGGAGTAGTGTCAAGCAAGGTTTTGGAGATAAGAATAGAGCATGAAGACTTGCAATTCAAGAAAATATATTTTGAGATAGATCTCATGTGAAGGAAGTTAAAGCGTCATGCAGAGTTTAGGCTATTAATAGGATTAGATATATAGTTTATATTAGAATATAATCTATTATTAGTGAGCTTGCATGCTCTTGTAGTTGGCTTGTAACACATGCATGGCTATTTCTAGCATGTGGGCTATTTTTGGAGAGTGCATGGGTGGTGAAGGGAAAGTCCCCACCCCTATATATATGTATGTATGATTCACATTGTATGGATATACCATGAATGATTATGAGGTTATGTTGTTGTTTTTATGTGCATAATCTTATGGAGTTACTATTGATGTATACAATTACTATGCTTTATGGTGATTAATAGAATGGAGTTTTGTGGATGGATTCTTGTTATTGATGTCTCTATTACTGGATCTTACATGGTAAACATGTTATTGATTCTTTTTTAGCTTGTTTTACACATGGTTATGATTTTTACTTGTATGCTTAGATCTAGTTCATCTGGTTTATCTATTGTTATGATGAGATATATCTTCATGCATGTTAACTCCTTGACAAAGTTGACATCAAAAGAGGGACCTAGTACCTTTTTGCACTTCGGGTGAACATTTAGTTTCCATCTAGATGAGGTGTCTGATGTATTACTAAGATATTGGTAAAGAAATAGTGACTATAGTTTGGTTCCATTGTCGGGACCTCTTTTCAAGTTATTGTAAGGATGTTGCATGATAAAGATGTATCGGTGACTTTGGCCAGTATTGAGAGATGGGTAGATAATTTAGAGGAAGATTTTGCTCATAGATATACCATTGGACCTAATTTTGATGCTTGTGTATGGGTTGAAGAAAATTTGTATCATGAGCTCTATGAGACATTCTTTTGTTATTTTCCTATAGAATTGTATGAGTGGCTAGTAGCATATGCATCGAAGAGAAATTGGAGGTATATAACAATTATTTGGACACATGAAGATTACCAAACTCTACATGATGTTGATTTGACTTGGACATGTGTTGTAGATCATTGGTGGAGTGGTGTTTTACATAGTTATACATTAGAGTACGTTGTTTCGACTTATTCATGTCCGAGAGGTTACTCAATTTTAGTTCTTATGCGAACCCAAAGGATCTTATTTTGTGTTATCCCTTTAGTGATTAATATCTTGATTGTGACTCTAGATTTAGAAGAATTCCTTATGGCTAGTATTTCACCAATAAGTTTTACACTTTCTAGGAAGAAACAGATAGAAGGTAAAATTATTGAGGAGAAATACTTGTGAGGCGAAGATGTAAGGTAGAATGTGCACATTATAGAATTTTGATCCAAGTTGATTGTGTGAGCTTCCTTTTGGCTAGAAGGAATGACCTATATAAGAAACACAACAAGACCACCAAAAAGTATTAAATATCAAGATTCAAAGGGTTACCTAGTAAGGATGGATCCGGGAAGTGTGATGCTTCCTCGAATGGTTGTCAATCCTATGTTTAATACAATTTAATGTAATAAATAATAGTTCCTATTGTAGTTGATAAGATTTAGGTATCTCATATTAACATACAACAAGTTAATTTAACTCAATAGGAAATGGATAGAATTAAATCCAACGAATAATGGGTTGGTTTGGGTCTGTAGGTGTAGCAGAGGTTGTAGGTGAGGTCTGGGTGAAATTAGGCAAGGTTTTGAGTTATTTTGGGGAATTTGTTAACTCATTATTATAGGTAATGGAAAGAATGAAATACAGAAAGAAACAAAATATCTATACTTGAATAAGCACAAATGATAAAATAACAATACTTACTGGGTATGTTACAGATCCTGTGAGTCGAAGTGGTTGGTGGTTGATCGAAGAAGAGGTGCTTAGGTTAGTGTCATGATAGTATAACTTTGTGTGCTCTTGTGATTATTCTAATGCTCTGGAAGGAGAACCAAATGCTTTTCTTGCATTGTGGTTGTGTGTGTTCATCATTTGGATGTAGGAGGGCTTGAAGATTCATGATTGAATGTAATAAGGCTCCAATAACTGAATGACCAACCCATGTAAAGATTTGTGAAAGTGTATATAAGGTGACCGATGGTGGTTAGGTAACCGGTGCTAGCTCGAGGAAAAGCGCATCGGTTAGGGTGAATTAGTCCCTTTTACCAAAAATAGGAAGATCTTCCTAGATTTGGCATGTTTTCCAAGTTGATTCCGCTTAGGGAAGTGGGTTTTCATTAGAAAAGGTAGGAAGGTCATAGAAGAAGTCCAATTAGGTTTGAGAAGAATTCTTAGTTAGTTAGGTCAAGTGGTGACTCAACACTGGGAGTGATGACTCAGTGTTGAGAGTGATGACTTGGTCACTGTGAGTTAAATTCCCCTGGAATGGGTCCAGGGTGAGGTGTAATGATGAGGTGGAGGTGTGAGGATGAAATTAATATGGGATTAAGGTGTCATGATTAGTTAAATGTGTTATGTTAATTAATTGAAGGGGAATAAAGGGAGTGTGACCCAAATTTGGTGTCTACATTTGCCCCTTTTTGTCATGTAGTTTGTATTGATAAGTGATGTTGACAAAAACAGGAAGTTTGTGCCCCAAGTATGAGTGAAGATTAGGTTTCCCCAAGTATAGGTGGAGGTGATCCCCCTCAAACCAGGAACTGATGAGGTGTTAAACAAAGTTGGTGAGTGGTTTGAAAAATGGGTAAGTGATGAAAATGAGGGTAAGGTGGTTATAGATAAGGGTGATTTCGGTTGGGTAATATGTAGTGGTAGTCTAATGCACACATATAGATTGCGATAAGGTACCAAGGTGAAGAGCTTACAAACTCTATGTCGTCAAAGGTCAATAGGTTTATCCAAATGAGGTTGAAGTGGTTCAAGTATCCAAGGTATAGGATATGGTCTTGAAACATAACTAGGCCAGGTGTAGGAATGGGTAATAGGTTGTGTTCTAAGGTACCAAAGGTATGGTCAGGATAAACATCATGACATTAGGCAAGGTAAGGTCATTAGGTTGAACAACATAGGTAGCATCATCACAAGTTATAGTGAGTACACAAATTTGAATATCACAAAAGGTGAGTGTCGGTTGGGTGAGGTAGGAAAGGTCGTAGGTAAGGCCATATTAGGGGTAAAAATATGCCCCAACTGATGGTGAGGTCAGTGGGAGGTTATAAGGCCATTAGGGTAATGGGTAAGGGTAGGGTCAATTATGGGGTAGGTGGAAAAGGTGGCGGGAAAGTAGATTTAGTGCAAAGATTGGGCAATGGGGTAAAATGATAATTGATATCGGTGATATAAAACTAATTTTAGCTAAAGGTAACCGATCACGGTAAACTAGGGCACTTGACCGATGTCAGTCAAGAAAAATTGGTTAGTCGGTTCGGGTGTGGTAAAAAAGCAAAAATTCGTATAATATGGATTCATTTTCACTGTTGACTTGGAGAAAATGACAGAGTAAAGATGTTTTTACATTTTCCGTGGAG
Source organism: Taxus wallichiana var. yunnanensis (assembly GCA_018340775.1). Lineage (NCBI taxonomy): Eukaryota > Viridiplantae > Streptophyta > Pinopsida > Cupressales > Taxaceae > Taxus > Taxus wallichiana. Next base: position 55,948,980 of record CM031237.1, read on the forward strand.
AAAGAGATGAGGTACTATACTCAGCTGACTTGGTGAGGAATCATTGGTCGATTGGATTCCATTTTTGGGCCCACGAGATCGAGACGAGTGATTCGATTGGTGGAGAGTGAGAGGTTTGATTCAGACATGGCATCAGGAAGAAAGGTGTGAGAGGGGCTCAGGCACCCATCCCAAAGATTCCAACATGATGGTGGTAGTGTGTAGAGGTAGGAGTCAATCCTTTTTGATTATTTTTAATGGAATTGTAGGTAAAAATGAAAAAAATAGGGTGGGGAAATAAAAGTTCAAAATGTAGTGAAAAAAGTAAAAATGTGGGTAGGGGTGGGGAAATATAGTTTAATTAGGTGTAAAATGGAAATGGGTGGGGTTGGGTAGTTTTTAGGTAGTTTTAGGTTGTTTTTAATTTTTGGAAAATTGGGGATGTGGGCGAGACCGATGTCGGTCAAGTCTTGACCAGAAGTTGGTTTGGCATGCCGGTGTCGGTGGGAAAATTAGTCTACCCACATGTTTTAGGGTGACCGGTATTGGTCAAGGTGACCAATGTCGGTCATAGGGAAAAGTGACTGGGTCCAAATGGGTTAGATTTTAGAAGGCCAAAATGGGGTAAAAATCAAATGGGAGGGTACATGGGCAAAGAATGAAGGAAACCTAGATGGATGAGGTATAGAATTAGGTGGGTTTGCGTAAATTTAGGTAAACATAGGTAGGTAATAGGTGATGAAATTAGTATGGGAACATAGTAGGCTGGATTAGAATGAATAATGGGTCAGGGAGGTAGTTTAGGAAATAGATAGGTAGGTAAACAAATGTGGGTATGTGGTGTAGGTAGGGGTGAGTTAATTAGTTTTGAAGAAATGGGAAAAAGTAGTTCAATACTTGACATTGTTAAGTTGTATGAATGTAGGCACGACATCAATAGTAGCTCACAATGCATGATAGAAAGCCACCATTGTTGGTAGAGATCAGACCCACATCATAGAGGATGAGTGGGACCACATCGAGATGTCGGTCTTAGTTCCATCAGGTGATATAGATGGATTGTTAGGGATCACAGTATGATGGTCACTCTCATCGATAGATGGGATTATATGACCAATACCTTCCATTTACTAATGGAGGGATGACTATCACCCTAGAGGACATATATAAGATCTTGAGGTTACCCATTATAGGGGAAAAGGTCTATCAAATTGGATACGATGAGGCATTGAAGCCCATGGGTATAATGTTTGGCGATGTTGTGGTAGAGTTGACATACCATAGTGCGAGTGTTAGGTATGGAGAGATGTACGCGGCACATCCTGATGAGACCCATTTGGCAGTGTTGATGATGGTCATGATTATTTGTTTTTCCCTCCCAAATTCAGAGGGTGGTCAGTTTCCTCTAGTGTTGATGGGTGTTTTGGAGGATATGGTAGAGTAAGCGAGTATGGTTCACATGGGTGCTGTATTTCTAGTGCATCTATACATAGAGATCTATGGGTGTATCAACGGATACGTAGGTTTGGAGTGTGTTGTACCTTCTTATTACATTTTTAGGCATATGAGCATATAGTGTGCCTATAACCAACTGGCTCAGGGCGAGGTAGGATTGGTTCGGAGGATTATCCCAAGTTGGTTTCTGGCGGTGGGTACCGGTGGGAGCCCATCTAGGGTTGCAGAGGTTACCAAGGATGTGACATATTATAGACTAATGTTTGATGGCATATTAGTCATTGATTTATCGTGGAGACCTTATATAAGGTTTTCATCTTATAAAGGGATGACAAAGTGAGTTGGATGGATTACAACTAATTAGGTGGATCTTGGTTAGACATTTCGGTGAGCACTAGATGATCCCCTGTGGATAGATTATAATGGTAGTTTAGGTTCTATTAGGATGTGCCTCCACCTTTTCCATTATACCATAGAGATGATGTGGAGAGACCATTGTCTCCACCACATCCAATAGATCCATCCAAGTAGGAGGAGAGGGTAGAAGATAGAAGAATTGATGAGGTAGGTACCACCGATGGCTATACAGAAGTGGTGGCACCTCCGAGGCCGAGGAAGCCTAATTTAGCAATAGTCATAGTTTAGAAAGATGCATTACATGGGCATGTGGATACCCTATAGGCATGTATTACATGGTTTTGGGGATAGTGACGGGGGCACGAGCACGGTGATGACCCCGAGGCCCGAGGTAGCATTAGGTACACACTCTCGCACATGGTGGAAATTGGGATGGAGGGAAGGTAGTCGCCTTACATGTACATGTGGCTGGATTACAGGCGATTGGCCATAACACAGAACATGTTACTGCCTTACTGGCCTAGGTAGATACATACGTACCACCACGAGGCTCATGCACCTCGGGACAGGGTCCCATAGTATAGGCTCCTACACTAGGAAAGGGTCCTCTTTTGGTATGGGTAGAGTTCTCGGTGGCAATTAGGGCGATGGCACTACCACGAGACTATATCCATGGCAAGGTTGGGGATGCCCCGAATGAGGCTCGCTACTTATCATGACCAACTAGTGATCACAAGCATATTGATGTTCCCTCTACATAGATCACTCGAGCCCAAAGAAGAATCTAGTGAGTGGACTAGATCCAGGACTCACATGTTAGGTAGCATAGGGTCATCAGCCCCACGAGATACATTTCAGGATGTGTTTAAGAGTTCTTGGAGACCAGGCCCCACAGAAGGCAAGGAAGAGGAGATGGAGGCCATACGGGGACCAAAAGATGGTGGTGAGATGATGGCAGGGCATTGGACTAGTAGGGAGGAGGAGGAGATAGGTGAGACCGAAGAGGAGGGCATCAGGTGGGGGTGATTGATATCCATAGCAAATATTATACTATCATTTTGATTTTTTTTATATATATTGGCTGCGTGCTGAAGATGCGAGATTGTACATGAGAGTTTTGAGATATTGATACTTATTTATATATGTATTGATACACAAACACTCCCATTATATAGTTGATGATGTTTGTTGGATGGATGATGTACTCTTTCTTTAATTTCCATTGTTATTGTGTACCATGGGAACTAGGTGAGTTAGGCATGATTGAGTCTAGGTCATCTAGGCATGATGGAGTCAAGTATAGGCATGGTGGAGTCTAGGTAATTTCCAAGTTACTGATATTATGGAAATAATGTATTATATGTATGTTGTGGTTAAATTTCCAAGTAATTGATATCATGGAAATGTTAAATGATTGATGTATGATATGGTTGATGTTATAAAATGGTAGGTATGTATGTTTTTATGATATATTAATTTCTAAGTTTTTGTGTAAAATGGAAACTAACTAGGGTAGAATGTGAATATAAAGGGGGAAAATTGGTTAGGGGAAAAAGTGGCCGAGCTAACCTCTAAGGGCCCCATGACCTCGAGTGCCACCTACATAGCCCCGGTGAAAAGGGGCCTCAAGTCGATGTAGTTCTCCCATAAGCTAGGGAATAATATGATAAGGGAGATGAATTGGTCGATAGGTTTTAGGCATAGGCTCATAGTTAAGAGGAATGAGGATAAGTCTAGCACCACCCCCACACTAACATTTGGAACCATTAAATAATAAGGTCATCTGGTAAAAGGTATCGTCCAGGGAGAGGGTAGCGATGGATTCATCAGGGACATCAAATTTAGAATATTGGTTTCCAAAAGAGAGGTGCATCCGTGATTTGGTTAGCAATGGTTTGTTCTTTAACATATTTTTAATGGATGAATTGAGATTTAGGTCTACAATAAGCATGAGCCAACGTGAAACACGTTGATGTTGGTAGGGATTAGCATATATGTAAGGTAAGGGGTTAGTATTGGTGACAACAAAGGTTTAATTGTTGAGTAGGTAATCATTGAATTTTAGTGGTGACAAAAACTAAGGCTAAAGAGTTTCTCAGTATGAGTATATCTAGTTTTGTAGTCTAAAATCATACGGCTTATACAATAAATTGTTTTATCCCCTGTGTTTCTCATCACGATGAGCGAGCATGGCACCTAAGGAATGATCGAGTGGTAGAAATGTAAAGGTAAAATGGTTCATTGTCCTTAGGGGGGATGATCACAGGTAGTTGGAGGAGGTATTGTTTTGAGGCATGAAGGATTTATGGCATTCATCATCCCATTTGAAGGAGACATCCGTTTTGAGAAGATGATGAAATGGATGGCAGCAATCGAAAAGATGAGAAATAAAATGACAAATAGATTGTAACTTGCCTTACAAAATATGAAGTTGAAAAAGGTTAGTAGGTGGAGGCATCTCGAGAATAGCCTTGATTTTAGTGGGATAAACTTCAATTCCATGCAAAGAAACAATAAAACCAAGGATCTTTCTTGAGAGAATAGTGAAGACACACTTCTTAGGTTAAAGGCAAATGCAATATTTGATGAGATGGTCAAAGACAACCTTAAGGATTGTAAGGTGTTTGGCTCGATGTTTGGATTTGGCAAGAAGATCGTTGACCTAATCTTCCAATATGTTATGCATAATATCATGAAATATATAAGTCATAACCCACTGATATGTAGCACCAACATTTTTAAGGCCAAAGGGCATGACACGATAGTAGAAGGTCCCCTAAGGAGTGATGAAGGTGGTTTTGTGTTGATCTTCTAGGAAGAGTAATATTTTGTTATAACCGAGAAACCATCCATGAGTGATAGCATCTCATGGTTCGGCGGTGAGATCAACTAGTTGGTCAATACTAGGTAGAGGAAAGTCATCTTTGGGAAAGCTAAGTTAAGGTCACGGAAATCCATGTAAATGTGGAGTCCCCTATCACTTTTGTGATAGGAATGATGTTAGAGATCCATTAGGGATAATTAATGGGTAGGATGAAGGAAACTAAAATAAGGCATTGGAGTTCTTCTTTGACAAGAAATGGAAATGTGAGGATGTATTTTTCGTAGCTTCTATTTCATAGGTTTGGCATCAAGAATGGTTACAATATTATGGACCACAATGTTTGGGTCAATACCAAGCATATCAGCATAGGACCAAGAAAAAGTGTTGTTATGATCCCGGAGGAAAGAAGTGAAAGCTTCTTGTTTAGTAACATCTAAAGATTGGCCTATTTTTATAATGTGTGGGTCATTCTGAGTGTGAATATTTATTTCAATGGTCGATTCATTCAACATGGTTTACGTCTCAAAAGGTAATGACTGATGAATATAAGAATCTTCCACACCAAGGTAGGTGAGAATAGACTCATCATCCTGACATTGAATGATGTTAATAGAAGGTGTATCATCATCGATCATGTCAGGATATATGAAGGGAAGAAAAGAGGGAGCCTCGTCATCATGCTAATAAGTTATAGGTCCTAGGAAAAGCGGTGTTCACGAAAAAAATATTAGTAGGAATGGATTACGGATCCATAGACATTATAGGTGAAGGTGGTGAGGTAGGTAAATGGGGTGGGGAATTTTATCATCCTCAATGAGTTTGACTTGTGATTTCCTAGAAGGTGGTTTGGAAAATCCAATACCACTATGGTCTTTATGCTTACTGAGAGGTGAAAGTAATAAATGTATGGCAGCCATGTTCATAGAAACCAAAGCTAAATCCCTTCCAAGCACAATGATGGAGGAAGGTGTGGGCCTGCGGCGGTTGGTGAAAGATTGAATGTCGAAGGGAAATGGTCGAGTTTGGGAAGGTGGCTTAGGTGATTAGGTAGAAGCATCAAGTCCCCCATACATTAAGTTGGTGTGAAGGTGGGGAGGACTATAGGGAAAAGTTGATCAAGTAAACCTCTACTTTAGAACTCTACGAATCACACAATTATGTTGTTCTACTTTCAACTTTGGAAAATGACATATTTACTTGAAAAATTAGATCTTTGTGACTGATTATCTAGTACTATAGAAAGGAAATTGTAGAGAAGGAAATAATTCAAAACTTCAACACCAACAATTTTATCCTAGAAACCTCTAATGGAGGAAAACCAGTCGGGAAGAGAAAATGCTCTTTCTTCCCACTTTTATTGGTCTAATATAGATAATTATAGATTACAATAAGTATGAAAAGAAGAAACAATGTAAACCTTCTCTACAATTACTTGGTTTCTCTGTTTTACACCTTGCTCCTATAATTCAACTCTAACACTTTGAATATCTTACTCACCACATAGAAAAACTTGCTCTCATTAAAATCTGCTTCTCAATCTCTCAAGATATTCAAATGAATCTTCTCTTTCTCCTTTCATGCATTTATAGTCCTTCCCATGTCCTTCTATGCACTGGAGGATGTGAAAGGGCATGGAAGGAAAAGAGACATAATTGGGTGCTTCAAATTCACATCCATTCATTCCATTCCTCTTTTTGTTCGAAGGTGTTAGGACCGCCACCCTGAGCAAACCGGTGGTCTCAAGACCACCACCCTAGCTAGGTGGTGGTTTTAGGACTACCACCTTTACAAGGTGGTGGTTTTGAAACCACCGCTCTGCACTGAGAGGTGGATTCCTTCAGAAAAACTTTGTTTACCTCATTTTATTCACTTTTCTTGTTTCTCCTTCTTAGTGTTGATGGAACTAATGAAGTGGTGTGTTTTTTTTGGATCCCTATGGATCATACCTCCCCTACTTAGGAGGATTTTGGTCCCATAAAATCTTAGTGGGGGAGTGGTAGAGGAATCAACTCCCTCTCGTGCTCATTCGAGTACCACTAGGTCTGCCTTGGTGTCTTCTCTCATCTAACCTGCCAAGACTCTGTGGATCTCTGGTTTGTTGCTCTAGTGCTACATCCTCCTCGAGTTTCCTTGAGTACAATCCTCTTTGGAAGGTAAATTTTGTATCTTTCCTTCTTTTTCATGCATAAATGGCGTTAGTGGATGTGAGCTCTTGTAACTTTCTATCGCGTGCATCTGCATGAAGTATGGCCTGAAGGTTTCTTCTCCAACATGCTCAAGTATGGTGAAGGTCCCATACTGTAGTGGTTTAGTTCTCTCATGTATTTATCTCTTGAGATGGATTGGCCAAATCCTCTCCAAGTATGTTGTTGTTATAGGCATTATCATTCCATGTATCTCCTCTTCTTCTTGTTGCCCCACGGTCAGGTGTAGTGAATCCGTAGATAGATACGATGACTACCGGAAGTTTGTTTTGCTCCTTGAATGAGAAATTCTTGTGGTGGCTTCTTCTACAAAAATTGATAAGTGTTATCCAAATTCTCCATCCTTTGGTCAAAAATATTGGTGCTCTTGTGCCCATTTTGCTTTTCTTCCAATGAAAGAAAACAAAATTGATGATTTTCCTGAATAAGTCTTGGTGTTTGGTTGGCACTTACCATAGCTTTCTTTGATTTTCTCTAGTGTGCCCTGATGTTAAAATTGACTCCATCCTTGACCCATCTGTACTAGTTCTCCCTCCTTGTGAACACAGCATCCTGGCATATAAGTAAGGACTTGAAGACAACATCAAATGCATCAAGTGGAATAATATCAACCTCTAATACATCTATGTATTGGGTATTTATCCATATGAAACTTAAAGTTCCTTGTAACTTTTATTTTGCACCCTTCTTCACCCATCCCAAAGGTGGGTATGGATGTGGATGCATGTAAGTATCTAGACCATGTTGTTCTAAAACCACATTAGAAATCAAATTTGACCGAGAACGATAATCTATTAAAGCATTTACCTTAATCTTCTTGATTTGGATTCTAATTTGAAATATCTTACTCATCTCTTCTTCTTCTACGTTCCCCATACATGTTATAGGCCATACATCATCTAGCCTCTCCTCTCCATCCAAATCATCCTCAATCTCCATCATCTCTTTATGTCTTCACAAAGTGGCCATGGATTTCTTAGAATCCTTGGTTTGGTGCTTTGGGTGCAATTTCGGATGTAACTTCCAACATGTGGCATTAATATTTCCATTTACATCATAATTCTTACATAAATTCTTAGGATATTTACAAGTATGCAAAGCAGTAGTGGCATGTTTACCTTTGCTACTTGTCTTCCCTTGTTATTTTTCTTGTTGTTCTATTGAATGGTCTCCCTTTGGCTCTATTTCTCCTTGCTTATTCTCATCATCAATGTAGTATACTTGTATACAAGCTTCATTGAGATCCTTGGGCTTCATGGAGATTACCTTCCTCTCGAAGGTGAGTGTGAAGTCCTCCCAAATACTTGGTCAAAATGTCCTCATCTTCCGATTCCATATTAAGCAACATGGCTTGTCTCTGAAATTCCGTAGTGTAGTCTTGCACGCTTTGACCACTGCCCTAACTAAAGTACTGCCACCTAATCATCATGTATGTCTTATGGCCAATAGGATAGAAGTTAGCTCTAATCAATTATTTAAAACCTTTCCAAGTACTAACAATAGGACATTTCTTCTTCTCACAAGTGGCTAGATGGGTTTCCCACCAAACCAAGAGCATGACCTTCCATTTTGAGATGTGCAAAGGTGATAATTTTTACCTCAGTGACATTATGCACACTAAAGTAGACTTCCAAATATTTTATCCATTTATCAGTAATTTTGCATCGACTTGTCCTTCAAAATTATTTATTTCCACTTTCATTTGAACTTTAAAAGGTGTATGTATAGATTTTACCTTCTCGCTTATAATTGGTGCCTCTTCATGCTCTTCCCATTCTTCCTCTTTGTGGATTTTTCGATACCAAATTTTTGGCTAGTGCTCAAACCACCGAGTCCATGGAATCTTGTTTAAGCTTGAATCTATCTTTTGTAGATCTAAAAGCTCTTCTTGTTTTCTATTCAATCTATCCATCATGGTCTCTAGCATCTTGATCTATGGACCAAGTTCTCTTCCTCCATTTGATCTTGAATTCTCTATTTCCACTTCTTGGTAGAAATATCTTGCTCACAAGGTAAAAATTATTCACCTTTGAACCTTGTCATTGTCATACAATATCACAAGAAAGATTATACCACAATCTGGATAAATAATCACTATCGATACCAAAATGATCCGTAAAATCTACTTTGGAACTCTACGAATCACACAAATATGTTTTTCTACTTTCAACTTTGGAAAATGACAAATTTTCTTGAAAAATTAGAGCTTCGTGACTAATTATCTAATTCTATAGAAAGGAAATTGTAGAGAAGGAAATAATTCAAAACTTCAAAACATCAATAATTTTATCCTAGAAACCTCCAATGGAGGAAAACTAGTTGGGAAGGGAAACTACTCTTTTTCCAACTTTTATTGGTCTAATATAGACAATTACAAATTACAATAAGTATGAAAAGAAGAAACAATGTAAACCTTCTCTCCAATTACTTGCTTGCTTTGTTTCTACACCTTGCTCCTACAATTCCACTCAAAGCACTTAAGATCATTCTCACTTTGCTCTCATTACATTCTACTTCTCAATCTCTCTGATCTTCAAATGAATCTTCTCTTGCTCCTTTCATGCATTTATAGGCCTTCCCATTTCCTCCCATGCACTGGAGGATGTAAAAGGGAATGGAAGGAGAAGAGACATAGTTGGGCACTTCAAATTCATGTCCATTCACATTCCATTATTCTTTTTTGTTCGAAGGTGTCAAGGAAGTGAGCCCCTGAGCCAACCTTGTGGTCTTAGGACCACCGCCCTAGCTTGGTGGTAGTTTTAGGACCATCTCGCCTTCTAGGGTGGTAGTTCTAAAACACCACTCTGATGAGTTTTGGTTCCTTCCTAGGAACCTTCGTTTATCTCATTTTATTCACTTTTCTTGTTTCTCCTTCTTGGTGATGATGGAACTGATGAAGTGGTGTGTTTTTATAGATCCCTATGGATCAAAACATCACCTATGTGGTGATCATAATGGTTATTTTGGGTAAGGTTACCATACTCTTGAGGAGTAAGGAATGTGTCAATGTTATAAATGTGGTACTCCCCTAGAGTGAGGCGTTGAAAAACACCTTCTAAGGGATCAGTAGTGGGTATGTGAGTAGTGGGAATGGATGAATCACTAGACAATTGGGAAGAAGAAGCATTAGATGTTTGAGAAGTAGATGGGTTGGCTGATGGGTCAGCTGTAGAAGTTGAAAAGACAGCAATGGGAATAGAGGATTTAGATGTGGAAGATGTAGTGGTAGAAGTGGTGGATGAGGAGGCAAATTTGAAGAAGAAGTGGTAGCATTAGTAGATGCCTTAACTGGTATAAGGACATCATTGGGTTGATACAACATGTTACTGAGTATTGAATGGTGAAGGGTCACTAGAATGGTATAGTTTTTCCCTTCATGTTTTAATTTTAAACAAGCGATGTAAGGTTGAAGGAACACAACCCATGGCGTGAATCCAAGGTCAGCCAAGTAACATGTTGTACTAGAATTCCCCCTCTAAGATAGAATAATTCAGGAATGGCACGGGGCCTACAAGAATGTGGAGAATGATGGTGCCGAGGGTGGAAGTCATGGCATCATTAAATGAACAAGTATAACTGGGTTATTATGCATGTAATTGGTAGGGATGCACATTTGGTTATATGTATGGGAGGAAATGATGTTGATATTGGCACCTACCATAATCATAACACGTCGAACACGTATATTATCAACATACATGGAAATAAATAGGGCAAGGTCAGGATCATTCGATTGGAGAGGTACAATCTCATCATCAGAGAAACTAAGAGCGGCTACTTGATGAGTGGTAGCGGAAGCAAAGGAAGGGAGCGAAGGGGGAAGAAGTGGTGAGAGAGGCCACATGGTGAGGAGTGATAATGGATGCAATGGCAGTAGGGTCATTAGGTAGAACCTCAATAGATTACAGGACCTCAATGAGGGCTTGACAATGAGACTCAGAGGTTTGGACAAGGTTGTACAAAGACATTTTGAGAGGATATTGGTGTAATTGTTTAAGCATTGTATGATGGGAAACCCCATAGAAATAGGGTATGTGGGTCTACATGGATGGTGATTTTTAGTGCAAGTGCAAATGGAATATTGGGTAAAAGAGTAGCGAGGTGAGTTGGTTATTTTCTCCTTTCCTTTTTCCTTCTGGGCTCAAGTGGAAATTTAAACCATATTAATATGTGGTAAAGGATAAAGTGATTCATGATAGGTGTAGCAAAGGATGGGAAAAATATGGTGAGGGCATATACTAATTTTGTGAAAATAATGCAGCACACATTGACATTTTGGGGAGGTTGGCTAGCTCTCTTATGCGGACCATATTGATCTCAAATGTTGGAGGGGGATAAAAGGGTTGTGGAAGTAGATATGAAGGTCTTTGAATAGGTAAGAGATGAGGATGTGTGGTGATAAGTGAATGTGGAATAGGGTCCTCATCTAAAATATCATCATCATCAAAGTTTTATTTGAGAGGACATAGTTGGAGAAGAATAGTCTTAAGAGCCTTACAGTTTTCCACATCATTCCCTAGCACATGATGGTAAGCACAAATTTTGGTATCATCAAACCCTTCTGGTTTAGGTTTGAGTGGGTCATAAGGTCTAAGTGGTGGCAATGTGATGAAAAAGGTTTCCAAAAGGTTAGCTAAGATGTTGGTGTAAGACCCTGCCAATGGATCACAATGTGAAGTAAGTGTGGGTCTAGATGGAAGTGTGGGTGACTTTGGTGGGAGAGGCATCACTGGAGGTGGAATCGGAGGTTGAGTAAGTTTGACCACCTGTTTGGTAGATAGTATGGTTTAGGTTTGGATTGCACCTTCTTGGGTAAAGATGTAGTAGGTGAACTAGTTGTTGAAGGTGATGTAGGTTTAACTACCTCTTTGGAGGGTAGTGGGTTCTTGGGCTTTGGTTGCACCTTCTTGGGTAAAGGTGAAGAAGAATTGTGTGATGTAGAAGGGAAGGAAGATGGTGGAAGGGGATGAGTTAGCCAAGGTGATAATGGAGGTGTGGTGAAGGTTGTAGTAAGAGGCAATGTGGAAGGTATTGGTTGAAGAGAAGGGAATAGCATAGGTAATGATGAGGATACTAGAAGTGGTGTAGGTATAGGAGGTAGAAAGGATGTAGGTGACGATGAAGGCATAAGTTATGTAGGTAATTTGGGTGCAACAGAGGATTGTGACAAGGTAGGATGTTGTGCTTTTGGTTTACTCTGGGTAGGAGGTTGTTTGGCCAAGGTTGATGGGTGGGGACCTAGGATAGATGGAAGTGGTGAAGGTGACAGAGGGGTAGTGGGCAAAGCTAGTGTATGTGACCTAAGGGTTGGGCCTTCCTCTTAGGTGGGGAATATATTTTTGATGGCATGTGAGGATGTGGCTAAATCTAGTTTGACAAGAGGATGAACTAGACTTGATGTCGGCATGACTCCCAATGTGGTAATGGGTCTGGACATGGAGGAAGATATAGGTGCAAGTAAGGTTTTAGGCATAGGAAAAAGTTCATTTGATGGTAAAGGTTTAGGTGTGGGAAAGGGTGATGAAGAAGGGGTCACTACAACTAGCATGGGCATGGTGGGTTTGGTTGTCTAAAACACCTTTGGATAGATCATGGAAGTGTCACAGACAACATCTACATTTGAGTTGAGACAGAAGTCGAAGATGTCCCCAAAACATGGAATTGTCAACATAATCCAAGTGGTTGGCCAAACATGAGAATGACATCGATAGGGGGTGATTTTAATTTGGTAGTAATCCTATAAAGAATTTTTGTGAGATAGGAAATGGTTGGCTTTAGACTCTTTGGGTAAAAGAGACGAGAGAAAATCAACAGGATCTTTGAAAGCCAATGGAGAATTTTCACCAATAGGAAGGGATGCTGCTAATGGATCCCCTGTGGGTAGGGGAGATGAAAATTTGGATGAGGTAAGTTCATCTTTTGGTAAATAATAAGGTAAGCATGACTCTCCCATGGGTAGAAGAGTAAGTACTGTGGGTTATTTGTCAGGTTGAGAGGTGAGTGGGGAAACTACATTATGCAAATATGGTGGACTCCTCCGTGGGTGAAGGAGGAGATAAGGGAGACTCCTCTATGGGTAAAGGAGCAGATGAAATAAGTCCCTCCATGGATGAAGGATCTCATGCAAGAATCTCCTTGATAGATGGAGTAGGAGGAAATTGAGTAGGAAGAGCTGGTATGATGTCAAAATAACATGAACCTCATGAACATTACTGTCATTAGTCGAGGTTTCACCGGTTTGGTTAGATGACGGGGTGTGATTTGGGAACGGATTCTTGAAGATGTGAAGGTTCTGATTAGCTGGTGTATTAGGATTATCCAAGATGAGATCTCCATTATCTAACATTTCTTGGATGATGTTTTGAAAGTTATACAATTACCATCGTTATGACCTCTAACGTGATGATAGTTGTAGTAATCATTTTCTTTGTACCATATAGGCACAAGATGAGAGGGGTCAAAACTAGTATGTGGTTTGACGGGTGGAAGAGTGATATGCCTTGGCTTTTAGAAATTTTTAAAAATGAAGAGTAGGGTTCTCCTATGGGAGTATATTTTCATTGCTCCCACTTGAACTAAAAATCTTGAACAAGAGAAAGATTGGAAGAAGGATTTGATTGGTTGGATGGATGAGATGGGTTGGCTTTCAAAACTACTACGTTGGTAGATCCTTTTGCTTTAGAATAATTATTTTTGGTTTGGAAGAATGAAGAGGTATCATTTGATTTAAATGCATTGTTCTTGTTATGCAATTGTATCTTCTTCTCTTCAATGGCATGAATTTCAAGTTTCTAAGCCATGGTGAATGCCTCAAAATGTGGAAGGTTTGAACTTGGAGATTTGGTGAGATGTTTCTAGCACAATCTTAGTGAACAAATCTATTAACTTGGTTTGAGGCAATTGGAATGTGAGTTGGTTGATCAAGGCTCTACCAACGAGTGACAAAATTTGTGATAGATTCATCTTTATATTGGCGTGTCACGTATAAGTCAGTCATGGTGACCTTCTTGACAATATTGATAAAAAAGTGGTATAGAAAATCCTAAGCTACCTGATTGAATGAAAAGATGGAATGCTTAGGTAGATCACTATACCAATCTAAAGTTTGGTCATGTCAAGGACATTGGGAATGTTCGCAAGAGAAAAGTCATCATGATAGATCGATTAGATAACACACATGTTTAAAAGACCGCAAGTGTTGTTGTGGGTCTTCTTTATTGTTGAATCGGTTGAATTTAGGCATTTCCCAATGGGGAGGGTATGGATGAATTGGAATGGATGGGTGAATGGGCTCATTGACAAATATCATCATATGTTAAAGAGTTACGTGAGTTGGAGATAGATGCTTCCAATGTCTGCATCTTTCCATCATCATTTTGATAAGATCATTGGTAGGTTGTGATGATTGGGCACCCCCTACAGTATAAGGGGGTAGATGAGGTGGGTATGACGTGGTGGTATCCCAATATGTGGTGGTTTGAGAGTAAAAATTGTGAGGAAGGAATATAGGTTGGAATAGATGTAGATGGAAAGTATCTTGAATAAGTGGTAGATGAAATAGGGGTTGTTGGTGATAAGTGTAGGTAGGTGGAGTGGATGTAAAGACTCTCAGTAGAAATCAGAGGAAGAGACTGCGTGGGATGGAGAGGAAAATGTTTTGGAAGGGAGTATGGGTTGTCGTCACCATTGGTGGCTGAGATGCAATAGGTATATGAGAGGTGGCGGGTGCAGATAGACCTACACTCAAGGCATTTATAAAGGCATGGTTGACATCGTAGGAGTGACAGACATCAAAGGCATGACATATTTCATAGGTGTAGCAGATATCGATGATGTAGGGTCAAGATGGGAAACCACAAGTGGTAAGGTGGAAGAGGGTAAGGCCAAGCTAGTAGTAGTTGATGCAGAAGTGGGTGTGAGGGTAGGAGGAATGGACACATGCATGCCATATACAAGTTGCCTTGATGAATCGTGGGTAGATGAATGAGTGAGATAGTACTTGCGAGAATGGTGGGGTTGTGATCAAGGAGTCTTGAACTCCTCATCACCAATGGGTATGGAAAGAGCCTGATTTGGGTCCATAGGTGATGATATTGAATGGGGTGATGGGCTAGGTGGGAGCAGTTGGTGGCTAGCATGAAACATGAGAGTGTTAGCTTGTTTACGATTCAAAACCATGTGACTGATAATAAAATAGGTATTTTGAGCTTCTTGATGATGTAGAAACATAGAAGTAATGGGGAAAAATCATTCTAAAATGAGTGATTAGATCGTTGTTCTGATTGGAAAATAAAAATACAGAGACTGATGTCAGTTGGGGTAACCGATGCCATTTATGAGGGTAACCGTCATTGGTCAGCTCAAACCGATGTTGGTTACTGTGAAAATAAGAGATTCAAAGATATGGAAATGAAAGGTGAAAAATGGTCAACCTGGACTCTGAAGATGATATCAGAGACCCAAAAGTGTGATAAAATGGTAGAACAAGACACGAAAAGAACATAAAGGTGGAGAATACTATTTTGGTAAAAATAACCAAAAAAACCATAAAACCAACATCGGTCAAGTAATGTCGATGGTAGTCAACTGGACCGATATCGATTACTATGAAATCGGGAAGAGAAGGAAAAATGAAGTTTTGGTGATTTAGATCAAATAAAAGGGCCAACCCAGAGATTGAGTATGGCTATGAGGAGTCCTAATAAACCCAGAATAAAACCAAAATACACTATTCATGATGTGGGGCATAAAAGGATAAGAAAGAATGAAGAAACACAACTCACACCTCAAAACGCAAGTAGACAAAAAGCTAACAAACATGAAATCCTAAGTTGTAGATTTTATGTTGTGGCTTATGCCATTTAGGACTGATTGTAAGCAAGATAGAATTTTTGGTTAACAAAGGTGCCCTATAAAAATCGAAAACTATGGCTGGTTTGGGTAAGTTTTGGTGTGGGAGATCCTTCTCTGAGATGATGATTGGATAGAGAAACCAATTGGAGCCCATTATCAATCCTTTGATCGTGTGATCATGATGACAGCTTCTTCCAGAAAGATGTTGTTTAAGAACTATGTAGTTTTTTTTCAGTATTTGGTATAGAGAGTGTGCAAAATGTGAGCTACGGTTCAATTTTTCAACCATCAGCTAGGCATGACTTCCAGCATATAGGTTGCCCACAATTTAGATGATATATAATGTAACAAACTCAAAATGCAAGTGCAAAAGTTTTAAAACCCAAAACCACAAATTATATTCAATGAGAACAAATTATGAAGAGGTTAAGGGTATGAATTTCACTAAGTGCAATGCAAGAAAAGAAATAAGAGTTCTTTTTAATCCCGAAAAATAAGTGTCACTGAGACAATCAGAAGAAAAGAATATTTCCAGAGAAGAAGCTTAATGTGAACTTGTTTCAAATGAAAATAGACACACAAGATTTTCCCTAGGAATGAACAATGCAATGAACCCCATATGGGTCCCACCGAAGTGCGCCAAAATGTTTCACCAATAAGTTTTATGCTTTCTAGGATGAAATAGATAGAAGGTAAAATGGTTAAGGAGGAATACCTGTGAGGTGAAGGTGGAAGGTAGAATGCACATGTTGTATACTTTTGATCCAAGCTACTTGTGAGACTTCCCTTTGGCTAGGAGGAACAACATGTATAAGAAACACAACAAGACCACCAAATAGTATTAAATAACAAGAGTTAGAGGACTACCTAGCAAGGCTAGATCGGGAAGCATGATGCTTCCTTGAATGGTTGTCAATCCTCTATTTAATACAATTTAATGTAAGAAATAATAGTTCCTATTGTAGTTGATAAGATTTAGGTATCTCTTATTAACATACAACAAGTTAATTTAACTCAACAAGAAATGGTTAGAATTAAATCGGATGATTAATGGTTGGTTTGGGTCTGTAGGTGTAGTATAGGTTGTAGTTGAGGTTTGGGTGAAATTAGGCAAGGTTTTGAGTTGTTTTAGGGAAGTTGTTAACTCGTTGTTATAGGAAAAATTGCTAGTCTCAGAGACCGGTATCGGTTGGTCGACCGATGATGTCGGTATAGGAGATAGACCAATGTTGGTTGGCTAACCAGTGTTGGTAGGGGAAATTTGGTTCAAATGTTAAAATGGGATTTTGAACCTCTCTATGATTGCACAAAGAGTGAAGGGGGTGTTGATAAGGTTGTAATATTGTTAAGAAGACTCGGGTATGTTGAAAAGGAGGTTGGAAAGGGTGTAAAGGCTTGGGATGGTTGAATAGTGGGTTGGTGGGAAGAAGGTGATATACGAGTAATGGAAAGAATGAAATACAAAAGAAATGAAAGATATATACTTGAATAAGCACAAATGATAAAATCACAATACTTATTTGGTATGTTGTAGATCCTGTGAGTGGAAGTGGTTGGTGGTTGATCAAAGAAGAGGTGCCTAGGTCCAGTTCCATGGAAGTACAACTTGTGTGCTCCTATGAGTATTCCCACGCTCTAGAAGGAGAACCAAATGTTTTTCTTACTGTGGTTGTGTGTGTTTGTTGTCTGGATGTAGGAGGGCTTGAAGATTCATGCTTGAATGCAATAAGGCTCCAATAATTGAATGACCAACCCAGGTGAAGATTTGTGAAAGTGTATATAAAGTAACCAATGGCGGTTAGGTAACCGGCATCGCCAAGGATAAATCGGCATTGGTTAGGGTGAAATAGTCCTTTTTACCAAAAATAGGTAGATCTTCCTAGATTTGGCATGTTTTCCAAGTTGAATTCGCTTAGGAGAGTGGAGTTCTCATTAGAAAAGGTAGGAAGATCATATAAGAAGTCCATTTAGGTTTAGGAATAAGTCTCATTTAGTTAGGTCAAGTGGTGACTCAACACTGGGAGTGATGACTTGGTCATTGTGAGTTAAATGCCCCTGGAATGGGTCTGAGGGTGAGGTGGATGTGTGAGGATTAAATCAACATAATTAAATTAATTAGTAACATGAGGATAAATTAAATTCAATTATAAGTGATTAAATTAATATCAATATGGGATAAAGGGGTCATGGTTAGGTTTATGCGTTACGTTGATTAATTAAAAGGGGACCCTGGCGAGTGTGACCCAAATTTGGTGTCTACAGTAGCTAAACCTATTAGGAAATAAGGGATAAACTATGCGGAACAATCCCTCACAACATCGCAACATTTGAAACTAATATATAGAAAACATTACAGATCTCAAATAAAAGTGCGTAATAAAATAACACAACACAAAGAGATAGTATTTAATGTGGTTCACCCAATTTGGGCTACGTCCATTAAGAATCACTTTCTCATATTTTATTACAAGTCAGCATTCTCTCAATACAATACCCAGATATGTTTGGAGCTATGCTCCATAAACTCTACTGAAATTCATACCTGAATTCAAACACATCTGCAATGTTACATGATATCTACCATATGCACAAAACCACATAAGTAGACAACTTCTTTAGCAATTTTACAAAATCGTGGGTATCAAAACCATGGGCCAAAATTGTCCCATAAACCTATGGGTCAAAAAAATCCTTCCCATATGAGAAAAGCACAATTTTTGAGGTGAAAAAAATTCTAAGGGGTTTTGCGCCCCAACCCTATGCGAGGCAACTATGGAAATTGTATATTACTCTTAGTGTACAGTCTTCAACATTTTCACACAGGAAAAAGGCTCCATAACCTAAAATCTCCCACTTGGAGACTAGTTTTCCTCCGAGAAAGCTTCTCAACCCTTCACTAGTTTTTGTGAAGACCAACCAAAGCTGAACACAACTTCAATTTTTTTCCTTGTGACCACCTTGGTCATCATGTTTGTAGGATTCTGACTGGTATGAATCTTCTCCAGCTTCAACTTCTCTTCCTCCAAAGTTGTCCTAATGAAATGGTACCTTAATTGTATATGCTTCATCCTAGAGTGGAAAGCAGATTTCTTAGCTAGGTGTATAACACTCTGACTATCACTATGCATCTTTCCTTCCTCCTGCTTATGCCCCAACTCCTCAAGAAATTGTTATAACCAAATCATTTCTTTTCTTGCCTCTATGGCAGCAACATACTCAACCTCCATGGTTGAAAAAGCCACCAACTTTTGTAGTCGTGAAATCTAGCTCATTGTTGTCCCACCTATAGTGTAAACATAACCTGTCATGCTCCTCATGTTGTCTACATCTCCATCCATATCTAAATCTACATAACCACACAAAGTGGTGTCTGATCCATTGTAGCACAAAATTTTCCCCATGGTCCCTCTCAAATACCAAAGGATCCACTTTACTACCTGTCAGTGATCTCTACCTGGATCACTCATAAATCTACTCACCACTCCCACTAGATGGGAAATATCGGCTGGGTGCACCATGGCATACATCAAACTGCCAACCATGCTGATGAGTAAGGTACCTTGGACATCTGGTTTCTCTCTTGATCTGTCTTGGGACACTTCTCCTTTGATAACTTGAAATGGCCTACCAAAAGAGTCCCAACCGGTTTAGTATCCTACATATTAAACCTCTCCAAGACTTTCTTAATGTACTCTTCCTGAGATAAAGTCATCTTTTGTTCCTTCCTATCCCAAGATATCCTCATACCAAGGATTTTTTTGGCTGCCCCAAATCCTTCATAGCAAAGGATTCACTTAGTTGCTTCTTGAGTAATTTTATTTCCTGCATGTTTTTACCTACAACCAACATGTCATCCACATACAAACACAAGATAATATAATTTCCATCCTCAAATTTCTTTGTATACACGCAATGGTCATAATGGACATCTAATATAACCTTGCTCCATCATGAAGCTATCAAATTTCTTATACCATTGACGTGGAGCTTGTTTCAAGCCATACAAGCTCTTCTTAGTTTTCACACCATCTCCTCTTTACCTTTGACCTCATAGCCCTCTGGTTGCTGCATATATAGATCCTCCTCCAAATCACCATGGAGAAATGCAGTCTTTACATCAAGCTACTCTAAGTACAAGTCTTCTACTGCAACTATTCCAAGAATAGTTCTAATAGAAGTCATTTTTACTACAGGAGAAAAATCTCATCAAAATCTATACCTTTTTTGTGTCAAACCCCTTGACCACCAACCGGGCCTTGTATCTTTTTCTTTCCTCCTTCCTCTTTGACTCTAAACACCCACTTGTTCTGTAATGCTCTTTTTCCTTGGGTAGCTTCACCAAATCCCATGTCTGGTTCTCCATGAGAGCTTGATGCTCCTCATCCATGGCTTTCTCCCACTTCTTCCTAGCATCTACCTACATTGCTTCATCAAATCTCTTTGGCTCTCCACTATTAGTGAGTAATAAATAATAAAGAGAAGGAGAAAAATATTCAGGTTCTCTTCTTACCCTAGAAGACCTCCTCAATATAGGAGTTTGGGGTTCTGTTGAGGAGGTTCCTGAACTGATTCATGTGTCACTTTCCCATCTAGAAGATCCTCTACCACTGCATATTCTTTCTTGGATTCTTCCTGTTTTCCTGCAACTTCTGCTTATACATGACTTTCTCATTAAAGACCACATCCCTAGATTAATGATTTCTTGTCCTTAATACTCCAACATTTATATCCAAATTCATCACCACCATAACCAATGAAAGTACATTTTTCTAATTTAGCCTCTAGCTTGGTCCTATCATCCTTGTCTATATGGACAAACACCTCACATCCAAAGACTCTAAGAAATGAATAATCAACTTTCTTACCATACCAAGCCTCCTCAGGTATGCCTCCATCCAAGGCACTTGAGGGTCCTATGTTTATCAAGTACATAGTTGTGCTCACCACTTCTACCCAAAAATAAAGAGGTAGTCCCGCATGTAACCTCATGCTCCTAAAGCACATTCCATTATTATTGTTCTGTTCATCCTTTCTCGACACCCCATTTATGTCATTTGTGGAGTTCTAGAACCATATTTTTCC
This sequence comes from Taxus wallichiana var. yunnanensis, assembly GCA_018340775.1. NCBI lineage: Eukaryota > Viridiplantae > Streptophyta > Pinopsida > Cupressales > Taxaceae > Taxus > Taxus wallichiana. Next base: position 55,969,734 of record CM031237.1, read on the forward strand.
TGTGGATTCCATTCTTAGAACAATAATCATCAAATTCATTGTTGTAATACTCCCCTCCATTATCTGACCTGATACATTTTAGCTTAAGACTTGTTTCATTCTCTACCAAGGCTTTCCATTTAACAAAAGTGTCAAATACATTAGATTTGTTTCTAATACAATAAACCCAAACTTTCCTTGTTGCATCATCAATAAAAGTAACATAATAACTTGAACCCCCAAGATGATACCTGAGCCGGCCCCCACACATCAGAATGCACCAACTCTAACTTACTCTCTTTCTTTGTAGGTCCAACCTTGAGAAACCTTACTCATTATGTTTCCCTATATATGCATCTCACAAAACTCCAAACCTATGTTTCGTATATCCGGGAAAATCCTTCTTTATGATCTCCATGCCCTTATGGCTCATATGACCGAGCCTATAGTGCCACAATGTTGTATCTACTTTTGAAGCCACAAGATTACAAACATTAGTGCTATAAGTGGTTAAATACAAGGTTCTAACCTTCTTACCTCTTACCACCACAAGAGCACCCTTGGTAACCTTCCAAGAGTCGTTGTAAATATCACAGTACAACCATCACTTCCCAACGGCCCGCTGATATCAAATTTCATTTTAAATGTAGGCACATGTCTAACATCCTTCAATAGCCATGTATTCCCATTTTACATCTTAACCCGAAATAGAACCTTTTCAACTATCTTCTGCAAGGCTCATCATCACCAAGAAAACATGCCCAAAATCCCTTGAACATAATCAACAAAATAATGCCTATGTGGAGTAGCATGGAAAGAAGCCCCGAATCTAAAACCCAAGATTCAATAATATTGTGCAAAGAAAGAATCAAAGCATCCTGACATACATTACCCATTGCCACATTTACCTCCTTGTTTTCTTCATGTTGTTTCTTCTTATCCCGAAGCTCCCAACAATCCTTCTTTGCATGCCCAAAATTTCCACAGTGCCAACATACTATCTTGCTTTTGGATTTTGACCTTGTCCGATCTTTGATTTTCCATGGCTTCCTCTATTCTTCTGTCTCCCTCTAGTTTCCACTGTCAAAGCATTCCCTGAAGTAGAAGATTCCCAGAGATTTTTCTTCACATTTCCTCACTTAGAATCACCCCTACAACATCCTCAAACTTCAACTTTGAGTTAGCTGGAACTGAGTTGCTTACCACCATTACCAAGGCTATTTCAACTCTCAGGTAAAGAGCATGAATTAATAAATCCCTAACTTCTTCATCAAATTCTATTGTAACCAAAGCTAACATATTTACAACCGTATTAAAATCATTTAAATGATCTGCTATTGAACCATTCTCAGACATCTTCATATTAAACAACTTTTTCATTAAAAATATCTTATTAGAGGCAAGAGGGTTTTCATACAACTTCCCTAATGCATCCATCAGTTCTTTTGTAGTCTTTTCCTTTGAAACATTAAATAATACCGAAGATGCAAGACACAACCGGATTTTCCCAAGTGCCTTCCTATCTAGCAAATCTCATTCCGCATCCATCATGCTCGAGGGTTTGTTCACCTTTCTCGTGACAATGGAATATAAAGATCCTTCTGATAAAGGTAATCTTCCATCTACATCTTCCAAAGACTGAAATTCTACCCGTTGAATTTATCAACCCTTGATCTTCCATCATCTGCCATAGCTCCCACTCAAGATAAAACTTTCCTGTATGATTCAACACTTCAGCAAACCAAACTAGGATATGATACCAATTATTAGGAAATAAGGGATAAAATATGTGGAATAATCCCTCACAAAATCACAAAAGTAGAAACTAATATGCAAAAAATATTACAGATCTCAAATAAAAGTGCAGAATAAAATAACACAACACAAAGAGACAATATTTAACATGGTTCACCCAATTTGGGCTACATCCACCAAGAATCACTTGCTCATATTTTATTACAATCCATCACTCTCTCAATACAATACCCAGATCTATTTGGAGCTATGCTCAAAAACTCTACAGAATTCACACCCGAATTCAGACACATCTGCAATGTTACATGATACCTACCATATGCACAAAACCACATAAGTAGACAATTGCTTTAGCATTTTTACAAAATTGTGGGTATCAAAACCATGGGCCAAAAGCTGTCCCATAAACGTGTAGGTCAAAAATTCCACCCATATGAGAAAAGCATAATTTTTTAGGTCAAAAAAAAATTCTTTGGGGTTACGTCTTCCCCTCGAACCCAAACGAGAAAACAATACTCTTAGTGTACAATCTTCAACATTTTCACATAGGAAAACAGGCTCCACAACCTAACAAAACCCAACTATGTGTAAGGTCGGGATCGGGTGTTGTCAAAAAGATGGTGGACCTAGTGGCAGAAAAGTAGAGAGAAGAAAGGTGCTTAAGTATAATGAAGCGTGAGAGAGGGAATTGATGAAGAGACATGATATTGAGGATTATTTGGAGTTGAGGAGGGAAATGGATCATGAAATATTTGGAGCTCACCTGGAAGACATGGAAGAATAGCTAGTCATTTCATCCTTAGGAAAGCATGGTAGAAGGTCCCCTCCGCCTGGTCCCCTGAAGCGGATCTCGAGGAAGAATGATTAAGAGTGGTAGGCACGCATCGGATATCACCTTATGACATATCCTTACACTTGGTGTTCTAGTCCCTGAGATAGTTATTGAGAATCAAACTAGTGTAAGTACTTTGGTAATGTGTAGCTTCCATTTTCCTTTTAATCACACGAAGTTTTTCATATGACCATGCATTCTTCTTTGTTTGGTGTTCCTATTAGCAGCAAAGATATTTTCTACGACACATCATATGCATAGAGTGTGGGTGCATAGAACATTTGTAATACATCGGTAGTACAACTTTGTAGATGAAGGAAATGGAAGTTTAATTTAGTATAACTATTGGAACATGATGCAGCCTAAAATTTACCAATAAAATCCTAGGCGCACCGGCACATCACTGACCTAGGACCGAGTGCTCACTCAAGCACGCAGGTTCCAGGAGCCCCTCTTTAGGGTTGAACCAGGATGTTAAGACGATGAAGACTTAATGTATTCAGATCCATAATTAATATAACATTCTACAGAGCATGTTCAGATCTAGATCTAGATAATAACAGACTTAAAAGATAACCATGATGAAATCAAGCATGCAATGTTGATTATACTGTGGATTTGATACTATGATTCAGCCAATACACTCCATTGCATTAAACATGATAAATACACATAAGCTTATTACAATAGATAATACCATAGTTTATGTGCACATCAAATTTGGCAACATAACCTCACAATAACTCAATTCTCACATACCACTCTCTATTATGCAGTTCATTACATATTTATAAGGGTGGGGACTTTCCCTTCACCGCTTATCTAATCCCAAAATATGTCACATGCTATTATTAGCAATGTGTTGTTACAATAATAGCCACACATGCAAGTGCACTAATAATAGACTTCTTCTAGTTAACTATCAGTAGTAAATCTATTCTCAGCATGTACCCATGCAAAGTGCTTCATAGCTGATCCTCCAAAATAGCCAATGCGTGTCATGCAATTCTTTAACCGGTTTATGTGTTTAGCACGCTATCTCTAAAAATAAGCCTTTCCATGTACACGTGAAATGACTAAGTCTCAAATCTATCTCTCTCCTTCGCACGTGATTCTTTCCTAACCCTTTTGTGCTTTGAATGTGCTTTTTTATTCCACGTAAACCTTTTGTATTTTTTGCTAAGTGTTATATTTTGACCGACCAACATTACCCCAAACTAATTACATTGTTTCCCTAGAAATGGTTGTCTCCAAAATGAATAAACTAATATGAATATAAGAATAGAAAGAATTTTGATGAACAAAATAATGACTTTACCCTCCGCAAACATCTTTTACTTCAATGGAAGAATAAATTATAGATATTCTTCTTTTATTTCCACCTCTAAAGTCTACCAATCATTGAGTGTAACTTCTACCTTTTCTAGGATATACACACTACAATTGACTCTAGCTAATCTTTTCAATCTCCCCTTTCTCATTCTGCAAGACCAAAACAATAATGGACATTGCATTCATTCTTCCTTCTAATAATTCCATCTTTTACGTGATGAGTTTCCCGAGCTCATCTAGCATTTCCTCGAATGGTGGTTCTTATGGATGGTGTAAGTGCCTCGTGCTCTCGCTTAACAAGCACTAATCATTCTACGTGGCCCACGGTCTCATCCTTCATGGATTTTAGGATTTCATTGTCCTCTACCATGGTCTTGGTTCTTTTAATGACTTCTAGGGCTGTATAAATATTCATCACTTGATCTACTTTCTTGAGGTCCTCCTGAAGCTTTGGAGCAATGCCTCATATGATGTAATCTTCCTCATCATTGAATCCTTTTCCCTCTCCACTTCCTATGTTGGATCCTTTGGTGTTGGCATGCGCAGAGGTCCATCTTAAAGCACCAAGTCCACCAAGGTACATACATAATGCATTGTTGAAGTTTCTCGTACCTTGGAAGAGGTGTGGTCTCACCTTCAAGAAAAGGTCTCCAATTTCTTTGCCATGTTTATAAATGCACTATTCTTCTTTTGCTCCAAGTCATTTTCTTTCTTTAGGCATGCTATTTCTACATCCTTAGTTTTGAGTTCTTCTCTTAGTGCCCTAATCGTTACAACCTTATCCACATTTCGTCAAACCACCTTTGTTAAGACTTTTACCAAAGCATTACTCACTTGTTCATCTAACATAACAAAGAGGCTTTCTTTTAAGTAGACTGATTGAGATGTCTTCTTTAACATCTTTGATACACATGAATCTTCACATACATCAAAGTCTAGTTCATCCATGTGCGTGTGCATATACCATGATTTCTTCCTTGGGCACATTGTTGTCATATCTTCATCCATTGCCTCCCACCCATACAACTCCTTTCGTGTCACTATGCTTTGAAAATGGGCGCAGAGACAATTTTACATGTGTCCTTAAAGCATAGCCCATGACCGGTGTAACATATTCTCCTGTAGACACCAAATTGTGTCTTATGACCCCTTGTGACCCGCATCTCATTTCGCAACCTAACCTCATTACCTAAACTTTACACAATTATTTATTAATTACCTTGTAATTGATAAATCCACATACCTTACCTACCACCTCACTTTGTCACCTCATCATGACCTAGCCCTAATCCTAAACTAACCTAATTAAAACCTAAAACTTGGTCTACACCACACCCATAACTAATAACCCCTTTCTCGCACCCAAAACCAACCTTCTAGTCATTTGACCAAACCCACAACCGATCTCTCGGAGAAAGCAGGAAGGTGGGCGATTTTAATAAAAATAGCCTACTTTTTCCTAACCGATGCTTCGGTTCCTACTCGACCATGCGTTTCTTACGTAACCGCCATCGGTTCCTCGTAAATGGGCTCCCAAACCAAAACAAAGGATCGGAATTTCATTTTGGGGATCACCAAAGGATTTTTCGGATCAACAGAGTCCAAAGCGAGGAGCAGAGTCCAGATCTTCACTTGATAGAGCAGAGACGAGTGGAAATACTGTAAGTGTTTACAACCAAGGAGATCAACTTGCATCTTTGCCAAAACCAAGAAGTCACATCTTGCATGTCCTTTGTTATAACATTTCTTATGCTTCTTGAATCTAATCTTCCTAAATCCGTTTCGAATCCACTATCCAACGTGCCATTGCATCTAACCATCATTCTTTTGCTTCTAACCATCCCATTTCTCTAATACTATCCAAAACCAAAGCCATTACAAACGCCACAACCAGCCCAGAAGATCCTAGAAGAACCGGTATCGGCTATATCGTTATAGATAACCGCAGCACGGTTCCTTACGATCAAAACCAAGAAACCAGCCTTTCCCCTACCAGCCAACAAAATAATTTAATTGATATTTTGCAAGTGTTTTGTGTTAATTCATATTAGCAGAGGAACCGACCACCTTCGAAAGGAAGTTTTATATTTCCGGCCCAAGGCAGCTTTCCTCATTTATTGTTTAATCAAAATCTTGTGGTCTTGTGTTCTTATTTTGCAGTAGTCCTTCCAAGACAAAAAGGAGTTCTCCGCAGCCACAGCCCGATCTTTCTCTACGGCACGCGCACACCACCTCGACATTCAACAGTATTCCTCCTAACCCTAACCTCATCTCTGTTTCTAAAAGGAATGAAAGGATAGAAGAAACCTAGTAATCCGAAACATTCCGAGTGAAACATTTTGGCACTGCACTTTGGGACCCATTTTGGGTTTTTCTTATTTCTTGCTTATTTTCATTCTTGAAGCATATCTTCTTCTAAGAGATATTCTTTTTTTGTTATATATTTCGTAAAAGAATTTGTCTTGCTTTGCATTTGCATTAGTGAAAGTCATCTCTCTTGCCTCATCGAATATAATTTTCGATTTGGGTTTAAAACGCATGCATTGCATTCTCGCTTTGTTGTTCTTCAATTCTAGTGAACATAGATTAAGTAATGTGTCGCACACGTGGGGGTGATATCCACGGTATTGACAGAAATTAACCTTAGTTTCACCGCACAACACATACCGAATCACTTCACAATTAACACACATCTACTCAAACATCCCCCCTTTTCCGCGGTATTCCTTCGCCTGATTGAGGTAACCTTATAAGCCAAAACAAACTTGACATTTCCCTAGGTCTTGTTGTTTAGGATTCTAACATCATCTTACGTCTAAAGGCATAAGCCCACGATAACTAAAATTAACCCTAAGGATTAATCTCTAGATTTGCGTGTGCCTCTCGCTTGTCATTTCAAATTCTGATTTCTCCGTCATACTTTGTCTTTGTGATCAATAAGTTGATAAATATACTCAACGTTGCTAAAAATCAAATTAGCAACAGCCTTTTATATCTTCTTATCCTAGACTTTTGACACCGCATCGGTTAAGGGACCGACGCTCATTTTTCCGTGGACCGACACCGGTTAGCAAACCGATATCGGTTCGCCTTCTCTTCATCATTCCGAGGTTGCCAAATTTTTGTTCTTGATAGATTAAAACTTTCCTGTGTGTTCTTGTCTATGGTTGTCATCACTGGAAGCAAGCCGCCATGGTTTCACATGCCGCTTCTGTGTCCTCGCTCGAATCACCCCCTTCACATTCTATAGGGAACCCTACTGACACCAAGTGAGATCCCCAAATTCCCGTAGGAGACAAGGACTTTGCCAAATTTTGGATGCTAATCCCAAGACTGCATAATACTATTTGTCTCATGCCCCGACCGTACGCCCGATGGTCACCTCCTTATGGGCATGCCTATTAGTATAGCTGCTCATTTAGCTCCCACTCCTCCCGATAACAATGCCTTACTTCCCGCATCTCTAGCCCCGCCTCCCAATCCGACAATGCCCGGCAGAGGTTCATACGACTCCCGATTAGCTTTCCTTTGGTTAACCTTGACCCCACGTATCGTTACCACCAACCGCCCTATCTCATCTCTCTTTCACCACTCCATTCATGACTTACTCTCGCCACCTATTCAAACGAGCTTTCCTTCTCAAGCTCCGCCTACCTTTTCATTCCCATACACGTATCCAAGAACCTCAACACCTTATATGGGACATCCCTATTCTCGTGGCATAATCATCTCATCCAACCACGATTTCATCAAGCAAATGATGGACAAAATGCAAAACCCGGAGGCTTAGTTTCAGGAAGTCGTAGCGCTGACATATGAGCAAGTTTGTCATGAGCCCATTCACCCTTCTCGTCTCCCTTCATTCATATCCTCCTCAATGGGAGTTGCAAAGTTTACTCGTTTTAACAAGTAAAGAGGATCCTCAACAACACTTGCGATCATTTAGACATGCTTGTTATTTGATTGCCTATGATGATGCCTCATACTCCGCACCTTCCCATGTCCTTATCAGACCCGCCTTGGAGTGGTACAATGCTTTAACCCAAAGACTCGATCTTTCTTTTAACCAACTAGCCCAATCTTTTTTTCGATCATTTCTCCATTAACATTGCCAAGAAAGTATCTATCATCGACTCTATGCCATCCGACAATTTGAAGACGAATCTATCGCAGATTTCGCTGACGATGGCGGGCCTTATCAACCAACTTACGTATGCCTTGCCTCAAACCGAACTTATCAAACTATTTACGGGCTGCGCTAAGCACATCTCCCTACCCTCCAAATTCAAACTTTCTCGCACATTCGACGAGGTTTTACCATGGCTCGGAAACTTGAAATTCGAGCCTTAGAGAAGAGAATTGAAATTATGTCACAGAACAAAACCCCACTTTCCGAACTCCCGATTCTACCAACAAACCAAATACCACCACTCCTCACGCGTCCACTTCTTCTAAATCAAAAGGAGCTGCCCACGCGGTAATGGTCAAATCCCAACCACCGTCCAATACTCCACCAAAAACCACTTATAAGTACAAAGCCGATCCCACCAATTACACTCCTCGGGAGAAACTTATGGCGTCATCCCTAGAGAAATTGCTCAAAGTCGGGCTATCACTCGCCCTCGTTAAACCTCACTCGGGTTTGACTCCACCCGCGCAATACCTTCCCGGGTACAAAGAAAATGACTTTTGTAACTTTCACCGCGTAAAAGGACATAGTCATGAAAAGCGCAAGATGTTGAAAAACATAGTGCAGAAATGGTTGATGCAGGGATATAACCTCGATAATCCTAACGCCCTGCTAATCGAAATCTGAAAATTTTCAACAAGTCATTCCCAATCACTCATCCAACAGCAGAACGTGAACCAAGATATCTTAGCCGAGGAGAGTGTTCATGAGATCCATGCAGTCTTCGATTCTCAACCAAAAGCCTCTATTGAAAAATTTTAAATCAAGCCTTCACTAACACAGAGTCTCGAACCTCCTTCACCACCATCAAGCCAAAGTGAACTCATTCCTTTACCCATAGAAGAGTTAATCGCCTGTGACTTCTCTTCTCATTAATGAGTCTTCTTACACCACATCCCTACAAGATCCTGTGAGCGGATGTTATCTAATTTATCTATTTCCCTGACGCCCCCTTCTACCACTTCGCTGCACAAGAGGAAGGCTACGCCACTCCTTTTGACATCCTTAGATGAGAAATCTCGCACCGATATCACCACATTCTTTAAACATGACAGATCCCCTCAAACACGCCCTCCTACCTATTAGTCCCTCATCACCTAAATCTTTTCAACAACCCGTCGACCTCTTAACATCTATCGATACAATTGCCTCATCCGCCTCCCGTGTCACACCCGCAATGGATTGGAATTACAACTCACCTTTCTTCCGTACAAAAATTACAAATCACACTGAGACTGTCATTCCACGTAAGATGAGCACAGCCCTATGGGAACGCTTGAGTACCCTTTTTCTACTCAAATGCAAATGACTCGATCCCGATGTCTCCACCATATACCCGAAGTGCTTACGTGTGCTTAAAATGCCCCTGTTCTCACCTTCACCCCCTCACCTCTACCAAATGCCCCCGTCCACTTCTATCAACTTAACCAGATCTTCCCCTACGCTTGGGACCTCACCAATGCCCGGCCTAACGCACCCGCCAAGCGACTCGATCTATCCAAAAATAAATCCGCTCCGCCACCTAGAGACAAACTCAATCCGCCCCTATCACAATCAAAACCATCAAATGCGTCATACCTACCTTCCATATTGGGACCCCATCCTCTACCTTACATCAATATATCATACCTCCTATGTTTTCTTGTAACAACCTACGCCTTCCGCACCTATACGAGAAATTCCGGGTATAAGAACACCGCTCACTCCGCGTGCACTCTATCCACCTATCAACCCTAAACAAATTCCATCATCAAAAGATTTGTTTTCAATCCACTCCTATTTCCCGTGGTTGTTTTTCGATACCACGTCATCTCGCAAAGCCTCATCATCCAACATAGCTTCTGCGCCAAAGAAATCACGTTTAGTAAAAACCATGTATCAACACCCCTCGGCTAAACCACCACCCATACGAACTAACCACGCCCAAACATTACCAAAACCCGCGCAATCAATACCCTCATCCTCTCCTGATTTTGACCCACTCAAAGGATCTTACGCCAAAATCCTTGCTATGTTAGTAGAGAATGCGACCATTTCCCTACCCCCACTTAGACCTTATGACCCATCTAAACCTCGACCTATAGGTTATGATGAGTCTAAGATCTGCGCTTATCACCGCACACTAGGACATGATGTGGAGGGATGCAAAGCTTTAAAAACCATCCTTCGTCAGTCACCTCTCCCGTGATGGAAAGGTTAAGAAAGACAACTTACGAAGGAGAGACCTTTAGCTTCATTCCCTCTCCTATACCATCTATCCCCGCCTCACCACGATCTATCATTATTACAACCCCACCTCTTGAAGACCATAATTTATCCCAACCATCTTCCTCATCTCAGGTTTACGAGATTAATATGATTAGTGTTGCTACTCGAGCGCAGAAAAACAACGAGAAAGCGAAAGAAAGCACACCTACGTCCTCTCTTTCTCTGTCAAAGATCCCGATCGCACCACCACCCAAAGTGGTTATTCGGGGACCGCTTACCCCGCTCTCTAATGGAGTTGCCCATCAAGCCATGATCAAACAGGCTTCACCTATGGGTTACGATGAGTCTAAAATCTGCGCTTATCACCGCACACTGTAGACATGATGTGGAGGGATGCAAAGCTCTAAAACCATCCTTCGCCATGAACCACCTCTCCCGAGATAGAAAGATTAAGAAAGACAACTTACGAAGGGAGAGACCTTTAGTTTCCATTCCCTCTCCTATACCATCATGTCCCCGCCTCACCAAAATCTATCATTATTACAACCCCACCTCTTCAAGACCATGAGTTATCCCCACCATCTTCCTCATCTCGTGTCTCTACGAGATTAATATGATTAGTGTCGCTACTCGAGGCGAGAAAAACAATGGGAAAGCAAAGAAAACACACTGCGGCATCTCTTTCTCCGTCAAACATCCCGACAGCACCACCACCTAAAGTGGTCATTCGCGGACCCGCCTATCCCATCTCTAATGGCATTGCCCACCGAAATATGATTAAACAGCTTCACCAATCGCCCGTAAAATGACACATGATGATCTCATTCAGACTTCAATCTCATCGACAAGCTCGTTGAGATCCTTGGGATAGAGGTTTTACCTAATGAAACCTTGCCTGTCGCCTCCATTCTAACACCCAATCACGTTGCTTCTCTCACCAAACAACCCACTTGCCCAACCACTTCTATCTCTCAGACAACAAGTCTTCATGCAATGGCTCAAGATGAAATTGTCGACTTCTGTCAGAAGACCCGACCCTACCCTTTTCATTTCCGCTTACGTCCGAGACATTCGAGTACGTCGGGTTATGATTGGATTGGGCGTTTAGCCTAAACATCATCTCTTCAAAAGCCTTCCAGCGGATGAACATCCCTTCTAGTTGCGTGTGTGCCAACCCCATCATGTTGCGGTCATTCAATGACGCTTATTACTTCTACTTTAGGCACCGTGATCCTCAACATTCGCGTAGGACCACGTGACTTTACCCGAACTCTTCTATGTCCTTCGAGGGAGAGTTCAATATAATATATCATTGCTGGGTCGTCCTCGATCCGAGCCATGGGATGCATTCCTCAACATTACATAGATGCATAAAATTTGAGTACGAGGGGAAGTCTTACACCGTAAAAGCTGACCCTCCCTTTTAAAACCCGCAATATGTTATACCGCCCAACGATGTGCTTATACCAATCAAGACACCCATACATTCAACCCAACCATCCTCCTCAAATGTACCTCAACCATCCACCTCAACCGCGCCCTACGCTTCAATTGATGAAACCACCATCGCAAAACCACTTCCCTTCCCACAGCCTAACATTCCAAATCCTCCTCTCCCTTAGTAGATGTTTTTCAGCGCCTTACGCCTCGGGGAGTACCGCCTATATAATGTTAGTTCTTTCCTACCCCACATGTGAGTACTGGGACAATTACATGCACATCCCACCTACGACCGTCGCGTGGGGAGATAATCTCTACGACCACCCCATCGCCGCACTAACCTAACGTATGGGGTGTTGACGCATCCTTCATTACCCCCGAATCTCCTCTTGGTGTGGTTCCTTTCTAACTGATTTTCAATACTTGACAAATCGTGCTTCGCCCTCACCTTCTTAACTTCACGGCGTGGAAAGGCTTTGGTTTTGGCCTTTACGAACAAGGCCGACATACACTCATTCCCGTGACTACCCATAAACATAATGATCGCATGGTCTCGGGTTTTCCTCAAACACCTACACAGAGACACCTCCGTCACCGTATCCCCGGAAGAAGAAGACGCCACCCCTACCAAATCATCATCACCCACTTTGCCATCATCACCCGCAGCAATCTATAGACTCGAATCCATCCTCTAACTTTTTAACTTTTTTCATAAATGCTATCTTCATAGGTCCTCTCACGTATCAACGTGATAATGACGACTCCATCTTCTTTGCCCCTTATTTATCCGACATGATCGAAGAGGATTCACCTTTGATTAATGTTGTTGAATGCGTGATGACGACTCCATCCTCACTTACCTCAAGCGCCGATGATTCTTATATTCAACGAGCCTTACCATCTCGACACCCAAACTATGCCGAACGAATCTACCATAGAAATCAATATCCACACGAGGAGGATCCTCACATTGTGAAGATTGGACAATCCCTTAACACATCGAAAAAGCCGCCTTTACTACCTTTCTCCATGCTCGCAACCAAGCAGATGGTCTTACGCCGACATGCCAGAATTGATCCTACCATCGCCATCCATAACATCACCTTAAACCCCGATTCCAAACCAGTCAAACAGAAATTGAGAAAATGCATCCACGCATCGCTTCTCGTCAAAGAGGAGCTCCACGACTCCTTTATGTTTCCTTCATCTTGCCTATCGACTATCCTCAATGGATTTCTAACATCGCACTCTATCACTAAAGCGGCATGTGGGACTTCTGATATGCACAGATTTCCTCGGATCTTAACCTCGCTGCCCTAAGGATGACTTCCCCTTACCTAGCATTGACCAACTTGTTGATCTAACTACAGGTCATGAGATGCTCTTCATGGATGGCTTTTCAGATACAACCAAATTTTGGTCGCCCGCCGATCAACACAAACCGCTTTCATAACTCCTCGGGGAACCTTTTCATTATCGTGTCATGCCATTTGGCCTTAAGAATGCCTGGTGCTACTCTATCACGGAGCTATGACCTACATTTTTCATGACATTATGCACACTATCCTTCAAGACTATGTCGACGATCTTCTGGACAAGTCTAAACATCGTAGTGAACATCTCGATGTTTTAACCATTATTTTGATCACTGTTACAATATTATTCAGCCTTCAACCAAGAAATGTGTCTTCGTGTTCTTTGGGAAAACTTTCTTGGCTTTATCGCCTCTCTTTGCGTGGCATTGAGGTCGATCCATCTAAAGTCAAAGCTATCCTAGAAATGCCCCACCCAAAAATCTCAAACAATCACGTAGTTTACAGGTAAGCTCCAATCTATCCGACGTTTCATCTCCCAACTCTCTGGATCGGTGTCAACCTTTCCATCACCTCCTTAAAAAGGATATTGTATTCCAATGGAGCGAAGAATGTCACCAAGCCTTCAAAGCTCTCAAATCCTATCTCTCGCGGCCACCCGTGCTTATCCCACCCCAAGACGACCACCCTTTCTACCTTTACCTTTCCGCCACCAACCACGCCTGTAGGAGCCATGCTTGTACATCGTGACTCGAGAATCACGAAGAAGCCGTTTATTATATAAGTCGTACTTTGGTGGACTATGAGACTAGGTACACACATGTAGAAAAATTGTGCCTCGCCTCTATCATTTGTGGCCACCAAACTCCGACACTACCTTCTAAATCACAAGACTTTCGTCATCACCAATACATGCACCCATCCATTACATGTATGCCAAACCTCATCTCGAACCAATGCATCGCTAGATGGCTCATGCTTCGCCGACTTCGACCTTGAGTTTGTCCACTGTAAATCAATCAAAGGACAAACCATCGCAGCATCAACTTCATGGAAGCTCCTTTACCTGGGGAACAATTTACCAATTTCACATTTCCCGACGAACTCATCGCTACTCTTTCCTCACGGAGGAGTCATACCCAATGACCCTTTTCTTCGATGGATCTAAATGCTGGGCCATGGCGGAGGAGCCAAGGCGTTGTTCTCATTCCTCTCAACGCGTGAACCTATGCCTCTTTCATTCGACTTGATTTCTTGCACTAATAATACAATGAATACGAGGCCCTTGCTCGGGTCTCTCCAAGTTGCGTTACACTTAGGTATCAAATCTATCAACATTTTTTGGCAACTCTCAATCGGGTAGTCAATCAAGTTATGGGCGTCTACCAATGCAAAAATGAGGAACTTCAAAAATACAAACACTACGTGGATTCACTTCTAGCCTTATTTACCCACTATTCTATACAAACCATTCCCGATCCACTAACAAATTTGCGGATACTATGGCTTGCTTAGCCTCGCAAATTCCCGCCGCGCCAATCGACTCAATTATTCGCCGTGGTCCAACAACTTTTTGCCCCATCCTATTCAACCCCGGTAGTTTGTATGATAACTACCGTGGTCTACTAATTCACTGTGGATACCCTGTACCACCAATTTCACGACTACCTTACAACCTCTCTCCTCCCACCTCGACCTTACTAGTAACGGCAAACGTGCTTTTCTTAAAAGTGTTTTGCGTTATGTTGTCATGGGGACTCTCTATAAACGTGGCTTTGATGGCATCCTCTCGCCGCCTAATCAAGGCGCTGAGGCCACTCATACCATCCAACAGTCCATGACGGTATTTGTGGTGGACATTTTAGCGCCTCGCTGGCCAAACGAATCCTTCACCTTGGTTATTATGCCTACTCTCAATAACGATCGACTGCACTTAATATGTTAAGCGTTGCCGTTATGTGTCAAAGCTAACATGCCAACCTTCAACATACTCCTAGCCACCCGCCTCCAGTATCGCTCGAGATCTTTCGCCCTTCTCACAATGGGGTTTAGACCTTATTGGTGAGATTCATCCAACCTCTTCACAACGTCACCGCTTGGATAATCACACACCGAATATTACACAAAATGGGTGGAGGCTATTCCACTCATTTCAATCAAAAAAGAAAAAATTGTCGAAGTTCATTAACCACCACATTATCTGCATCGCTTTGGTGTTCCTCATCGCCCGATACAGATAATGGAAAATCTTTCAAAAACAAGTTGTTGCAAGACCTTGTGATAACTTTTAGTATCAAACTTAGTTTCTCATCACCTTACTATCCACAAGCCAATGGGCAAGCTCGAGTCTCTAATAAAACACTAACCAAAATCCTCATGAAAGTTGTCAATGAATCTGGAAGAAATTGGCACGATCACATTCCCTTTTCCCCTTGGGCTTATCGATCAACATTCGCATACCTCTACTAATGCCACACCTTTTTCTTTTCGTATACTAGCACGAGGCTGTTTTGCCTCTCAAATACAAATACCTCCTTAGAATATCTCTTCGTGATATTCTCACCAACGATGATTTCCGCCAAGAGCGGTTAGCCCAATTGGAGCTTCTTGATTTAACGCCATCTTACACATGTACTCTTGATCATCTTCAAATCTATCAAAACGATTAAGCGTGCTTATGATAAGCGACTTCATGAGCGTACCTTTAAGGTTGGTGATCTTGTTCTCAAAGAGAATCAACATGTAACCAAACTCCAAAAAGAGCAAACGTGGAAAATTTGCTCCCAATCGATTGGGCCCTATATAATCACTCATACCTATGGATCTGTACTTATCGCTTAGCTTTGCTTAATGGTAAACCCGAGTTCGAACCCCTTAATGTCTCGCATCTTCGACCATTCTACTATTGAAATTAGTGTTATATCACTTCTTATCTACCCGGCCGTCTCTCGGGTCCCGAGCTCACTTACCACTACATACACTATGTTTCCTACACTTCATAATAACAATCAAGCTCACATGTTCGATCTCACCTCCTCGATGATGCCTTCCCTTTTTAGTCTAGTCCATGACTTCAAAGTATTAAAATAAGCCGTATTCTTATGGGATTTTCTTGAGTCAAACTTCCTACTAAACTAGATGCTTCACGCCAAATAAACATCTAGTCATCTAAATTAAATATAGATCGGCTTCCTCGAAGGACAACTATATGCCGAACTATTGCTGCTATTATATATAGATCTGCCTCGAAGGACAGCAGCTATCTATTACAATCATATTCGCTACTATACATAGATCGCTTCCTCGAAGGACAGCTATACAGGCCAATGCTTTTATCAAGCTTTCGCATTGATCTGCCTTCGTGAAGACCTCAAGAATAATACAATCAATATCCTCGTAGACTTCCGCATCGATCGCTCTCTACATTCAATAAAAGAAAAGCCTCATTCAAAAGGACTTTTGAGTCATGGACTTGTCTATTTAGGGTAGGTTCTCTTCGGCAAATAACACTCACTTTGTAATAAGTTCTCGCACTTCTCATTTATATCATCCACCTCACCCCACCATTTGTTTCCAACTCAAGGACGTGATGATATCCGATATATTGTGATTATACAACTCTTTTCACCTTATCGACTTCTCGCCCATACAAGGTACCTAGGATCAAGCTCATCCTATGTTAATATGTGGTTTGTTTACCTCTTCTCAAACTACGGACACTTTTGCCTTCTTTTGCTCGACTTAGATTGTGTGTTGATTTAATCAGATACGGTTCCCTCTTACTATTTGGGTAAGCTAACTTTCGCTTTACCTATACTCTACATCAACATCGCCCATACCTTACCAACACCAAACAACATTACCCTATCAACATCAAATTCTTATCAACCAACAAATTGCCTAACCATACCCAAATTGCTCCGAATTCACCTCTCCCCGGTCCTAAGCGGAGAACTACATCGATCCGAGGCCCCTCCAAGCTTGCAGGCAATGGGCGCATGAAAGACTGAGACATGGGGTCTCCCAAGGTTAGCTCGACCATCCCCTACCATAACCTATCCCTGTGGTGAATATAAATATTTTTGTGTATTTCTATTTAATCATAGTCCTCTTTATTCTTTTTCAAAACACCGAAAATCCAAACACAAACAATCTTATTATTATCGTAACTCAAATCAACATACATATTCAGTTTATTTAGATGTTAAACAAATCCATCTTCTCTATCATCGACACGCAGTCGGCATCCTTATTTATTCTTATACCTTGCTAACATTTACTCGGACCACTCACGCCGTCCCGAACCTAGTGATGATCGTGATCGCTTCGACCCTCTCACGGCCTCGCTCTCCTCAAAGGTACCACGGCACTGTGGCCGCCACCGATTCGCAATCTCTCTCGTAACATATGAATACGCCCTCTCGCATGGAGGACTCCGCCTCTAGTTCTCGCCCGTGACTCGCATCGCAACCACTAACAATCCTCTTCTTTCATTCATTCGCGCTGTTGGAGCTATCAACCAAACGCTACGACGATCCCTCTCTCGGCTGTAATCACCGCTTATGTCGACGCTTTCACGTACACTCGCAGCTTCGCTGCCCACCATAATCTATAGGCCTCTGCTGCTTCCCGCATCCATTACCCTCACGATCGGGATCTGCTGGCCTCTTCATGGGGCAGCTCTTCTCAGGAGGTGTCACGGGAGGTGAGAATGCCGGGCCAAGGCCGATCCTCATATATGGTCTATAAGCCAGTGGGTATATCTCGCACAAATCCAAATTGTCACCGCACGCGATCTATAGGAATCCTCTCATACTCACCCGCTCCTCGTGCCCTGCGATCCACCTCAATCGCTTCTACACCCTCAACTCGCCTATGCTCTTCGTCTACCATATAGTTCCGATGGCCTCCAACAGATATCCGCAGAATCCGTCACTCTCTCCCATACCCGCCCGTAATACTTCAATATCACCCGTCACGCCTCGGGATCTCGCCTTGTTCGCCCGACCCATCGGCTCAATCCAACCTGCGCTCGCACCTCCGGCTTTCTCCCGACTCGATGGGTCGGCTATTATCGTCGCACACACAAACAATGTGCTCATAGCCCACCAGGCTGTAATAAGTATGAACAATCCAAATTGTCGCTCGTGATTTCACCTACAAGCCCATAAACCCTCAGATAGCTCCGCCCTAAATATGCAGTGCCCATGCAAAAGTCACGTTCCTTTCTATCATCTCCCAAATAACACACATCAATGCCTTTGAAATCTTTCCCTTCTACCCTGTGAATGCATAATACCCTACCACTATCATTAATATTATCGCGAACCTTGTCTCTCGTGATGTGCCGCATACATTATCCCATATGTAAAAGATAAACCTCGGGCTTAAGTCAAATCTCGTAAGGATGGACCAAATCATCGCCAAGGGATGTCGCTCCCCGTGCCGTGTCGCTAGGTAGTGGCTCGATATACCGGCTTCTGCTGTAATTAGGAGTCTCAAATCCAAAACACATCTTCCAATGTTACCGCTATCTCCCCTGGCCAGCGATAAAAGGTATTTGTCTCTGATTCCATCTTCAATCAATAACCGCAAATACAAGCATGATTACGTATGCGATTCGTGAATAATAAGCAGATTCCCACTTAACCCCAAACGATTTATCAATTTCCATTCACCAAGTGTTACATCCGCTCGGATTCATGACAACAGTCACTTTTGCACACTATCATTCATCCTCAATCCCGCCTCGCTCGCATACACCACAACAACAAACCACCATTCAATCCGTCAGTGGTTTTTCAAACATTCTGGAAAATTCTCCAAGAATGGCGATTGTTTGCTATACATAACCGATAGTCGGTTGAGTGGACCGATCACGGCTCTTCCTAACCGCTACCGATCACTTCCAATTACATACATCTTGCCTAAACACTACCTACGGCGACAATAAATTGCTCGTTTATTCCTCTCTCTGATATACACGGACATACCCAAAACCCGTGATTACTCTACCACGTCACACTTACCTCACTTATAACCCTGCTATCATGTTTTCTTTCTTCATACCTACCCACTTAATCTCTTATTCACAACACATGCAAAAATCAAATCACAACCAAAACATTTACCTTGGGGGTCAGTAGTAAGCTGAGGTGGCCCTTCTCTTCCCTCTTGTCCCTCGCTGTTTGATGCTTTCTCTCATCCCGCCATTATCACCACTCTTTTCAAATTTGCCTTTCTACGTTCTCGAATCTCCGATCGCATTCACCTTCCTGGGCTTTCTTTTCTTATCACCCAAATCTCTCATGCAAATACACTGCCTCATTAACGTCAAAAATGTCGCTAAGATATTTAACCTCTTCACATGGCTCTAAAATTAAAACTTGCTTGCCACCTCCTAGCTTTTACTATTTTTAGAAAAGCTCATACCTAAATCAACCGGTATCGGTTACTTAACCGATATTCGTCTATCAGTTACCGATATCGGTTTCCTCAACCCGATATCGCTTACACACCTACCTTTTCTCAGATACGCTTCTTTTCTTCATTTCTCACCTAAATTTTTGTCGCGCCCGCCTCTTTTCCCCGCATAACCACACCATTTACCACATTTGTTCATCCACCACACATCATATCATTACAATTTCATTAAACATCATTTATTTTATACAAATACACAACCATCAACTACGTACTTTCAAGAAACTATCAATCTCTACATCAGCAATACGTAACTGGAACGAAGT
>CM031237.1:56589630-56747130 GCA_018340775.1 Taxus wallichiana var. yunnanensis
ATCTTCTCCTTCTTGTTTATCTTTCCCCATTCACCATACCTATCCTCTTCATCTTATACTCTCTAATTCTACGCTTTTATCTTTTCTCATCTCTATCATCTTTATCATTTTTCCATCAATTCTCTCCCTTCATTCCCTTCACTCTTCTTCATTTTTATCTTCCCTTTATTTTGTATCTCTCTTCAATTTATAATTTCACCCTCTCAGGGGCTATGTCATTTTCTTGTCTTCTTCTTATTTTTCCTTCATCATTCCCTTCTTCCCCTATCATCCCTCTCTCTTATTCTCTTCTACCTCTTTCATTTTTTTTCCCCTCCTCTATCCCCATACCCTTTTCTCCTTCACCTTTGACATTTCTTTTCTTCTCATAATCAACCACTACTCCTGTTCATTCCTTTTCTCTTTCCCATTATGTCCTTCCACACATCCTCAAACCTATCATTCAGGGGAAAAGGGGAATCCTTTATCCATTTGTGGGGCTGTGATCATTCCATTCTCTTACACCCCATTCTTGTCCTCCTCTCAACAGAATTAACCTCTCCTCTTTTCGAGAGCTCTGTCATATATTCCATCCTCATCAGCCCTCTCGAGGGGGCATCATCACATCTTATCATGACATTTTTGTCTTCGAGGATAGAATGACATCCATCACCTACCACCTTCTACTCTCCCCAAAAACATTCACTCTAATTTTTTCTTATCAAAAGTAGATTAAATTCTTCCCCCGTTCTCACAAGCAAAATTTTTTTCTACTTTTTGCTTAGAGA
Source organism: Taxus wallichiana var. yunnanensis (assembly GCA_018340775.1). Lineage (NCBI taxonomy): Eukaryota > Viridiplantae > Streptophyta > Pinopsida > Cupressales > Taxaceae > Taxus > Taxus wallichiana. The sequence goes on from CM031237.1 coordinate 56,590,398, forward strand.
ATGCTTTCTCTTTTCTTCCTCTAAAACTTATTATCGAAGGAATGCCTTATTTAAGAAGAATCTCTTCAAAAACCTTCAATCCTGCCACCTATGGCATATTCATCCATCTCGTCTACTTTCTTTGAAAGGATACTACTTTCATAGTACCCTTCCAAAGAGGGGAAAATGTAGACACCCTAATTTCACACCTTTTCCAAATCAATTAATTTCCCCACTCCATTTCCCACAAAAATCCCCATAGAATTAATTGATGTTAATTGGTTAATTAATCCATTTCAACCCCTAAATTAAACCCAATCTTCCTCACATGCCAAATATTCCCTATGTCCCCCATTTGAGAATTAAAAATACAAGTTTAATCCTCACCCACTCTTTTTGTCCCCACTCACCTAATCATGCCCTCATTTTCAAACTGCGATTACTTAAAATCCTCTAAGTTAATCTAATTCCTAGGCTATAAATACAGCCTTACCCCCTTTAAAACACACAGAGAATAATCTTGAATGCCTTGTCTAAACTCTTGCATCCTTTGAGAAAAGAGAATCCTTCCCACCTCTTCTTAATGCCCAAATAGCCTCATCTTGAAACATCCCAAATCCATAATCCATTTGTCCATTGGTGTAAAGTAAGTTGATCTTATTGCAGAGAAGGATTTGGTCTAGTTCGAGGAAAGCACCTACATTTCATGCAATCAAGGCTTATCCATGTTTCACTGCCCATTCTGAGGTTGCTAAGGAATCGTGAAGGAGGAGGTATTTGGCTAGTTGCTTTACTTTCTTGATTATGAGTGTATTTTCCTAGCTCACATAAGGTCTATTGGAAAAACTACGCCTAGATTTTTTTGTAGTGGTGAAATCATTCAAGTGAAATTGTGAGATCTGTAGATTGATATTTCCCCTTGACTCACCACATTCTAAGAAAAACAAAGTGTTGAAGAAAAATTGTGAGCTTTGTAGATTAATCTTTCCTCCTCTCTATTAACAGTCTTGAATGAGGAAGGAATCGAATCACATGGGTTCTTTGTAGTCTAATCCTTCCTCATTTACTATCTCATGTGGAAAAACATTGAGGACATATCACCCCTAATCTTATGACATCTCCAAATCACACTCTAACTCTCAAGACATGACAAAAACATGATATCCTAGAAGGATAGGTGTACACTTTCCATGCTTTACATCTCCTTTGCATAATATTTACAATGATTCAAAGTTATAATGCACTATTTGTATTTTGAGTTAAATTTTAATTTATATAATAGAAATTTACTACACTTTGTGTTGCAGGTTTCATCATAGAGCTTGGTAGCACCAACACATCATGAAGTCCCTTCGAGAAAAGGAAAAGTGTGTGCAAAAATTTACATATTTTTTCCGTCAAACATGTAGTTTTCAATTACACACTTAAAGGGGGAAATGTATACTCTAAAATCATGTAACTTTTCCTTGTTTAATTCTAATTTTAACCTCATAACCTTCTTTAGTAAAAATGCTCACATTTGCAATCCAATCATATCATCTCTCTAGATATTCAAAAAATTCTTATCTTTATATCACTCTCTATCGATAAATATAGAAATATTATTCATTCAAAAAGGTCTAAAAATTTGATATTCATTGCACAACCTTAAGTTTAATATTTTCTCTCTCCTTTCCAAAACCATCAAGAAGGGTCAAGATGTGGGGTTTAACCTTAGCTGACCTATATGGTCCTGCCCCTTCTCAATCATTGACTCTAATTTGATGCTAAATCATTCTTTAGGTCATTTAATATTCTTAAGGTTGGCCTTATCATAATATATCACCTACAAAAGACTATATAAGCAAGTCATCATAACAATCCAACTCACGGTATTCTTAGAAGATCCTATTGCAAAATCATTCCAAAAGCACTCAAAGGGTTCCTAAATATTCTCAAATCAATTGCACATCATCTAGGGTAGTCCTTATTAAAGTCTGAAGCAATCGAACAAGTAAGAGAGTCTAGGTTCATCCATCTACAAGAATGAAAATATCATAGAGCCAAGTCCTAAGTAAGAGAAAAAATACTCCAAGCATTGCATAAGTGTTTCAATCAACACATGGGTTAGGACACACTCTTGAGTCATACTACATCTCACTACTACTACACTAGGTACATTATATACTATATAGTTAGCCTGATATCTTGGTGTCAAGAGACACAAGGAATCCCTAGGGGTTGGTTAGCTTTACACACTTGTACAAGCACCTAGAAGAACTACATGAGGCTTGATTATGCATTTTAGGGATATGTAGTGTAGTTATGGGATTGATTCAATATCCAAGAGTTTGACAATCGAGGGTGGTCTAAAGTCAAACACACATATCTTTTTATCCATTGTTTTGCTAATTCTCTAATGAAGGGTTCGTATATTATTAGTATTTTTGCTTTTTCCGGTTCATTACAAGTCATCCTAATATTGTGTGAAGAAGAGTGATGCACAAGGATCATTTCCAGATAAGAAAAGAACCCAAAACATTATATAGCTCCAATATCTCTTGATCCAAAATTGTAGTCTTTGTCATGTACCATCAAAAATCTTCCTAGACCATACAAATCATGTATGGTCATGAACTGAAAGTTTTCTAGTTCCATAAAATTTCTGCATGATATAGACTTCCAATTTTTCTTCCATTTTCTCGGTACACTCGAGATCACTCAAAAATATTCCTAAACAAGATAATTATCTCCCATCTTGTATTTTGAATAAGTCACTTATCGTTTATCATTTTCTTATTTCATCTCAAGTTGGAATACATTATTCTAGTCATGCATAATTAATGTTGGAAGTTAATTAGATCGAGAATAGTATAACTTGTTACAAACCCTTACATCCTTCTAATTAGGAAATATATTTAGGGTGTAAATAATGATATCCATTCTACTATAGCTCATTCCTTCTTAAAATCCATCTTCAATCCTTCTTGATATATCACAAGTCCGAAGGATACATATTTCTCCTCCTAGAATGTGCACTTGTTCAAGTTCACATGTAATTTTCCCCATGAAAAAGCTACAACCCCTTTTGAAAATGGACCTAAGTGTTTTGTGATGAAAGTGTTGGATCAGGTTTATAGAATAATGCAGTAATCTATCTTATTAATATGCACATGCAACATGATACATATATATAGGACTAACAAGTCCTATAAAATAGGAATCCTATTAAGTCTCCTATAACAATTCTCTAAATCTATACGAGTTGTTTTTAACAACTCGTAACCAAACATATATCAAACAATATGAGTTATTATACAAAATCATATTATATTACAAATAAAAATTATGATTATTAATGTTAAACACTTTGTTAATCCTAAAATTCACCCCCTTAGTGTGAACATTATTAATTCCCAATATTACCCCCTTAATGTGAACACGATGAAGGACTACATTTTGAAGAAGTTGAACCAACTCGGAAAGCATTTCTTAGACCAAGTATAAACTCCATAGATTATCTCTTTATCCTCGTAAAGGCGTAGTGTTGATTCGAATTATGCAGAATTCTCTCTTCCTCTTTGGGCGCCAAAATTTTGAATCTCCAAGATCCACAAGTTTTGCACCGACTAGATAACCATCCCTTGAGTCTACCTCAAAATATTCTTCTACTCCCTAAAAATGAGTTTTCTTAAAATATGAATCTTTCCCAAAATTTTAGAAAGGGGCTTGTTCGTAAAACCAAGATACGAAAAAAACAGAACTCTAAAAACACAAGCATACTAAAACACACACACCTAAAAAAATGCCACTAAACCATCTGTGTGGCCCCATCGTGGTGAGTGATTGGACGAGAGGTCCTTGATCGAACTCCAACCTCTTTTTCCTCTATCCTCCAAAGGTGAAGATGCTAACTCAAGTTGAATTTTATCATGAAGCTTAATTATAACTCGGGACGTCGGATTCCATCAAAAATGCGTCCATGAGGCAATTTTATTTTTCAAAATTTTTCAAGATACTGTTGATGCAAAATCACGGCACCCTTCGGATGCGAGATCGGGCTTCTAGGTTGATCACTCGTGCATCCAAAGTGTGATTGCACAACATGGAAACCTCTCTCCAAGCGTGGGACTTGTGGCGAGAGGAATCTCCAGAGAAGACTGGTTCCTACTCCTAAACTACTCGCCACAAGCTATTCCGGTGCGGGAAAGCTAATCTAATCCTAATCTAACCATGCCAAGGAGACAGAGAGAGAGAGAGAAAGGAAAAGAACAAAAGCCTACACTAAAACGGTGATACACCAGAGAAGGAGAATGTTGAACATCTATCAAAACTGCCATGGGACAAAGAGAGGTGAGCAATGGGAAGGATGGACGAGATGCATCACGAGCCCAAGGATAGATTTCACACAGAAAATGTCCCAAAACTCCATGAACACAGCTCCAGATCTACAATGACGTTCAAACATGCACAAATACCTGCAATGAAGAGAGGCAAGAAGAAAACAAGCAAAAACGAGAAAGGATGGACAGATGCATCACAAAACACATTTTTGTTGCTTGAAGTTTACTGCAGAACATCATTTCATTAGTAAAAGGCAAAAACGCCATTACAGAGCAGGGAGGAGGTTCGAGCTCCATTTTCAACCCTAGAGAAGAAAAGAAGGGAGGGCAGAGCCGAACAGATGAACAACTTTTTATAAAATGAGCCAAATCTGGCTTTTTACATTGCATGGGTCGAGCCCAGGGGACAGAAACGTGGGAAAACATGTAAGCCTATTCCTCATTGACTGCAGATGCATTAAAACGGCATGGGATACCTTACCAACCCATACCCTGCCATCTCTGACCGATTTGGAGGAGAATGCGACCCATTCTACATTAATTTGGTCACTGAAATGTCACTTCTGGCCGTGCTGAAGAAGAATGTGACCCATGTGCATTAAACTGGTTGTTGAAACGTCGCTTCTGGCCATGAACACGCGTCAGAGCCGTTTCTCGATTTTCTCCCTCTAGACTGCACCAAAACTCAATATTAACCCCAGAATCATGTAGAGAATTTCACAAGCTTTCCGTTGATATAAAGAACGTGCAAATCCGAGTTCTGGATCGAAAGATATGATGATCTGAAGATTTAGGGCACGGAACAGACCAAAACGGATTTTGAAATCTTTCCCGCGCTCTGCCACCTGGATGACACGTGTCAAGCGCTGATTGGTCGAGCAGTTCTCTCTCCTTCACCTTTCGGCGGGATTTCTTTTGAAATTTCCTTGTGGGCCCTAGCTGGGATACGTGGCACTATCCCATTGGTTCGGGTTGACCCTTCAAAACTCGCCTTTTGACCTTTGGACTCTTTCCCCTGCAACACGTGTCGTGATCTGGTTGGTTCTTGGCCCTTTCGGCTCCTTCGCGCCCTTCGCGTCTTTATGTCCTGGATGTCCCAAACTGCTTGGGCCAAAAACTTCCGATCCGCCGAAATGGGCTTCCTCGTCCCTCATTTGGCCGATGACATGTGGCGTTGTTTGATTGGCTTTCGGCTCCTTCGGCGATCCAGCCCCGCGCGACCCTTCGTCGTCCGGATGTCCCAAGATGCGAACTTTCTGTTTCGGGTGAACCAGCCGGTTCACGTCATCACGGCCCAAATGTCCCAATTGCTTCCGGACTGTTTGTTCTCATTTCGGCCGATCCGGCCGGTTCGCGTACTTCGCGTACTCTTGTCCCGAACTGTCCCGCTCAGCAGTTAGTCGTTTTTCTTCCTCTTTCGGCCGGATCGGCTTCTCGCACCCGCCGCGTACTTCTGTCCCAGATGTCCCTTTGCTTCACAAAGCCGCTTGAGGCTTTTCGGCCGATCCGCGCTAGATGTCCAAATGTCCCATCGCCCTAGGACTAGGACTTAGTCATTTTTTATGATTTTTCCTGGATCAAGCTTGTTTTCTGCAACCTTCTCACATTTTCTCAGAGCTTGCTCTCTTCAACCTGGACAGGAGAGTTAGAAAAAATCTGAGGGGACCCTGGAAACATGAATTTTGCCCTGAATCAATCCATTTGCCTGGGACTTGAGAATTCTGATGCATGTTATCAATTTAAACCCTGGGGGGTGAAATTTCGACAACAATACCATTGACACACTCTCAAATTTTGACCGATCTTAACAATTATGAGAGAAAAAGACATACATGACTCACATTAACTATACCCTATACAACAATAATTATAGCTTTGACCGAACTAATATTACGTAACATCACTCAACTAATCAACTAAATAAAACAAAATTAACAACTAATACACCTACTAATGACACTTTTTAACCATTACATGAAGAGGACAATGACAAAATATAACAATTTTGACTACATGTTTGGATGGGAAAGTGACACGTTATTGACCTCAAGACTCTCATACAAAAACTCTTTCCCATTAGAAAAACTACTACCAATAATTTGAAAAACTTGTTGAATCCGCAAGATGGGATCGGAGGATAATTGGTAGAATTTCTTTGTGACAAGTGCATGTGGGAACAAATGTCAAAACGTGAATCAAGATTGAATCATTGAATCTGGATAGAATATTATCTCATCAGTATGTAACCGGGCACATGATCTTGACTGCAAGAGAGCTAATTTCTTCATATTTTTCACTCGATGAATCAAGAGTACCTTCAAATTTGTGGTCGAATGCATATGTGATCAATGGGTTGATGTAATTTAAAAGGGATGCAAGCCTATGACCATTCCAACTAGAAAATATACAAGATTTGAGATATGGAGTTATCATATGCGTAAATCTATCATCATCGATAAGATTAAAGCAATCGAGATAATGCATGAACCGTGTGGAAAGGAAGCACCATGTAATTCCAAAACATTTATATATGGGTTACTAATCTATACTTTCACACGTTTTACACATAATTGCTCACAATTTGCATACCATTTTCCATGGAAATCTTTCTATTCTTCTATAAATGAAAATCCCTTGAGATGAGATTTTCAACTAGGCACCTTAGACAAATATGAGTCAAGGATTCCAATGAAATTATATATACCAATTTTGAGGTCGATTTTGGATTCTCCCCATGCAAGTATTGTTTAATCCAAAAGCGACGTCTACCCAAAACTATACTGAGAGACAAAATTATCCGGCTTCTCTTTTTCAAAACACCAATATAATCTTAGATGCACACCAATGCTAGAAGAGGTGCGAAATAAAGCTTATGCGGGGTGGTTGTAGTCAAATAAATTTAATAAAAATGCATAAACCGAATGTAGATATTTCACGATCTCCTTGGAATCAAATCAGTCTCCAAAATCTTAAGTGGCCCGATACAATTAAATGGATCTTTTCTTCAAATGACTTGCTATGGATTCATGGTTCACAATGTCATCAACCCATTGTTGGATTCACCATGATAAATACAAACTATGCTAAAATATTTATAAAATCAAACCTTACTCATCCTCAAGTGCGAGATCAAGGAATGTGTAACATCCCAAAATTTCTTGTAAGTTAAATTAACTACGGTTAAGTCTAAACAGGATTAGACGAGATCATCATTGGGTGTAAAATTCATTTGGTTCGTCATATCATGACCCATAGCTTCTACTACGGGGCATGACATCTGCGGAACGAATAACCCCGCACCCACCTTGATGATCCTTCCTAAAACATGATTAGGCCTTAATCATAGGTAAAATGGTTCATAAATGATAGTGAATCTTTCGGTTATTTGTATTCCAGTTACTTTATTTTAATCGGTTTGGTCGTCTTTTGTTTTGTTTGACTTTTGCATGACCGTGATGATAATTATCTCTGTTTAATTTAATAATGCTATATCAAGCCGACTTTATGAGAATATTCAAATTATTATTTACGAACTTGGTAATTTTCGTATTGGAATGTTTTATATAAAATCTGGAAAGTCAACTAATTTTTATGATAACATATTGTTGGAAATATGTGAACTTGTATTATGAAGGTTGATTTTAACTTAACCATTACGTTGGGTAACAACTAAAGTAAAAAAAGTATGATATATATATATATATATATCATACATATATATTATAATAATATTACATTTTTTTTTGGGTAACCATATATATATATATATATATATGTGGTGTGTGTGTGTGTGTGTGTGTCTACACACACACACACACACACACACACACACACACACACACACACACACACACACACACACACACATATATGTACATACATATACATATACATATACATATACATATACATATATATTAGAGAGATTTGGTATGTAAGCCAAAATTTTAATTTAGCTATTGAAATTTATGGGTTTCATAAAGTGATACACCTTCACATGGCACAAGTGTGCGCTATGCACTAAAACATGTACTAGCATTGGGAAGCCCAAAAATTCTTCAATATGCTTTGCCCAACTATAGTTCTTTCATTATATTTTTTTGTTATTTTTTCTTCATCTATTTTCATTCTCCCTTCGGAATACCTACGTGAGTTTTGAGGAAAGAAGGATTCAACTTGTTGGAACAAAAAAAAGTAGAAGGTTTCGATTAGGTTTACTTCAGAATGAATATCTTCTCCTTTCTTTGCTACATTATTTGTAAAAAAATGAGGAAATACACATTCTGTTTTTAATGGGAATCAAGGAAATTGTGGACAATTTTTTATTTAATTGTTTGGAGATGAAGTATGAAAAGGAAATTGATGGATTATGTATTCTTTTTAGTTTTCTTTATGTGGTTTTAACCTAACCTTAAAAATACGCAGATGGGGTTTTGGGTTTTGATCAATAAAAATAAAGTAAAAGAAAGGTTAAAAATTCCTTCTTTGCATTATAATAAATTATACCCAAAAGGAAAAGAGTTGGGTTTTTCCTGTATAGGAAGAAGGAAAACGTTTTGTGAATTTGTGTGTTTAAAATCGATTTGTGCTTGTGGGTTTTCATTTTGTTAAACTGAAATTTGGTTGTGTGTTTCTATAAACAAATCGATTTGGGTATACAAATCGATTTGCATAAAGAATCAATTTGGGTAATCCAATCAATATGGGTATGCAACTGGTTCTAGTTTTGTATTTTTCTTCTTGGTTGTTATATACGCAGTCTCGATTTTTAATTTATTGAGATCTTTTGAATGATAATTTGTGGGTGTCAAAGCTCTTGCATGGGGTTGCATTTTCCAGAAATTTTATTATTATGGACAACTAAATTGGTTCATGTATAAATGAGGGTGTCTTGTTATATGTGAATAATTATAAAAAAAGGAATTTAACCCGTAACTTCCACCTGGCAATGTGACTTGGATTCTTGTAAGAATGTGAAAAAGAAATTGCTTGTTTTTGTTAAGGGCATGAAAGCCATGACAACTTGATCAAGATGCACCAAGGAGTAATTGGAGGCATGATTGGATTTAAAATAATGATATCTTATGAAAGAAATTATTAATTGTTCTTTTACTAAAAAGAGTATGTTTAAATGATGTAACTATGACATTGCTATATTGTTGGTTGGGTTGTTTGTTTATCGGATAGAACATGTTAAAGTGATGGAAATATGGTGATATTTGTGCTAATTGTAAGAGCATCTCATTGATGAAAAAAATATACTCTTCTTAATCATATTGTTTTTACGAAGTTATGAAGAAATTTTAAATGTCATGCTTATTGATTGAAGTTGGAATATAGATGTATTGACCTTTGTGATTAGAGGGAAACATGATCGCTAAAATAGAAATTAGTTGTTCTATTTGTGTGCATCCATAGTTGTATCTTTATAGAAATCATGTAGTAATACATTTTCAGTTGTATTAGCACGTGCTTGTTGATAAAACAACATGTATATCTTTTCATATTTTATTAATTAATTGCATTAGAAAATTGAGTTAATATTCATGTCAGTTCATTTTGAACTGACATCATACCACTACTCCAGTCTTGCATGACCATTAACCGTTACATTCAGATGTGTGGAAACTCATGTCTTGTGAAGTTTTATCGTAGCATGGATCTAAATGAGATACTTGGATTTCAATTGGTGAAAGGATGATATCCTTGATTTATTGGCTGAATTATTGGGATCTTGGACCCATTGTAAATATTCAAACCTCACTATGTGAGAATTATCATACCAATTATATATTTCACAACGACATATGTAATATATGATTTTAATAAAGAGATGATTACTTTGTGTGTAATAATATCTCAATTTGAGTAAATGATGAATACTTGAGTTGTGAAATCTTACTTTTCACAAATTGTTGAATACATTTATTTGATAGTTATCAATGTATGAATTCGATAATTGGGCAATTATCAGTAATAATCAATTGTCTTTAATTTCTAAATTAAATAGGCTATTTAGTGGTGTAGCTAATCGAAAGAATAATTAAATATATATGTTTTAATATATATTTAATTCAGCCTTTTCGGTAAACTTGGTATTAATATGATAATATTATAAATATGTTGTATAGAGAATGGAAGAGTATCATTGTAAAAAGGTAATTTAAGGTTAAATAATGAAACATCGGGAAAAAGAGACTAAATGGGATGGTAAATAGATGAAAAGCTCAATTAGAATTATCTTATAAAGATCCTAGTTGGCCTTTGGCATTTATCTCAATATAAACTCTTGTAAGATAGGGTTAATTAGAAATAAAATAAAAACATACTATAAAGATCTAGATAAGCGTGAAAGGGATAGTTGTGAGGTGACGGAAGACTTAAAAATCATAAGACTAGTGTGCTATCTTGAGTTTAGCCGTAAACTACACGCCGGATAACTTTGGCCAAAGTAATGCATTAATGGTCAGTGTGTTTTTTGATCACCTAGTCCTCCAATTTTAAAAAAATTGTCAAGAACTGATCATGGGAAGTTGAAATACTGAACATGAGGTAGACAATGGTTGGATACTGGAATACGAAGTCGGGAAACTAGCTTCGTGGTAGACCCAAGGACTTTCACATAGTTCCCATGACCTTTAAAAGGTTGAGCCAAAATGCTAGTAAGCATTGTCGTCAACTCAAGTAGTGACAAAGGGAGATCGTGGAGATCTAGATACACCCTTCTCAACCACACATGGCTTACATGGATGTTATCGGATAGATCAAAAGAGAAAAATTGATTAATGAATTTGATTAAATAAATCTGTATGATTGCAGCTATGTAATTTGTTATTATGTTTGTGTTAAAAAAAATCCTCATTTTTTCAGCGCTTGTAATTTTGAGCATTACAGAATGCCCTTTGAACTTCCTCGGAAGAAAATCCCGCTTTGATACCAGATGAAAGCGTTGGATCAAGTTTACTGAGTAATGTAGTAATCTATCTTATTAATATGCACAAGAAACAAAATACATCCTTCTCTCGATACCATATGAAAGGGATGGATCAGGTTTACAAAATAATGCAAGAATATATCTTATTAAATGCACATGAAAACAAATATATATATATATATATATATATATATATATATATATATATATATATATATATATATATATATATATATATAGGACTAACATGTCCTATAAAATAGGAAGCCTATTAAGGCTCCTATAACAATTCTCTAAATCTATGCTTAACCAAACATATAACTAATCATATGAGTTATTATAACAACTACTATATATTACAAACAATAATTATGATTAATAATGTTAAACACTATTAATCCTAAGATTTTGTTTCTCTTTCTAAAATTCAATATGTCATCAAAATACGCAATGACAAAATTGTCTAAAAATGCTTCAACACTTTTAAAATCCATTAAACCATCTCGTCCCAATTTTCAAGTTAATCTTTGTGAAGTATCTTCCTCACTTATAAAATCCATTAAACCATCTCTGCGGGAAGTAATAAAAACTTATACTTGATGTCAATATTATTGATCAAAGCATAGAATCAATGCATATCCTCCACTCACATCCTTTCTTCAAGATTGTTAATACTTCATATATTGTGCATGAAATGAGAGGTTCTCTAATCAACCCCTTCTTTAAAAACTCTTGAACTTGCTTCTTCATATCCTCATTCTCCATAGGTGATAACCTATATGCGACCTTGTTTGGTAAACTAGAAAGTAGTTGTAGACATCTTTTACCAATATATATTTCACTTGGGGATTCACTTAGTAAAAGTATGGTATAAAGCACGTGCATTCAAAGAGTATTAAAGAATACCCTTAATTCTAGTTTCTACCTCTAATTATTCAATTGATAATACCCCCTCCTATTATATTATTAGAATGAAAATACCCCCTATTTTTTCCATGTACCTTACTTACCCATTTTTCAATTACAATTTTATTTACCCCTTTTTATTTCTACCCTAATATATTAGACAAAAATATATTATATTTCTCACTCAATTTTTTTTAATATGCATTTCCTCTCGAAAGATAGTTTGAAGCCATTGAAGACCTATTACAAATCACCTTATATATGTTAAGCTTTAATCATTTATCAATAGTTCTTCAAATAATTAAGATGGTGAAATAATATCACTTGTGTTAAAAAACATACTCAATCCTAGTTTTCTACCATTTTATTATTTCTTGGTTAAGAATCTAGATTTCTTTATTGAAAAAAAAATTATGATTTAATTTATGACCACACTCCTTTTGCAATTTCAACAAATTTAATTTTAAAAATTGGGGTTAAAATGTTTTAGTTTTATATTAAAATTAAACATCCCTTTCCTTTGGCCCACCTCTCTAACCCCTCATGTCTAGTGGTATATTGACTTTAATTTTTTTAATTTTAATTACCTCAATATGAACCCACATGCTAGGATATTGCCTAGCTAATGAACCCCCGCGATATATTTTTATGATGAATGTGTCTCTTTTATCTAATTTTGATATTGGAAAGTGTCCTCTACATTTTACAAATTATTTCTCTTGTCCTAACTAACACAAATATCTTAAATATATTTCCCTATATGAAACATTGATAATTAGGTATCTCAAGGAATCTATCTTTGATTTGTCATGTAGTGTTTATCTTAGATTTGTCTTGTACTTTTATCTATCAAAGTCCTCCCACAAAAAAGTTAAATTGTCTTACACCAAATTTGTTTTTTTGAAATCTCTTATCCATTTTACCAGCCACATAAGAAGATAAGCTTTATTTTATGGTAATGATGTTTGATATCACCCAAATATGCGTTTGTCCTTAGCCATGTTTTTCTTTACCCTTCATGTGAAATCCATATTTATGAAGACTATCAAATCAAAGACATGTCACTCATATAGATAAATTTTAATTTTATATCTCGTAAATCTATAAGTGGATAACATTTCACTAAAAATTCATTGAACTATTTCATTATTTTCCTCGCTAAAAACGTAGTTGACGACTTCGTATTGAGATATCACCCACTTACGACTCTTGCTTTAAGCAACATTTAACTATAAGAAAATAAATTAATTTTAAATACAATGCGGGTTTAATGATTTAAAGAATAGTTTCCACTAAATGCACATTTACAAATCGCCGGCATGGATACTTTGACATTACATACTCCCTGACAATTGTTCATAATTCTACTTCAATATGGGAAAAAGCGTTTTATAGCATGCACACTTTTTTAAATAGTTAATAAATAGGCTATATTAGTTGGGAAAACTTTTCCTCCCAAAACAATCATACACGCTAGATTAAAAAAACATCTCACGCTTGAATTTTATACCCCACATTGGAATCTGATCAAAAGAGAGTGAAAAAGAGTATATTTTCGAATGAGAATATATCCTATCCACTTATGAGAGTGTGGAGAGAATGACTACTTTGGAAATATGTCATTGTCAAAATATTTATTACTATATAATGTTTATTGAATCACTTCCACGAATATGCAAATCTTATGTATGTTGCTACAAATATAAAAACACCTCTTCAATACATCTTCAAATTGCTTCAATGAATTTACACGTCCTCATATTTAACTATCAACATAACAATACACCTCCTTTTGGTGCAAGGGCTAATAGTTAATGGACCCATCGGTCTCTTCTCAAGTATTTTATTTACTAAAGATAGGTGGCCTCAATTTAATTCACACAATTATGATCAAATTAATCATGGAACAAAAAAATTAGCTCCAAATTTCATCATTTGACAAAGATGATTACAATTATTTAATTTCCTTATATAAACAAAATGGAATATTACACTATTAACAATTAAATTGACATAAAATTCAAAATGAATCATTTTATTAACAATTCATAATATCACAAATTTCACCATCATCATTTATGACTATTTCAATCATCACAATGTTAAAAAGAAAATTATTGTAATAATTTATTTTTAATTATAAATGATAACAATTTACTTTAAATTTTGGTAATCTAATTCACATTTTTGTTAAGGTCTTAATACTGTGGTGAAGTACAATCCTTAAACTAGTATGCCAGTTTCTTAATCTACCGTTGAAGCCATGATCCTAAGAATGAGATTATGCCAGTTTCTAAATCTACCGTTGAAGCCATGATCCTAAGAATGAGATTTTTTAGGTGTATCTATAAACTATAATAATATGCAAATGTGACACTTAATTTTTTAATATTCTGTATACATAGTATAATTTTTGAGTTTAATTATTAACTGTAATAGTGTGCCAATTTCTTAATCCTTACGCATCTGCACTGTTTTGATATTAAGTTAGTGATATCAAGAATACGATATTGATAATGATAATGATTTAATTTAGTTATATAAAGGGCACGGTAAGGTTTTGTTACTAGTTTGTCACCATGCATGTTGATTATTTGATCCTATAAAAAATCATGAATACACATTGCCGTAGACACAAAGTAAAATCAACATCAAAAGTACCGAAACATATTATTAGATTTTTATGATAGAAATATAAACAGCATACTTATTCACAAAAGGCATATAACATCATATGCCATTACATAATAATGGCAGCACACCAAACAGTCAAACCCCAACTGAATAAAACAGACACAGACTTCTCAAACACAGTGTTTTGTCAGTACTGTGATTTCTCTTCCTTGTTGTGTTGACCAGGGATCTTCTCTTTGATCTTCTCCACCAAACCCCTCTTCTCATCACCTTCACCTCCAGTAGGATGCCTTACAGGGCCAACATTTTGTTCAGTTCCACCATAATATTCCTCTTCCCCCTCTTTCTTTTCACGATTACCAGGAAGCTTTTCTTTGATCTTTGCAACAAACCCTTCCTTCTTTTCCCCTTCTTTCTTGCGCCCCAACCCGCCCTTCTTTTTGTTCTTCTTCTCCCCCTTTTCTCCTCCCTCCTCATCGCTAGACTGTAAACAATTTCATTCATAAACGCCAGTCAGTAATCAGGTCAAAACAAATCGAAGTAAGATATTTTACGTTTTCACATTTAAAAAAAAAAAAAACCGTCAGAAAATTAAAAAAATTGAACTCTCGTTAGGAAAATAACAATCTCTTATTTTTATTAAATTCTCCTGATGATGGTTGGCGGGAAATGATCGAAAACATTAAACATAATTCTCTGTTACAAAGGAAAATTATCTTAGATTATAAAGATGGACATTGAGAGGCATAAAAACTTACAGAGCTGTTGCTACGATTGAGTTGGCCATTCTTTTCGCCTTCCCCGCGGTATTTGTTTTCGTCATGGAACCGTGACGGAGGAACAGGGTGCACATCACCAACGTGGACTTGCGAAACAGGTTCGCCTACGTGTCCATACCCCTGCGGATCTCCACCAGTGTAATGTTGTTGTTGCTGCTGATGTGTCCCTGAAGGAGGAACAGGGTGAACATTGCCGACGTGGACTTGCGAAACGGGTTCGCCTACGTGGCCATAGCCCTGCGGATCTCCACCAGTATAATGTTGTTGCTGCTGCTGCTGCTGATGTGGAGGAACACCGCCTGCATGGCCATAGCCTTGTTGATTCTGCTGATGTGTCTCTTCGTCTTTCTTCTTTCCCAACAGGCCGAACAGGCCACGATCCTGGTGTTCTGGTGCATTTGAATCCGCCATTAATGAAGCTGCGCAAATTGAAGAATATACTAGTGAAAACTGAAAATATTCACAGCGCTTCAAGCGAATGACTTGTGAAAAATATGTATACGTGAGTGTGAATTTATAGGGGTTCAGAGGAAAACGCTCTGCATACGCGGCTTCCTGCCGCCCGTCGGATTCATTTTTGAGGCGACGCGTGGATTACATAAGTCGGTGAAACATGTATGAAAATCACGGGATAAGACGAGGATAATGTTTGGGCATAAAAAAGCAAGAAAAAGAAGGTTGTTGAAAATCGGTCAGGAATGTCGGAAGTATGAGTCATCAAAAGAAGTAGATATTTTGTACAAACTCGATGACAGGGGTTAAATTTGACGGTCACCCCCACCCGTCAAAAAAAAAAAATGTGACGGTTTTAAAATTAACATCACCTTGCACATGACGTTTATTTTTCAATTTTACCTTTCAATTTTCATATAAATATCAAAATCTATATTTTCATATAATAACACTTTAAAATGGAGATATTGTTGAAAAAAATGAAATCTTATTCTATTCTAAGCATATGATAATATGTATAAGAAACATTGACTCATCATAATATTGTGGATGTATTTATATTAAAACTCATAATCATCAATGAAACTATTTCAATAAAATGCACGGATTGATTTAACATTAAAAGTTTAAAATTCAAGATAATTGTCATAATAAAAATAATATACATCAATTAAGAATTGAAATTTTTAAAATTAAACAATACTCGATGACATGCATAAATAAGCAGTGAATAACTAGCTACGTGAGGTTATTACATAGGGATTTGCGGAGTGATCATCATACATATCGAATATAAATTTTCTATTGTTATCCACCCAATCTTTCCAACCTTTGTCTCTCTCTCTCTCCATAGACATGGATTCAAGTTTGAATGAAATGCGCATAGAATAGAGGACGTCATCCTATTTTTGGATTTTCTTGATGCACTTACAGATAAGAAATATGCGTCCTTAGTGTAGTTTCGGAAATGTATAGTTTTTGAAATGGCTTTAAATTTGAGAAACTTTGGGCTTAAGGATGGTTTGAATTCTCTACAACCCCTATTCTTCAAATGCTAGAAGTATTCACACTTCAGGATCTTGCTACTCAAGAATGTAGACTGCGGCAAGGAATAACACACACTCAGATCATGTACAAAGATCTGTAAATGTCACAAGGAACCTTTGAATTTCCTAATAGCTCGAAAAATCTACAAATAAATAGCCTATAATAATTTCCAAAGCCAACAAATCCCAAATCTAGTGCTTGTGGTTTTTTCACGATTGTTTATGTATTTTTGATCATTTAAAACTATAAGCTCATATAATAACACATCAAAGCAAAGGTAGTGTCCGTGGGTTTTTCACTTTTGTTTATGTATTTCGAACAAAAAGATTCAATCGAAACTAATGTTTTTGAGTGTCGGCGTGGGTACATAGCTTCCAGTTTCCACATGAATAATTTTTGAACCCAAACAAAAGACCATTTTTCGTCCGTACAAACATGACATTGATTGACCGAGCCAACTTCTAAAGACGATAACAATACCAATATTCATAAATCCCTAGTTATCCATGGAGTTATGCAAAAATAGAAAATGGGTATTTGTGCTTTGATCATTTGTTTATAACTCACACAATGATAGCCGCATGAAGAAACATAAAATGGTTAATGTTTTTCTTCAAGAAATTTGCAAGGCCTTATACAGAAATTGAACATGGGTAGCGCATTTTGAACATTTAAAATTTACAAATCACATATAAACAACATAACAACGAACCCCAAAGGAAACAAAAATGGGTAATGTACTTCGATCATGTAAAACTTTCACTAACATAACAAGAAACCCCAAATATATTTTTTCGTAATCGGGTATTTATTTCGTAACACAATTACCCACAGTTGGTCCTTACAATTGATAGTTCCCTCAAAACAATAAGCAAACCACATCCTCAAAAAAGAAAACACATGAAAAATCTTCAAAATGTACTTACATGAACAATCTCAAGACAAACTTCCTGTGGTGAAACCCAAGACCCTCCTCCTTCCCCATGGTAAGAACACACACATTCTCAACATCCTTGCATAATTTGGGTTTGGGCTGAACCTTGGCTATTAACAAGCATTGCATAAATTTTAAATAAACTAGCATTTACAAATTACAACAAAGCAACAACAAATTATTTAGTTTATTATTTAGTCTACTCTAGATGCCTAGCCGAGCTTATTAAAAATCTCCAAATTTGATCAAATTTCAATGATCATGATTCATTACTAACAAATCAAATCTGTCAAATTCAACATTAATTTGGCACTAGTAGTAGCTGCAAATCGTATTTTTTTAATTCACCTGGCATGAGTTGGAGTTGGGAATCGGGACTTGGGTGGCGTAGCTGTAGCGGTTGTAGGTGAAGCATGGAAGCGGACGGTGGGAGAGAGTCTCGCATTTATTTTAGATGTTGATGTATTTATGTAACCCGTAAAACTATGACTTTAAGTCTATACCTATAGTCTAGACTCTACAACCTATATTAGTTTGAAACGGGCAATTTTATGAAGTGCACGTCAAAATGAAAGCTTCAAAAAAAAACCGCCCATCCTTGAGTACGGGAAATTTTTTAATTTGACTTTTTTTTACGGTTAAAATCACGTAAAACGTCTAAAGCGGGCGTCAAATTTAACCCTGCCGATGAGTCGTTATATTCGGCACGAAAGTACCGAATATAGATAAGCATAGATATTTTGTACAACTTGAGTGGTCACGAATCACGAGGGTGCAAATGCATGAGGATATTTAGAGTAATAGATGTAGATAATTTTATTTATCATTATGCTTGTAAGTAGGTCATTTTTATAGTGGTGTTATTTTAGGAGATATATGTCACACGAGATCAAGTCACTCATTCAATATGAATTTTTGTTTTTGATTGATTTTAGATTTTTAGAATCAATTTTAAGATGTATTGGAAAGATATATCTAATTTAGGGCAAGATAAAGTATGTATTTAGAAGTAACTTTTTAAGTTTTTTTAGGTGGGTTATAACAAGCACAAGCATAGTTTGTTAACATTTGCCCAAAATATAAATGATTTGTACCCAATGTTATTGTGATTTAAACCACATATAATAAGTACAAATTTATGTTGGTTGCAAATTATAACGAGAAGAAATATTAATATAATGTATTTCTTGAAAATCACTTAATAAATATTTATATAAGAAATATTCATGGTAAGATAGATATTAACAACATGAAAATCTATATGTACAAAATTTAAAAATTGTTAATATTTATGAAAAAAATTAGATTAGTGGTATGAAAATTTGTATATAAAAAATGGTCCTTTATAACCAACTAAAAGAGCTATCCATTAACAAATTATGAATTGATAAGCTGGTTAATTTGCAATTCAAGACCTTAGTCGGATGTTTAATTAGGGGTAGGGTTGTATATATGGACTAAATTTGATGGTTGGACATAAACTAAAGTCTATGGGGTCCCAAATGCCACTTGCCATGTTTTTTACAGGATAATCCTCTTAAGCACTCAACTGGTTTCGCCTCTATCCTCAATCTACATGGAGGTGGATTTATACAATATTTCAACTCTTACATAATTTTTACCTAGAAAGTAGTACTCTTACTAGGGGAATCGACCATGTTACCTATTAAATACAACCAAATTAGGAAAATATTTTGTGAAGATATTATTTATCATATTTGGAAAGATAGAAATCATATTATTTTTATTATATTGGCTATGGAAAAATATTTATTCTTAACTAGCAAAGTTCTCATTTTCAATGTTTTTCTTCACATCCGATTTTGAGAAGGTGTGATATGAGGTGGAACACCACCATTCTATCTTATACTATTGGAGAAACACCCCTTATGTTGTTAGTTAGATGTCATGCATCTTCCCCATTGTCGCTCAATGTCCTAAGATCATAGCTAGGGATTTCAGTGTGACCACTCTAATAGTGGAAAAAGCTTCTCTAACTAGTCCCGCCGCTCTTCTCCCGATAAAAGCAATAATGGATGTTTCATAAACTTGGTATTGGTTTTGGTGGTGGTAGGTGTGGCCCCTAAGATTGCGAGGGAAAATTAAAATCTAACCACCACAATATTTTTAGCTTGCACCTAGCCACAACATTGGAGGGCCATTTTACAACGTAAGACCGAAAAGGTTGTATGATATATACAAATAATTGGGTTTGTTGAAAACACCCCCTTCCCATGTAACCTTCACCTCGTCACTATAAATAGGCATCCCATATGGCGTCCTTTTGTTAGGTGGGTGAACCAACTCTAATGCCATTTCCTTCTGGTTGTAAGTTGTTACTTTTGGTGTGTTTATGATTACCAATACCTTTAAGCCTCTCGAAGATTACATCAATTTTTAATTTTCCGGGTGTAATTTTTTTATTTAGTTGATCCAATTTTCCTTCAAATTTCTTGTTTTATTAATAGTCAAATTCGCCCATTTATGTATTATCGATACTGCTATTTTTTATTTTAATGCTTTATGCTCTTTTTAATATAGTTAAAGATTTATTTTAGCAGTTTTGTTAGTTTAGGGTTTATGGTGCTTTAGATTGTCCAAGTTAATTTCATTTTTAACATATATTCTTTTTACTTGTAATTCAATGACGGGTTGACGGAATTTGGGTAAAAATCACATTTTAGTACAAGAAAACTGATCTCCTGGGTTTGAGTTTGAAATCGCCTTCTTCAAGAGTTGGCATTCCAGTTTATTAGTTCCAAAAGTGTCATAAAGAGTTTTAACATCTGAAGTGGTATTTGTGTGCACTAAATATTAAATTCTACAAGCAAGGCTCGTGCATAGATTTAACTGGAGATCTGTAATGAGAGTAAGGGCCCAATGCGATGTATGATTCTAAATATTTTTTTCTAAATTATTTAAGGGCTAACAAAAATGAATTCCCAATTTAATACACAATATATGGCTAACCCATATTGGAGCTAAGAGATTTTTGAGATGAGAACATATTTTCTAGATTTTTGTTGTCAAATAGTTCACGCAACTTGTGTATGCTTCCACATTTTGCATACATATTTACTACTGACACTTGTCGAGAAATTTGTAGCGCAATTTGGTTTTGGGCTAAAAATTACGTATTACGAGGATTTTTGTCAAATAAAATCAAAATATAAATTGATAAATAACACTACACTTAAACATTATTTTGTAACCATATCTTATACCCTTAGACCAATAGTATAATCCAATGCACGCTGACCTATCACCCAATGGGTGTTGGGCACTCACTCGAGGCACGCGTGGGCACTGAGTCTCTCCTTTATGTGAGTCTTGTGAGAATGCATCATCTTTATGACAGATAATCAAATGCGAAGGACAAAAAGAACTATACAACATTCTAAGAACCTAGAACGAGTTGTCACCCCATTGCATCCAGAAAATAGAAATAGCAAACAACATATGAAAATGGTTCATACATAAGGGAAATGCATAAGGATTATACTTATGAACACATATATGATTTAGAACAGAGCCTTATATTCATATTAACATGTTTAATAACCACATTACATTCCATGAAACCATTACAGACCCTCATATCACAATGCAAAGCCAAGTCATGCATCACAACTACACTATGTTCATCACATTACAAAAATGAATGCAGACCCATCCCTCTAAATGTGCCATCACTCTTATATTTTCCTAATCGTAACCCATATAATCCTCCATGGTGTTTCACATAAAGCTTTCCTACCTCTTGAAGTCCAAATTCCATCACTTCGTGTATCACTTAAAGACTTTATCCCAAATGAAGAATATTGCCAAGACCGCTTAGCACAACTTGAACTGTTAGATGAAAAATGTCTAATGGCTCTCGAACATCATCAAGTCTATCAAGAACGCGTTAAACGAGCTTATAACAAACATATCAAATAACATGAATTTAAAATTGGTGATCTTATGCTTAAAGAAAATCAAAATGTCACTCAACTAGAATGGAGTAAACGTGGAAAGTTTTCCCCTAATTGGATCGTTCCATACGTCATCACTCACAAGTATGGGTCAGGAGCGTATTGTCTTGCTTCCCTTGATGGTGAACTGAAAAGGAACCTTTGAATGCCTTACAATTGCGGAATTTATCTTTGTTAAATGATTGATCATCATGACAGTAGTTACATTTAAAATCTTGTCACTCCATCAAACCATCCATCTTATCACAGTAATGATTTGAAAGCATGTGGTTATCCATCATTATCCTAAATATACCTTAAAGATGAGCACCACGAATCTGTTCATCACATCTTTCACTATGGACAAGTTCCTCCTTTGTAGGAACCCCTTAAATAATTACACTCACCTACCCGTACCAATTGAAAACATGACATGGGGCATGTGTGTGTAAGTCATATACGCATCTTCTCCCCTCCTCAAAATAGTCTATTAGATTCTTGCCCTCAGCTCAAAAATGTATGTAAAGTCATTGGATGCTTCATATCAAAATAAAAATATAATAGATTGATCCCTTGAAGGAAAACTATTCAAAATATAAAATCATTATCAAAAATGTAAAAATTAGACTGATCCCATGAAGGAAAACTACCAGTCAAAATCATAGACCAATCCCTTAAAGGATGACTATCTTATAAAAGTCAAAAATCAAAATCGTAGACCATACCCTCGAAAAATGGATACCTATGTAAAAAGGCTTCCTGTATTAATCAACCTAAAAAAATCAATATCAAAAGCATCTAGGAAAGCTTCCTGCATTGATCAAGCTTTCCCATTATAGAAAACTTCCCACATTGATCAGTTTTCTTCAAAATCAATATGTAAAGCTGGGGCATTTCCCTATGAACCCATTGAAAAGGAGAACCCTTTTCCCATATTGATCTACACATACACAACCTCTTTCATGTCCTAAGAAGATACAATTACATCATCCCACTTGTTTACTAAGATCTTACATAACTACTCATTGATGATCTTATTTAACATTTATTAAAGGCTACAAGTGCAAGTGTTTTCACACTATCAAAACCCATCACGTATATATCAAATCCATAATAGGGAAATCATTTCATTTTTACCCTATTTTACTTAGTCAATTTTTTTATTAATTAAACATTCAACCACATTTTATCAAATATATTCACAAACCATATTTCTTGACATCACATCTAATACATCCATCAAAATCCATCTAACACTAACACATTCAAATTAAAAACATATATCACCATATACATTGAAACCATCAACACATGTAAATTAAAAGAAATATAGGCCATAAACCTCATCATCATCATCATATATAAATCAAGTCCAATATCAAAATTCATAACACAAATACATCAATGTCATACAAATCAAGGATTCCATGAGCCGTACATCAAAACTATCATTAATACATATCATGAGTCAAGTAAACTAGAAACCTCCGAGGAACTCACATGCAAGGATAGTGATACCCTCTCCTCACTTTGGGCATCTACGCCACCAATAGCTCCAAAGCATCGCCACCGGCTCCTCCCTCACTTGCTTGCTCTCTCTGATCTCTGAGGAGGGTGACCCATGTTGCTTGCACTCACCCTAGGAGCTTATCCCCTCCAAGATATATGGTCCACATATAAAAATACATTCGGTAAATCATGTATAACCATATCTGTATAATACACCAAATCAGCCCTCAAAGACTGATAGTGAGATGCACCGACAATGCTAGATGCCCCTGATTGTCAATTGTCATGTGCCCTCTGTCTCTTGGCGTCGTCCATCTTTGCCAAATTTTCACTAGAAATAGAAGACCTATAATACCTAAGGACTTCCTTAGTCCCTCCCTCTACTCATGATATCGGTCCCGACATGCAACCACACGAGCAAACTAAATCCTAAGTTTTTCTCGCTCATTAACTATACTATCTTGTCAACCACTACTCTATCTTTCTCAACAATCAAGACATCGATACAACTAAGAGGTCACCCCTCTCTCTGCCCCGCCGCATCCCTCTCTTTCTCCACCACGTCCTTCTCGGTTGCCACCTTTGCAATAGCTGCTACCAAATCACCATCACCCTCCTCCTCATCACTATCATCATCATCGATACCTACACCACCTCCTAAGCCTATGCTCCTCCTCTACCCGAGCACGTACCCGTTTCACTCATTGTACTACTCTCATCCTATCAAAATACCTCAAGGCATGAGTCCACCATGTCTTATACTCTATAGTCACCCTGCATCATCAATGGGCACTATATCACCATCATCATTAGGGCCCATAACCCCCTTTTGCTCACCAATAACCACAAGCCTCATCACCATTGCCCTTAGAGTCTCTATATCCATCCTCGCGTCTATCTTGAATGGGCTCCTCGAGCACACCCTGAATCAGTCCAAACTATCTCCTCACTCAATCAAAACGTAACAACTCATCCTCCCCACTCTGCGACCCTAGACCCACTGTACTACTATAGGCCAATCAACTCATGAGGATACTCAGGCCAATCATGAAAATCTAAATATGGCCTCCACACCACATCCCCTACATGTAGTCTTGGTAATAAGTCTCTATAAAAACCATCCCTCTTATTATTCTATCCCCATCCCTTATTCTCGTCGCCATCTCATAAAGCCAACATGACTCTCATCAATACCCCATGGCAGGCCCAATGGATGAGCAATAACAATATGCTCATACACCCAACACTGTAATAAAATCCAACATCAATACCATAACGCTTGTGGGACTTATAATCCCACGAATCTCTAAATGTTTGTCTAAGAAATGTGGGCCCCAACTCAAACATTGTGCACGGTGGTCCATCATCTACGCCACAACCCGGTCATCATCCAAGGAAATCTACCACCTCTTGAATCTTGAAGAGCAAAACATGAAATGGCCATCATCATCAAGGTCATCCAAGTACAACCCTCTCTCCCAGGCTCATACAATGTCGGTACTCAAATGCTCCTGATACATATCTCACGTGTTGTGCCTCATCACCATATAACCTCTGCATCACATCTGGCCTCTCCACCTCACTGATAATATAAATTCCCTCTCCATGGATAGGTAATCACATGATGTGATGAACATCCTCTAAAGTAATAGTAATCTCCCTAGTGGGAAGCCAAAAGTATAGGTGGAAGGATTCCACCACTCTAGTAAGGCCAATAAAAATTACGGCACCTATGGATCCATCGGTAATCCCTCATACCACCGAAACCAATGGCCTCAATATGCTCCCAGTCATCATCTATCATATCAGCTCTCACCTCATCTAAAATCAATGGAATACAATCGTAAATAGTTAGTTGTGCATCCACCTGCAAAGAACAAACACATATAAACAAATGTTAGTATCGTCACCAAAAATATCAAAAATATCATCCACAACATATCAAAACTTCTTTACATTAAAACATCAACATCAACATCATCACCCAAAAACACCAACAACATCTAAAACATAAAAATATCATTAACATCAACATCATCATCATAAAAAATATAATTAATATTAATACACCTACATCAAATAACCAAATTGGAACCACAAACACCACACAAAATTGAAAACATTTCTTAAAAATCATGTTTTATCATCAAAAATTCAAAATTGCTACATAACAGGTGAACCATAGGCGATTCACCTCAATTCTTTGCAGTGATCACATGAATCACCAGCGATTCTCTGCGATTCCAAATTAGGGCATCTGTACGCCCCCAAAATGACAATAATTTCTAAAAACTACTAAAAATCAACAAAACACACACAAAAGCTAGGTTAAAACCACCTACCTTTGCCATAGTGGGTTTCGGTGCCTACTCGATGATGCCATGGTGTCCAAATCTCCACTTTTCCACTCAAAAACACATTTTTCACTCAAAATCGCTATGGAAATACGTATTTTGCTCGGTAAAAATGAGCCTAAAACATTGAAATCGACTATTTATAGCCCTAATTTTACCTAGATGTAATCGTCGATTATTTCCCCGAATCGTCGATGATTTATTTGGAATCGTTAGTGATTTGTCCTATTTTTGGCATACATGCCCATTCTATATTAAAACTATCACTTTTTTCCATAAAAGTGTTCCTTTTCAAAGGACCCTAGTCCTTGAAACATTAAATATTGGATAAACAAAATCAACATTGGATTTGTCATATGTCTATGGGACGTGTGCCCTTTGGCCCCCATCACTTGACTTCCCGTTTATTTAGCCTACCTTCATGGATCATACATCTATAGGTATTGAGCCCTTTGGTTCCCTTATCAGTTGATTCCTCAGTAACACATCTTGTTTCGATACCCCTTGGACGAGGGTAGCTTGTTGAATGAAACACATGACACTCCTATCTTATTACAATTGTAAAACCGATGTTCCTCTACTACGTTGCAGTCATCCCATTTTGAGGGGGATCACCCATATAAAACAAATTTTTTTTTGTCTAATGTTTTTCCATCAAACCACTAGACAAAAAGGGGAAAATGTAGACACCGAAAAATCAACACCCCTCATTTTTATTCAATCAAATTAATTAAATGCATTGATATTCATATACCATACCCTTTCATCTCTTAAATATATCAACTCATATCCTAATTCATACCCCTCATCTTCATTTAATTAATTGATATTTCAAATTTAAAATCATACTTACCATTTAGTCACATTACATTATTAAAACCAATTATCTTAAGTTCTATATCCCATAATATTTAATATTCATGAAATCCCTTAATCACATCATTATTACACATGTAAAATCATGTTTTTAAGACCTAACCACCTAGAATAATTTAATTATTTTCTAAACCACCTAAATCAACCTAAATATCAACTTAAAAATTCATTTAATACTATGTTTAACCTATTTATAACTCCCTTATCTTGACACACCTATCATAATCATTTATACACCTATCACCATCATCTACACACTTATAAAAATCATTTATACACCTATCAAAATCATACCTAAATTAGTATGATCTAACCTATTCTATCATCCTCCAAAACAAATGAAACACATCCCCTAACAACCCAACAAATTCACCCCTCGAAATCTAAACAAAGACCTTGATTTAGAAAAATGTTCCAACCATTTTCCTTCCAAAACTCAAACAAGCTGGAATCCTCAAGCAATTCGGGTAATCACCAAAGAATTACTTAAAACAATTTTGTAGGCTCTCTCGGAGATCTTCCGCTTGTATTCATGAGTCTTAGCTTTTATCTGAATTTTATCAAGCATCATTTTGTACCAGAGTGTTCAAGCTATTGTTTAACAACATTCTCAAAACTTCTTAAACATTTCATATTTGTTCGAGTTCCTCTAGATCAACATCTTAGCTCTCAAATTACATGTTTTACCAATTTTCTGTGTCATCTTTCATCAAGGTAAGAACTTTCTCCTCACTTCCACATCAGGTTCTAGGTATTCTTATTTGTTCATCCATTCATTTTATATTTCCTTTTAGCTTATATAAGTCTAAAATACAAAATTAATCCATCAACCACTTAATTTTATTAGTCTTTGAATATTTATCAGAATCGCTTGAGTGATTCCTACTTTGTAGACACTGTAGTTTGATCAAAGCACTATTATTTCTAATATTTCACTTACTATTCTCTTCCTCACAAATTTACGACATCTCGTCAGTTAGATCTATCTAACTCCCCTCTTACGACACTCTTTTGGTCGTATTTCCTCTTGTAAACTAATTAAGTAGGTTATAATAACCTCTTCTTGGCTAATATTCTCTTCTTTACCACCTCTATTAGCTCCTGGAGTATCAATCCACTTCATTGGATTGATTAAGCCTTTCAGAACCCTCCTAGAAACCTAATTTCTCTCTAAATAGGATTAATTACCCTCTAAACATGGTTAGCTAGTCTTAACCATGATCAACCTCTCTCTAAAACTAGTCAAATGTTACTTTGACTTGCTAATTTACTTGTTGACTCCCTTTTTAGTCCCACATGCACCAAAATCCTCCCATTTCCCAAATGGAAAACTATAAATAACATACTATAAATAACTTCTTCCCTCTAACCTAAACTATAGTATTATTGCTAGGATTAGGAGTTTCATTTCATTCTATTGAGCTATTTGCTTTGCTTTTGCATTTCTATCACACAATATGGAGTAAATGGGAAGAACCATTGGCCTTAAATCCATTAATGGTAAGATCCCATTGCATAAATTGATTGCTTAGATCCTTTTAGGTTCATTTACTTTAAGCTTTCAAGAATAGAGGTTAATTTCATTTGTTTAAATTACTTGTTTACTTCAAGTTAATGCATGTAAATAGGATTCCTTGCTCATTTCTTATCATATGGTCCATTGAGGGGCTTTTGCACAAGGCTTTGGGGTTCTTGAGTGTTTCTTACCCCATTTCAATAGCTCTTGCAAAATATTTCATTGAACACATTTGGCATGCCGGTGGGACACTTATGTCCATCCTCCATTAATGGAGGTATTTTGAGTTCTTCAAAGTTCATTTGCAAGTTTTTAGTTAAAACAACTTGTTATTTTCTCATTTCTATTTCTAACACTAGCTAAATCATGCTTATTTGCATATGTTTTGTGGGTTTGAACTAGAAATAGGATACTTTGACTAACAACTAACCTGTTTTCTCTTTAAAAATTCGAATCAGTGAGTTTTACAAGTTTTTCACA
This sequence comes from Taxus wallichiana var. yunnanensis, assembly GCA_018340775.1. Classification (NCBI taxonomy): domain Eukaryota; kingdom Viridiplantae; phylum Streptophyta; class Pinopsida; order Cupressales; family Taxaceae; genus Taxus; species Taxus wallichiana. The sequence continues at coordinate 56,619,074 of CM031237.1, forward strand.
GGGTATGCGTAGGTGTTGTAAGGGGCGCATCCACTTTACAACCCTAGAGTTTCCATTGGAGCAGCGCGCACTGTGTCTGGATGTACTTATTATTGTGAGTTTTCTCTCTGCAGGACACACACACATTTCCATCAATGGGTCCGCATCTCCGTCTCTCTACCAGCGTACGTGTAAATAACCCAATTGTGTAAAAATTTGAAATTGTCTGATTTTATGCTTGGGCACATCTTCGTTGAACCCTAAGCATCCACATTGCATTGCAAGAATCTCGTCTTTCTAGATGCGTCTGTGTTTTTGGGTATCTTTATCTCTGTTTTACTAATATTATTTTGCGGGCGTATTCTTTGAGTTAGACGTGTATGTTTCGGCTTGTGTGCGCCGGTGTCGATTTGGACGTAAAAGCATCTGTGTTAAAATTGGAAATTTTCTATAGTCTGCAAAATCTTTTTCTGATCTTTGTTGCAGGTTTCTAGGACTAACAAATTAAATATAAAGTTTTCTTTGGTATTTTAGTTTGCATAGTTAAGTGTTTTCGGTTCTTAGCTTGAACTAGGTTTGTAAAAGTGTGTATGCTCTCTCCTCGTGCCTTCAAAAGTGATCTTAGAGATCAAAAACACTTATACAAAACTTGTATCGAATGTTCAAAACACTTGTTTTATAAAGGATAAAGTAAACTTTCATGTGATTTAGTAGGATTTTTCACATTGTGTATACTCTTCCTTCTCTCCTATTTGGCGATCTTAGGAATCAAAAGCAAGGTCTAAAGTTCTCTTCCTTGACATCAATCGGTGAAAGAAATCTGTAAAATTACTAAAACTTGTTGTCTATAGGACCCAATGCTTGTAGAAGAAAGGCATAAAAAACAAGACACAAAACTTCTAATACACGTGTTTTATGCAGGTTGCCAAATGGTGTGCTACTTAAAACCACATTAAGTTAAGCAAGATAAAAACACACCACTTTCATCACCTTTGTATTGCAGTTTTCGAGAAAGGGTACGTCCTATCTCGCTTAATCGAACATAACCCTTTGGCATAATGCCTTAAGCTACTGATAATGGGGGTGGTTCTAGGAACCTAAAGTAATCCACATTGCCGAGTAACCTTGTGGATGAAATAGGAAGCGCTCTGCTTACCCACTTGACTATTATTTTCCTTGTGAGTTAGCATTACCGGTTGTCTGTATGGTGACCCCAGTGAGAGTACACATGGACGCATTTATTGCTCACTGTGCTTGAAGGGGGTAAAGTAAAGCTGAGACACTCCCAAGATAGTCGGGGTGATTATTTGGATAAATCGCGCTCACTTAAGACAACTTTGTAAAACCTAGTTGAGATAACTTATTTAAGGAGGCCATTCTGTCTTGGAGCCCACTTTTCTAGTCCATTGTTGTGTCAAGCCATCACGAAGTGACAACTCATTTAGAATCTGAACCTTGTTTTTTGAACAAGGAAAATAATCCTTGTAAGTTTGATCTAAGTGTCTTTCATCACGAAATTAAACTACGTCCCACTTTAGCTCAGTTTTATTCTCATCTTTCGGACGAGGTGAAACTCTGCCCAAGTGGCGCTTAGTTTGTTTTCATCTTTTGATCTATACCCTTGCATTCTCACCGCCCATTTTTCGGGGTGAGAAAGGTGCATACCTTGTGTGTTTTTATCAGAGATAGTTCTCTATGTCTTTTTTATCTGTTTACGCCCATCCATGTTTGTGGTGGGTTGTTAAACATGTAAAGTGCTGCAGTACATTTTTATATCTTTGGTAAAGGTCCTTCAATCTTGATTTCAAGATCATCTTCACCACTGCATGAGTTCGGTTCATCATTCATCTCTTCTTGAGTTGATAGTTTTGTTCACATTCTAGACACACAATCTTGGTACTTACGTCATGTTCTCATTTTTTATGAGAAAATGGTATAAGTCCCTTTATTGCGTGGTTACGCTACTCACATAATTAAAAACTCCTTGTTATACTTATCACTTGGTTTCAGTTTTGACGTCATCTAAGTATTTTTGAAAAGTGTCGATAACGCCTTATATATATCATGATAAGGTTGTCATGATACTAACACCTTGCTTGCTCGGTTAATGTATCACGATGACATTGTTATGCTATATCTAGTTACGACTTCCATTTTTCAGAAGGTTTGGCTTTCATCAACATTCAAACTAGTTTTAGTGTACCTCGTCGAGGGACTGCGTCAATACCACGTCGGTACTTAGGCCTTGTTAGAATTATAACTTGACCTACATATTGATACGATATTATCACTATCTGTTTTAGGGCATAGGCTTGGTAGAAATAAAATTGAGTGATCATTACATTTAGGTGTGCATATGAGTGTTCCTTAATAAAAATGACTACATAACACTGCATCTAGGATACACTGTGGTATATTTCAAACATCACCTTGAACGGCTTACAGAAACCATACACTTAGGGGTCATGCTAGCTGCATACAAACGTCACTAGTAATGCCTAAAATCACAAAAATGGAAACCAAATCAAATGAGCATGACATAGGAGAAAACCATTTTAAAACCTTCCCATTTAGCGGAAACAATTTAACTCCTGTCCTTTCTAGAGTCAAGGATACGGAGCCATTAATTGATCATAGCGGAGAAGATTTAGACTCTTCTAGAGAACAACAGAGGTTAGACCTAAGTAGATTTGATGAACTCCTATATTATAATAAAGATCAAGTACTCACAAGAGTCTTAGAATTAGGAGCTAAACTTCCCAAGAGCACGAAGAAGAAACAAAGGTCATTAACCCTAAACTAGGAGAGCAAAGATTCCTCTTAGACATAGATAATCCTTTTGATGTGGGATACGCTTCCACTTCTGGGAAACATAAGGCCACCGTCAAAGGGGACCCATCATGAAGACCTCACTATAAAGCTTCACGTAAAGTGAAAATTGAGCGTAAAGCTTCCCCTCCTTTGAAATTTGATGAAGAAGAGGACCCCCTGGTTGAAGAGGAGATCCTTCAAAAATAGATCTTGAAGTTGATCCAGAAGCTAGCAAACTTAGGCTCTTCAAGAAGAAACATATACAAAGAAAAAAACAAAAATAAACCTAGCAAGTTTCACTTTGATCCACACATGGACCATACCTTTAAAGTGACTCAGGTACAAAGACCAATGTCACCTACTAAAGAGCAACTCATTCAGAAAGAGTTACAATCAATGAAAAATACACTTACTACATTACAAGAGGGAAATGTAGGTCAGAATAGAAAATATTCGTATGAAGAACTATGCCCTTACCCCTTTGATAAGGACATGTTATAGCAGCCTTTCCCAAAACACTTTACTGTTCCCAAGTTTGATAAGTATAAGTGCAAAAGTGATCCTCGTGATCATATAAAATACTTTTACATGGCTTGCCAAGAGGTCACATATAGCGATAATTTCTTAATATGACTTTTTCCTCACAGCCTAGGAGCCATGGGATTGGAATGGTTCTATAGCATACCCAAGGGCTCCATTACAACGTGGTCGCATTAGTGGAAAAATTTATACGGAATTACTCCTATAATATGGAAAGTGACATCACAATGAATGATTTATGCAATACAAAACAAAAACCCAATGAGACGTTTGCAAAATTTTTTAAAATGATGGCATGGGTTAGCCATTTGTTTCCTTTGTGCATTTAGCCCTCTTTGAGACAGCAAAGTGAAACTAGTTTATTGCTATTCTATCAAGCAGGAATCTATGCAAATCTACACTATTCTAACTTCAGGGGGTTGGGATCTCATCCCAGTTCTAAGGTAGTTCCAACTGCAAACATAAAGGTAAGAGGGAAGGAATGGAGGAAGGTAGATCTGAAGGGAGAAAAGAAATGAATTCCAAAGATGGAAAGGTCAGAGGGTTTATGCTTTGGGCTGGTAGTAAATAGAGCCAAACTTACTTGCATAAACAAACAAAGTAATACTGATGAACATATGACAATAAAAGAATGAATCCAATAGAATAGAAACACATATCTAACTTAAGAGAGATCTGATGTGAATAACACATATATTGAGCACAAAGTCTTAACATATATATTAAAATCTCTTCTATTACAAGAAGGCACAAAGTCTTTCTCTCTTCACCTCTTTTTCATACAAAAATGTCCACATAGAATACAACAAGTATTCCAAGTATTTATAGAAGGAGAAGGAGAAAGAAGACAAAAAGAAGCCAACCACTATTTACAAAATATCTTACAAGATATTTACAAAATATCTAAAAAGTCAAAAGTTGACTTTAAGGCAAGTTGGTGGATGGCAACATCCCATGGTGCAACATGGATGATGTCATCATAAATGCCAACATAATTTTTAAATATTTTTACAAAAGATCAAAGTGTACACAAGAAGAGAAACTATTCATCATCATCTCTTTGCTTGAACGGAGTGTCTTGCTTCTTTCGGGAGAGGCGATGTGATACTGAGCTTGGTATTCCATAAACTTGCTGATCATTATCTGAAGTGAATTATGATCAGGACCCTTGAAGTGGTCGCCAATGACTTCACAAGTTTCCTTTTCATTTTTGAGCTTATCTGGTAGCCCGACGTATTCGTCACATGCCTCGATCAAGTATCCAATGAAATCACGGCAAGCCAAAAGGTTATTGATAGACTCTCGGTCAAAAGTGACCTCTGGCGCCAAACCTTGAGTTGCGATGTCCTTGAAGAGATGGATTGTCTCATCTACTTCCCTCAAGGTGAACGCTTTACTAAGCATCCCTAGAGACATCTTCGTGACCATCTACTCCATTTGATGTTTTGCATCCAGGGCTTCCTCCTTGATTTTATCTATCCTTTCTAGGATAAATTCCATTTGATCAACCCGGTAATCTAAAGCGACGAGAGCTTTGTTGTGTGCCCATGGGTGATCAATGACGCCGACCTTTAATAGGTCATCGACTGAGCAGTCGACCATTTCTGAAATGTTTCATGTTGCAATCTGGCATTGTCTAACTCCTCGGAGAGGGATCCTGCTACTGCCTGCAGCTCCTTGTTTGCCTGATCTATACTCTGGTAGAGTTTTGTGAATTTTGTGATTATTTCCTCACTATCTCTGAGGACTTTCTCTATCTAGAGGACATTGCACGCCTTGTTCACCAATCTTGGTGTATTCATTTATCTTGTCTTGACTGAGAACTTTAGGAGGCTCGGCGGCAGTCATAGGAGGTGCATTGCCCATTCTCTGCAAATCTTGGAGAAGATGTTTGTTTTGTTCCTTTAGTATTCTCTTCTCTTCCTTTGCTTCTTGTAGTTTCTTGTAGAGGGCATCTACTGCAGATAAAGCCTCTCCTTGCAGGCTCTCAGATGAAGTTCCCATCGTGACTTGGGTCACTGTAAAGTCTGTAGGAGATAGATCTTTCTTCTCTTTGGTGGGATCAGGATATGCAATCTCCATGACCCTCTCCGAGACGCTCTTAGAGAAGCGAGTTATAGCTTTTTTTCTTCTTGGTCCCTTCTTTGGAATGACAAAGAAGTCCATGGGTGCTATGGGAACCTTTCTCTTGAGCTGACCTAGATGGTCGGAAATCCAGCTTGGACTTAGGGGAGAAGGAGTGGAGGGAATGGAAGAAGAAACGGGAGTGAAAGGGGAAGCAACTAAATTGAAGAGGCCGCAAGGAAGAACGTTGAGACACTTGGTGGTGGCATCGACAAGTAGTCTAACATGCTGTTGCTTATAGGGCCTGGAGTTACTATAGGGGAAGAAAAGGTCATGGAGGCGGAAGGGATCTGTAATGGGATGGAGGGAACACTAGGTGATGATCCACGAGAGAGGAGAAGATGGAAGAGGTGGGAGATGGAAGGGAGGAAGGGAGAGAAGAAGAAACATCCATTGGGATAGATGTTTCAACAACAGGGGGAGAAGAAGGAGTGGAAGAGGGAATGGTGGGTACCTCCGTGGTTGTAGCTATGACCACATCCTGAGTGGATGTGTCCGTTGAGACTTCGGTGGTCTCTCCTTCTTTTCCTGGAGAGACCAGGTCGACCACTTGCTTTTCAGAAGTAGAAAGAGGGCTTTGAGGAGATTCTTCTTGGCTTGATTCTCCCTCCTTGTCTTTTCCTTTTCCTTTCGGCACTTGGGTTAGCCTTGGAGGTGCTCTTCCTGAAGGAGAAGTAGTGAAATCTACCCCGAGGTAGATGAGACCATTCTGTTTGCACCAATGTTTGGTGCACTGCAACATGTGCTTGACCCTTTCTTGGATGGTCTTTGGTGCCTTGGCTCTATCAATTTCTATGAATGGCCAATCATCCCCATCCGTGTCTAGGTAAACTTGATCAATTTCTTGATCAGGTTCTTGGAATCCTTTTGGAATGATGGCCATGCCATAGTGTTTGATTTCTTCTAGAGCCAGCCTGGAGTGATCCTTTCACCTGATTTCTATTTCGTGTGTCAGGTCGATGTAAATGTCCTCGATCTCAGGGACATGAATAGGATCAATTTTTTCCTTTGGGAGGAAACCTCGCAATCAAAAGTAGGCTTGGCGGGAAGTTGTGCTTTAGATTTCAAGCAATTCAAGCTCGGCATACATTTCCCGTGCTTTGGCCAGTGTGGTGCAAGTGTATCGGCCCACTGTAAGGGGGAATGGAGTTCCTCCCTTCTTTCTCTTCATGCATCTCTCATGATATGTGATTAGTTGCCTTGAAAACTCTAAGAGAATCAACTTGGGTCCCTGCATACCTTGGTAGCTTGGTCGGTTCACCCTCAAAATTCACCACCTTGAGATAGGTGAATGTGGGAAACTAAGTGAATAATGCCCCCACTTCTTTGTGATAGTGACCACACTGGGGCTAGTTCGACCATGTCTCATATTTGGCCTCAACAGGTAGATCACCTCATAGAAGAAGGTGTCATTGATTTTTGAGAACTGTGGGATGTTGTTCTCGAGCCTTAGCTCTGGGTAGTATTCATATATTTTGACTTGAGGCCATACCCCATTTCATATCAGGCCTGTGAAATCTCTCGTTGATGCTTTGCAACGCATACACAACATAGGAATTCATATAGAACTTCCCAGTTGTCATGACTATTGAAGCTGTTGAGAGATGGTGTCGTTGATGATCTCTCCCCAGCCAAAACACTGTTCAGGAACATTCTTACTCATGGTCTCTAAGTACCTCAAGCATCCATTTATGGAAATGATGGGCATTAGGAAGCCCATACACTCTACTCAAGAAGGTGATTGTATCACTCAGTTCCTCGTTGAAGTCACTGCGGTGGATGGTCTGAGGCCATCGGCTCACCGGATTTTTGTTCTTGAGATATAACTCATTCATCATTTGCATACACTTATCCTCATTGTCATCCCATGCCTTCTTGTAGTCTTCAAGGCTGATGGCGACACACCCTATGATGAGGGATGCCCAGAGTTATTTCAAAGTGACGAGCAGTTAGGTCGATGACCGTCTTTCCTTCTTTATCCTCGACACATCTTGTGTCCTTGTTATAGCATTGAGCCACCAACATGATGAACTCATTATTAATAGCACTTACTGGCAGCCCAGCTGCAAAGTGCAATCCACTGCCTACCAGTTTGTTCATCCAGGGACCACTAGTGACCTGGTTGGTTCTTGCCCAGAAGTCTTCCATATCAATGTGCCCGAGCTCAGAGTCTTTGATATCGAGATCACTCTCTACATATGAGTCAGGCATCCTGACTTTTTGATATCTATACTTCATCTCTTGCTCTGTCAACTTAGCTTTTCCTTTAGACTTAGTGGGCTTCTTGCTCGACGAAGACATGTGTGAGCTCGAGGATAGCTGTTGTTGTTCTGCAAGGAGAATCAAAGAGGTCCAACATAGGAGAGCCATGTCAACCATCATGTTTTTCATAATGAAAGCTTGCAAAAAGAAAAATGAGCAATTATGAGGCTTAGGGTGCAAGGCGCAAGTTCATAGCATGCTGCAGAGGCTTAAAAAGGTTGGGTGCACTTTTGGGGATGTCAACATGTAAAAAAAGGTATGCCTGTGTTGACAGGGGAAAAGATGTACCAAAGGGTTATAGAGGGGCACACTTTTGAAGAGTGTTGCACAACAGAAGGCAACATCCAAGGAGAAAGGCGCGGGGTGCGGGTAAACAACACACAACATGTAGTGTTGGTGTTAAGGATCATGCGCAAAAGGAGAAATGCTTTTGGGGGCACTGCAAAAAGATGGTGTTGCATGGCTTTTTGGTGCCCAAAGCGTAATCTTGGAATGTGTTGCAAATGAGCTCAACATGCCAAAGGAAAATAGTTACGTAGATTTGGGGGACACAACATCAAATGTTGATGTTGGTTGGGATGCGCTATGCCTTTACAAGATTTGATAAGTGTTATACTTGGGCGGGTTATGGAACATGTTGCATATGGGGACCGTGCACAAGCGCGATCATGTGGGGAGTGTAACATGAAGGGATAGTGTGCCAAAGGAAAAAGAATGATTTTTTCATTGTTTGATTTCTTTTCCCTTTTCATGACCCTTTTTTCTCTTTTTTGATTTTTGTAAAGTGACAAAGAGAAGGTTTGTGGGATTTGCAGCAAGGTAGTAAGAAGATACAAAGAGTGGTTTATTCAGAGGCAGAGCCTTCCTAGATTTGTAGATCTGGAAGGAGGGATAAGGTAGTTTTCAGATGATTATGGAGTGTTAAGTTTATTCATTTTAGATTTTAGATTTAACCTTTTATAACAATCCTAAAACCATAACAACCAAGAAACAAAACCACAAACAACCATAAGAGTGATAAAAACCACTTACCCGGTTTAATAAAGGATGAAGGAGGACGATGTTGGGGTCCACAAACTTGAAAAGTATCACGCGGGCGTGATAGGGATAGTTGCGGAGTGCAGAGAAAGACTTTTCACAATTTTCAAATCGTGAAAATGACAGGTGTTAACCGCATATTTATAGGAAAATATAGCATTTATTACCCCACCAACTTTTCTTTGGCGCACTTTTTAAAGTGTCGACATGGGTGGAAATGCACCTTGGCACAGGTTCTTTAACATCTGACATAAAGCTTTTAGCACCTTAAGCGCATGTTTCATGATGTCAACATGTCGTTTCTAGCGCCAAAGGGAAATCTACTTAGCACATTTTTAATGTGTTGACATCATTTTTTTAGCACCTTAGTGCACTTTTTAGGCACATGTTTGATTATGCTGACATGTCATTTTCTGTGCCTAAGGGCGCTACTTTATGGATGTTGACATGTTGTTTTGGGTGCCAAAGGATTTTCAAAGGGGCACACATTTTGTTGTGTTGACACAACATTTCTTGCGCCCAATTCAAAAAAAAGGTTGAAAATGGCTAAGTTCTTTAAAATTTGATTTCGGGAAAAATTTTAAGCCATTTGAACGTTAATAGACCTTCTCAGGGGACCAAAATGAAATTTTGGTATGGTTATCTACAAAATTGCCCTTGTCAATTTTACAGGATAACAAAGCTGGCTCTTTCTGGGGACTATCCTTAAGTGAAACTTAGGGGTAGAGAATCCCAATCTTTATGTGCCTATCCATTGGGTTACAGAGAGTCAAAAACAAGGGCGACCAAAAAAGGGAAGAAAGGGAACACACAACAAATAAAGAAAACAAAAAAAGCAAACACACAATGAAAGAAAATTGTACAAAGAAGAGAGCAAGCTCTACTTCCTAAAGATCTTTAGGTGCTATCCACTGTAGGGAAGTGGGAGCTTAGTTCCATCTAGATATGAGAGATAGAAACTATTCTCTCCATTGAGTTGCTTGATTTTGTATGGCCCTCTCCAAAGAGAGTCAAACTTTCCATGCATACCTTTCGGTTCTCTTCGTTTGTCCCATAGAAGGACAAGATCCCCTACCTAGAAATCTCTCTACCTAGCTTTCTTGTCGAACAACCTCTTGACTTGGTTCTAATGTTCGGTGATCTTGTCGACCACTTTCACTCACTTTTCTTCAAGTTCTATCAGGTACATAATTCTCTTTTCTAGAGAACTCTGAAAAGTTTCATCTTCGATTGCTCGAGCCAAGCGCAGAGCAGGAAGTTCTGCAGAGATAGGGATTTTGGCATCGGTCCCATACAATACTTGGAAAGGTGACATGCCGAGAGATCTCTTTGGAGTGATACGATCTGCCCACAAGGCATCGTATAATGACTTGTGCCAGGATCACTGGTTCTCATCAACTAGCTTCCATATGATGGTTACCAAGTTCTTGTTGCTAGATTCTGCTGACCATTTCCCTGAGGATAGTAATCAAAGGCATGAGCCAAGGTTATTCCGTATCCATAGAAAAAACCAATAACTTCCTGTGAAGAGAAGTTGGAAGCATTGTCAACAATGATTTTGTGTGGAATGCCAAATCTCACGATAATATTTTCCTTGATGAAGTTGTAAACAACTTCAGAAGTGGCATGTTTGATAGGTATAGCCTCCACCCATTTCGTGAAGTAATCCATTCTTTGTTAGGACATAACTATGTCCAACACTCAATTGAGGATTGAGTGCTCGATGAAATCAATTCCCCATTGCTTGAATGGTTCATCAATAATGATGGGCCTGAGGGGAAATGCAGCCAACTTTGGTTTGCCAACGAATTGTTGGCAAAGTTCACATTTTGCTACCCAGGTAGCTACATCCTGAAATAGTGTCGGCCAATAGTACCTGGCCCGAATGATCTTATGTGTTGTCACCAATGAGGAGAAGTGACCACCACAAGCTGAATCATGAAAACTCTCTAACAATTTTATCTGTTGCGGCTTATCAACACATCGTAGAAAAATGTCGTCAATTCCACGTTTGTACAACCCATCATCCCATATGACATATCACATGGCTCGACGAGCTTTCTTTGCTTACTTTTCCTTTGTGGTTAGATGAGTTGGGCACTCTCCATAGGTGAGAAAGAAAGTGATGTCAGAATACCATTCATCGTTAGTTGCGACAAAAAAACTATGGGTAAAGAATCCACTTTCTCCAACTCATTCCGTTCTTCATCAACGTGAGCATCTTGCTCCTCGGGTGCTTTTGGGTCTTTATTTTTAGCCATTAGCTGACACAGGCCCTTACACCTTACCAACTTGGTTAGTCTGATGTCCAGATCATATTCTTGGACCTTCGTGATCCAATTCCCTCGTAAGCTTCCTAACTCCTGTTGAGTCGGGATAGACTTAACTGCTGTGTCTGGAACCAACACTACTATATGAGAATTCAGTATGTAGTAGCAAAACATTTTGACTACTTTGACCATGGAAAAGGCATGTTTTTCCAATTGTGACATCTTTAGTTCATGAGGCTTTAGAGGAGAGCTCATGAAAGCAATCCGGGATTCAACATCCTCAGAGTTCTTCTGCATTAAGATAGCCGATACAGTATGCACGGATGCATAACTGTACATGATGAAATCCTTGGAGAAGTCAGGACATACCAAGACAGGTGCATGAGCGATGGAGGATTTTATATCCTCAAATGATGTCTTGCCTTCTTCACTCCATCAGAACATGTTTGTGACCCTTTCATCATATTGGATATATGATGAGTCTTTTCAGAAAAATCAGGAACAAAGCATCTGAGAAAATTTACCTTTACAAAGAAAGAGTGAATGCTGGTTTTGCTTATGGGCAAGGTAAGGCTGAATAGCCTTGAATCTTTTGACATCTATCTTTGTCCCTTCTTTTTGTTGACAACATGTCCTAGCAATTTTCCTTCGGTGACCCCGAAAATTGACTTCTTAGGGTTTAGAGAAATTCTATGTTCTCGGCATCTAATCAAGACTTGCTCCAAATGATCACAGTGATCACTTCATTTTTAGAGAACATGGTTAAGTCATCTAGGTAAACTACGATGACCTTTCCCATCATACCTTTGAACACGAAGTCCATCGCTCGTTGGAAGGTGGCACCAGCATTGGTTAAACCGAACGACATCCTGTTGTAGGTGAAGGTGCCCCAAGGAGTGGTGAATGTTGTTTTGAATTGGTCTTCAGGCGTGACCTCAATCTGATTGTAACCCAAAAAACCATCAAGCATGGACAACATTTCTGAACCGGTTACTACCTGCAGAACTTGATCCATTATGGGCAAGTGGATAGTTGTCCTTTAAGGACGCCTGGTTTAGGTTGTGAAAGTCTACGCATATGCGTATTTCACTGTTCTTCTTCTGTACAGGCACAATATTAGCAACCCAGGTACTGTGATGAATTGGAAAAATGATTCTTGCATCCAACATCTTCTGAATTTCAGCCTGGATGGTACCTGAGATTTTGGGGTTGTAGTGCCTTTGCTTTTGACGGAAAGGCTTAATGTCGTTCTTGAGCGGGATGTCATGCCGAACATCCTTTGGCTTAAAAGACTTGAGATCAACATAAGACCATTCCAATACATCCATATATCTTTTAAGCAATTTGAAAAATTTCCACTTTTCCTCGGGTGTACAACACTTCTCAATGTTCACAGACCGAGGATGTTCTGTAGTACCCAAATTCATAGATTTGGTTTCTCGGAGAAGATCGAGGGTTATCTGTCACTTTTTCTTGACAAAACAGTCATGCTTATCAAATAATTTCTCCAGGAAACTAAACCTTTTCGTAATATTATTTCCCTTGAGTTGACATATGCCCTAACCTTCTACCGATTCTGTGCTTGGCCCATGAGAGACTCACGACAAGCAAAATTTGATCCATCAAAATGGAGCTCTTTGAAATTATCAGTTTTTTCTAGAAAATTGATAAGCTGATTGTCGTCATTGAATACCGCCGGTGTTGTGAATTATCTAGCACACTTGGGTGGAAAACTACCTCAATGGTATATGTGTCCATCTTTAACCTTGGGTGAGGGAGCATGAGAGAGGTCGAGATGACCAAAGAATCAACCATTTCATTTTGAGCTCACGGAACTGCTTTGATTGAGAAAGCGTCAAACTCCTCGATGATGTCCACACGCTTTGCGTTGCGGTAGTTCGAGCTCGTGTTCTTTACTTGGTATACCCCTTTCACTTTGATTGACAATTAGCTCAGCGTCACCTTGTACTTTCAAATTCTTGATTCCTCTTTCCTTTGCAGCTTGCATGCCAAGTAGGAAAGATTCATACTCAGCAGTGTTATTTGTGTTGAAAAACTACAATTTGAAAGAAAGAGGGAAAATATCCTCTTCGGGAGATATCAGAATGGCCCCAGCACCACACCCACTTGTTGCACAACTACCATCAAATTGCAGTGTCCATATCTTGTTGAGGTCCTCCTGACGAGAACTTCCATCTTATCGAGTTGGTGGACAAGAAGTAATTCCTTGTCCCGATGATGCAAAGAGAATCTGGGCCTTTGGGTCGTCGAGTTGGTGACCAGATACTTCTTTTGTGCTTTTGGCTCCAACATTTGCATCACCCCTTTGACAGGGATTCTAGCTTTGGACCAATCCATATGGATTTCTCTACCAAATTTTCTGCAAAAACTCCTCCCTAGTAATATTCCGTATATTGTTGGAATATCAGCTACGAGAATAGTCATTTTTACTCTTTTCTCCGGGAAGGTACTGTGAATGCAAACTGTGCATCCTTGATCTGACCTATTAATGGTACCTACTTGGTTTCCATGGAGTAACATCTACCGAAAGGTTTAGTGAGTGTGAGGCCCAAAGCATGGGTGACCTTTTCTGGTATGACATTTTCGGATGCTCCAGAATCAATTATGCACTTACTTAACTTGTGACCATTAATTAGGAGAGATAGGTAAAAAGGTTCAATTTTACCTGACGCGGATGTCGAGGCAACGTTTATGCGGGATGCAGGAGGAGTGGAAAGAATTCCTTTTGGAGAAATGGGGTGAGAGATGGCAGCTTGACTTTAAATATACTTGGTTAATCTAACAAGTTGCTCGGGGTTAGACTGAAGATACTCAGCTTAAGACATTTGGATCTTGGTCCTTTTGGCATGATCGACTATATCGAATGTAACCAAGGGTTGTGCTAACAAAGGAATGAGTCCTTTGTTTCGCGATGGTAGAGGAGTGGTATTGGTCTTTATGGAAATGGAGGGAGGTTGATTTGAGAAGAGACGGGAGGAAAATATTTCTTTACGAAAGGTTTGATAGGAGGTTGAGCGGGAAGGAGATTACCTCTTTTAGCGATTGTTGGAGGAATATTTAATGCAAACTTTTCCTTTTGTATTTTAGTAGCCACTTCTACTTCTTTTCCTTGTGAGCGGGTGAAAATAGCGTATGATTTATCTCTGCTTGCATACCCTTGGGTACCTTCCTCTTCATCGATTCCTCATCCTCAAATTCCATATACCCGATTGTAGAGTCGCCAGTTAGTTCACCGACATCTTGATCATCTTCGCCTTGCGATGAAGGTTCTTCATAAATTTTCTCATCTTCTTCGATTCGACCAAGATATTAACCAAAGGGGCCTCAAGTGCTAGCCTTGGAGCAGTAGCAGGAAAATGCGGCCTTTGGGGAGCACTGTTGGGAGTGAAGTTCCTCCATGGGATATCTTGGTACGGAGTGGTAGACGAAGCTTGAGCTAATTGCCTCTTCAATGCGAGCAAGTCATTTTCCATCTTCTGGAACACTGGATCTGATGAGGTGGCTTGAGAAGGAGTCGAAGCCTTTGATTTTGACAGCTCCCATCTTAACTTGCCAGATATAAGTAGGTTGTCCTCTATTCGAATGGCCACAGCTTGAGCAAGAACCAAGGTGGCGATTTGTTCCTATAAAAGCAAGAAACTTACTCTTGAACTCATGGTGTTCACAAAGAAACACTTTTGATTCTCTGGTGTTGGCAACATGGCAGGCGACACACGGTTGATCAGTGAATTGAAACGGGTGATAAAATCACGCATGGTTTCATTGGCCTCCTTCTTCAAGTGAGTGATCTTTGACAGTAACGCAAATGCATCTTCTGAAGGCTTATACCTGTCTTCAAATGCAGTCCATAATGTAGCCCAACTAGTGATAGATCCCCTGGTAAATGCTTTGGAACTGCTCTCGATGTAGGCCCTTACAAGGTCTCAAGAAAGAAACATACGAGATACGTCTTTGTGAGTCATGTCCAGAATACTACATGACATAATAAATGCAGTAATATGTGCGTCTGTGCTTTTATTTCCACTCACATAAATTTTTGGGAAATTCTTGTGATTTCCATGAGGGAGGGCGTGAACTGGATGTGGCAGTGCTAGAGGGCCCATGGCATTTCCCCATGGTACTACCATTTGAAACTCGAGGAAAAGAACATGAGCGGGAGTCTGGTTCCACTTAGTAAAAAGAGCTTTGTAAATAGATGTCGAAGCACCCTGTGAAATTTGGTCCTTCGTGGGGGTGAGGAACTTCTTGCTAATTGATCCATTGAAATTAGTGATGCGAATCATGCTTTGGGTAATACTGAAATTGTGCCTTTGGATTAGATCAAAGATTGGATCAACTTCTCCATGAGCTCTTCTACCATGAGTAAATTGTTCACCCGTGCCAACCCATTCAGATCTACAACAATTAAGAGCATATCTACAACAATCTTTTTGTTTGTACTTGCTGATTTTCTAATTTTTTACGGCAAAACTCAACAACATGTACTTTTCTAATATTTAAATTTATCCTCTTCTAACAATAACTAATTGTGGTATTTTGACAAATATTAGCAAGGATAAAAAAGGTGGGTTACTTAGAAAGCTGATTTTCGGATCTTTGAAATGAAATTTTGCAAGGTTTTAGAAATATCGAGAAAATGTCGATTCTCGGATCTACGGAAATATACAAATTTTGGTGAACTAGAAGCTCCTATCTAGTCCAGATCTATGGATTTGTGTAAGGAAATTTTTGATTTTGATCACTTCTGCAAAAATTTTAATTTTTAACAAAAAGTTTAAAATTTGCAAACAGGTAGTGATTTTCACAGTTTTTAAACTATTTCCTTAGTTCATTCCCTAGTAGAGTCACCAAAAACTGTTGGTTTGAAAATCTGTCAGTTAGGAAGATCATGGGGAAATAGATCAACAGTGTGCAGGGCATAGCCCCTCTTTGAGACAAAGATAAAGCGGCTGGTTTATTGCTATTCTATTAAAGGGAATTTGTGTAAATCTACACTATTCTAACTTCAGGGGGTTGGGATCTCATCCCAGTAGAGGTAGTTCCAACTGTGAATAGAAAGGTAAGAGGGAAGGAATGGAGGAAGGTAGATCTAAAGGGAGAAAAGAAATGAATTCCAAAGACGGAAAGGTTCGAGGGTTTATGCTTTGGGTTGGTAGTAAACAGAGCCAAACTTACTTACATAAACAAAAAAAGCAATACTGATGAACATATGATGATAAAAGAATGAATCTAATAGAATAGAAACACAGATCTAACTTAAGAGAGATTTGATGCGAATAACACATATATTGAGCACAAAGTCTCAACACATATATTAAAATCTCTTCTGTTACAAGAAGGCACAAAGTCTTTCTCTCTTCACCTCTTTTTTCATACAAGAATGTCCACACAAAATACAACAAGTATTCCAATATTTATAGAAGGAGAAGGAGAAAGAATACAAAAAGAAGCCAACCACTATTTACAAAATATCTTACAAGATATTTACAAAATATCTAAAAAGTCAAAAGTTGACTTTGAGGCAAGTTGGTGGATGGGGTGCAACATGGATGATGTCATCGTAAATGCCAACATAATTTTTAAATATTTTTACAAAAGATTGAAGCGTACACAAGAAGAGAAACTATTCGTCATCATCTCTTTGCTTGAATGGAGTGTCTTGCTTCTTTTCGGGAGAGGCGATGTGATATTGAGCTCGGTATTCCATAAACTTGCTGATCATTATCTGAAGTGAATTATGATCAAGACCCTTGAAATGGTTGCCAATGACTTCACAAGTTTCCTTTTCATTTTTGAGCTTATCTGGGTAGCTGACATATTCATTGCATGCCTCGATCAAGTATCTAATGAAATCGCGGCAAGCTAGAAGGTTATTGATAGACTCTCGGTCAAAAGTGACCTCTGGCGCCAAACCTTGGGTTGTGATATCCTTGAAGAGATGGATTGTCTCATCTACTTCCCTCAAGGTGAATGCTTTACTAAGCATCCCTAGAGACATCTTCGTGACCATCTGCTCCATTTGATGTTTTGCATCCAGGGCTTCCTCCTTGATTTTATCTATCCTTTCCAAGATAAATTCCATTTGATCAACCCGGTAATCTAAAGCGATGAGAGCTTTGTTGTGTGCCCGCGGGTGATCAATGACGCCGACCTTTAATAGGTCATCGGTGAGTAGTTGACCATTGCTTGAAAAGTTTCATGTTGTAATCTGGCATTGTCTAACTCCTCGGAGAGGGATCTTGCTACTACCTGCAGCTCCTTGTTTGCCTGATCTATACTCTGGTAGAGTTTTGTGAATTTCATGATTATTTCCTCACTGTCTCTGAGGACTCACTCTATCTAGGAGGACATTGCTGCGCCTTGTTCACCAATCTTGGTGTATTCATTTATCTTGTCTGACTGAGAACTTCAGGAGGCTCGGTGGCAGTCATAGGAGGTGCATTGCCCATTCTCTGTAAAGCTTGGAGAAGATGTTTGTTTTTTTCCTTTAGTATTCTCTTCTCTTCCTTTGCTTCATATAGATTCGCAGGGCATCTACTGTAGACAAAGCCTCGCCTTGTAGGCTCTCGGATGAATTTCCTATCATGACTTGGGTCTTTGTAAAGTTTTAGGAGACAAATCTTTTTTCTCTTTGGTGGGATCGGGATATGTAATCTCCATGACCCTCTCTCCTGAGATGATCTTAGAGAAGCGGGTTATAGCTTTTGGCTTCTTTGGTCCCTTATTTGGAATGATAGAGAAGTCCATGGGTGCTTATGGGGAACTGTTGTATATATCTCCCTCCCTAGGTAAATATAGACAAATAGAAGAATATGGAAATCGAAGAAACTCAAAGCTCGATATTTATTGCATCACCAACAGCCAAGGCGCAGGTTGGAGGTGCATAGCAGAAGATGTCGACATGGAAAAATTCGCACCCAGTGCAGGTTGGAGGTGCATAGCAGAAGATGTTGACATGGAAAAAGTCATGCCTGGTGCATGTTGGAGGTGCATAGCAGAAGATGTCGACATGGAAAAATTTGCGCCCTGGCGCAGGTTGGAGGTGCATAGCAGAAGATTTCGACATGGAAAAGTTGCGCCATGCAGCGCGAGAGTTAGAAGGTGTATAGTAGAAGATGTCAACATGGAAAAATTCACACCCTGGCACAGTTTAGAGGCGCATAACAAATGATGTCGACATGGAAAAAGTTGCGCCCTAGTGCGAGGTTGAGGCGCACAATGATGAAGATGTTGACATGGAAAAAGTCGTGCCCTGGCGTAGGTTGGAGGTGCATAGCAGAAGATGTCGACATGGAATTTTCAGCGCCTATGGTGCACGTAAGAGTATGATGACATGAGGATGGATGTGCCGAGGTGCATCTTCAAAAGGCATAACATTTCAAGCGTTAACACCCGATAGGAAGCAAACCATGACCCAGATATTCAAATGACCATAACTTTTACCGGGAGCTCGATTCACGCAAGGTTGGAATTTTGGAAATCTTACAAGGTCCTTCAAAAATGTAAAATACGGATTCGCCATTTTTGGGTTTGCTAGGGTTCTCACCTACCACCATAATGAGATGAATTAAATACAATCTGGAGGTGGTTGGGGTAGATTTGGAATTCCTCTCTCTTCCCTCTCTCATTCTTCCTATAAATTGTAAGGAGGGGCTTCTTTCTAAAGGTTGGAAATTCTTGTTTTTCCCCTCCCTTCTTCTCTTTGGCAGAGTGAATTTGTGGAGTTCAAACCTCCCATCTAAAACTATAATGCAACTTTGCCTCTTGGCATTTTGTAGTGTATTGTATCAATATTTGGAGCAAATAATGCATGTCTGTGGATGATTCTCAACCCTCTTTGTGTTCAATTACATCCTTCGATCTTTCGCTGCAAATTTGGTTATCAGTGCATGATCTTGCATTACATTTTAATGGTTTGTGTTTATTGGTAAGACAGAATTCTTCATTCCTCGGTGCATCACCTTTGTTAGTTTAGGTATATTTTTATGCATCTTCGTACCCTATCTCCTTTGCATGTTAGATTAGCTTTTGAGTAAACCCTCTACATTTTTATGTGTGCATCGAACAGAGGAATAGGAACCGGCCTTCATCCAGGAGAGCTTTCCTGATTCATAAGGTCCCACACTTGGGAAAAGCTCCATGTTATGCGGTGCACTAAGAGTCTCAACCCATCGAGTTTTAGACATTCAGGGAAGTCTTTGTGATTGGCCATCAACGGGAACCTTTCTCTTGAGCTGACCCGGATGGTCGAAATCTAGCTTGGACTTAGGGGAGAAGGAGTGGAAGGAACGAAATAAGAAATAGGAGTGAAAGGGGAAGCAATTGAAGAGGTTGCAGGGAAGAACATTGAGACACTTGGTGGTGGCATCGACAAGTAGTCTAATGCATTGCTGATTTTAGGGCTGAAGTTACTACAGGGGAAGAAAAGGTCATGGAGGCGGAAGCAATCTGTAATGGGATGGACGGAACACTAGGCGATAGATCCGCGAGAGAGGAGAAGATGGAAGAGGTGGGAGATGAAAGGGAGGAAGGTAGAGAAGAAGAAACATCCATTGGGATAGATATTTCAACAACAGGGGGAGAAGAAGGAGTGGAAGAGGGAATTATGGGTACCTCCATGGTTGTAGCTGTGACCACATCCTAAGTGGATGTGTCCGTTGAGGCTTCGGTGGTCTCTCCTTCTTTGCCTGGAGAGACCAGGTCGACCACTTTCTTCTCAGAAGCAGAAGGAGGGATTTGAGGAGCTTCTTCTTGGCTTGATTCTCCCTCCTTGCCTTTTCCTTTTCCTTTTGGCACTTGGGCCGGCCTTGGAGGTGCTCTTCTGAAGGAGAAGTAGTGAAATCTACCCCGAGGTAGACGAGACCAATTTTTTTGCACCAATGTTTGGTGCACTGCAACATGTGCTTGACCCTTTCTTGGATGGTCTTTGGTGCCTTGGCTCTGTTAATTTCTATGAATGGCCAATCATCCCCATCCGTGTCTAGGTAAACTTGATCAATTTCTTGATCAGGTTCTTGGAATCCTTTTGGAATGATGGCCATGCCATAGTGTTTGATTTCTTCTAGAGCCAGCCTGGAGTGATTCTTTCACCTGATTTTTTTATATCGTGCGTCGGAGTCGATGTAAATGTCTTTGATCTCGGGGACATGAATAGGATCAACTTTTGCCTTTGGGAGGAAACATCGGCAATCAAAAGTAGGCTTGGCCGGGAAGTTGTGCTTGATTCAGCAATTCAAGGTCGGCATGCATTTCCTAGGCTTTGGTCGGTGTGGTGCAAGTGTATCATTGCCCTTGTAAGGGGGAATGGAGTTTCTCCCTTCTTTCTCTTCATGCATCTCTCATGATATGTGATTAGTTGCCTTGACAACTCTAAGAGAATCAGCTTGGGTTCTGCATACCTTGGTAGCTTAGTCAGCTCACCCTCAAAATTCACCACCCTGAGATAGGAGAATGTGGGAAACCGAGTGAACAATGCCCCCACTTCTTCGTGACAAAGTGACCACACTTGGGCTAGTTCGACCATGTCTCATATTCAGCCTTAATAGGTAGATCACCTCATAGAAGAAGGCGTCGTTGATTTTTGAGAACTGTGGGATGATGTTCTCGAGCCTTAGCTCTGGGTATTATTTATATATTTTGACCTGAGGCCATACCCCATTTCGTGTCAGGCCTGTGAAGTCTCTCGCTGATGTTGCTGCTGCACACAATGTAGGAATTCATATAGAACTTCCCGATTGTCATGACTGTTGAAGGCTTTCTTTGGGAGATGGTGTTGTTGATGATCTCTCCTAGCCAAAACATTGTTTAGGCACATTCTTACTCATGGTTTCTAAGTAACTTGGCATCCATTTATGGAAATGATGGGCATCGGGAAGCCCATACACTCGCTTTCGGGAAGGTGATTGTATCACTCGGTTCCTCTTTGAATTCATTGCGGTGGATGGTCTCGCGTCATCGGCTCACCGAATTTTTGTTCTTGAGATATAACTTGTTCATCATTTGCATACACTTATCCTCATTGTCATCCCATTCCTTCTTGTAGTTTTCAAGGCTAATGTCGACGTCTTACTGTGATGAGCGATGCCCGAGTTATTTCGAAGTGACGAGCGATTAGGTCGATGACCATTTTTCCTTCTTTATCCTCGACACATCTTGTGTCCTTGTTATAATATCGAGCCACCAACATGATGAACTCGTTATTAATAACACTTACTGGTAGCCCAACTGCAAAGTGTAATCTGCTTCCTACTAGTTTGTTCATCCATGGACCACTAGTGGCCTTGTTTGTTCTTGCCCGGAAGTCTTCCATATCAATGTGATGGAGCTCGAGTCTCGATATCGAGATCACTCTCTGCGTATCAGTCAGGCATCCTGACTTTCTGATATCTATACTTAATCTCTTGCTCTGTCAACTTTGCTTTTCCTTTAGACTTAGTGGGCTTCTTGCTCGATGAAGACATGTGTGAGCTTGAGGATAGTTGTTGTTTGTCTGCGAGGAGAATCAAAGAGGTCCAACACACGGGAGAGCCATGTCAACCCTCATGTTTTTCATAATGAAAGCTTGCAGAAAGAAGAATGAGAAATTATGAGGCTTAGGGTGCAAGGCACAAGTTCATAACATCTTTGCGAGAGGCTTAAAAATGCTAGTTGCACATTTCTTGCGCCCAATTCAAAAACGCTGAAAATGGCTAAGTTCTTTAAAATTTGATTTCTGGGAAGAAGTTTTAAGCCATTTCGAACCTTAACATACCTTCTCTAGGAACCAAAACAAAATTTTGGTATGGTTATCTACAAAATTTCCCTTGTCAATTTTACAAGATAACATGGCTCAAACTTCAAAGAGGTCATAGAGAAAGGAGGTCAAATTGAGAAAGCCCTCATTGTAAAGGGAATGCATAAGTCCATCATTAAAAACAAACATGAATCCATATCCATTGAAAAACCTAAATTCTTTAATAAGAACAAACATGTTGTTGGTGATGGCATTACGGACTCCAAGAGAGTCCAAGCCATACAGACATTCCTGCTTTTAAAGCTTTCACAAAGACCTCATCCCAAATCACCTACTAAACATACATTTACTTCCTTAACAGAGTCCTTGTCTACCATCCTAAAACAATTAGATGATGCAAAAATGTTGGAATATCCAACTACGATGGTACCATACCTAGAGGATGCTCTAAAACTTGGTTGGTGTAAAGACCATACTTCCACCATGTTAAAGGAATCAAGACAAATAGGTGTTTGAGGCTGTGCCATTACATTCAATACCTCATCGAGGAAGGAAAGATTGTTGTGGATTCTCCCCGAATCCAAAAAAAGGTCCAAACGAGAAAATGGGTATCTACAAAGAACCTTTTCCTAATCATGCAAATAAAAAGAAAAGGAAACCAGATCACGGGAAAACCCCAACAACTATAGAATTGCTTCTTATGTTCACCCTACAAAATATAGTCCTTTTTATTCTCTTATAGGATGTATTAACTCATCTAATGAATAGATCAACACCATTCAAATTTTAGAAAAAATTGCGCGGTAGGGACAAGACGTGCCCGCTTAGTCATACTAGATCCCATACCTATCACTCAAGAAGGTTAGTATAATTTAAAAGATCAGTTAGACAAAACAATTGGTAGGATGTCTATTCTCGATCTCCTCAAAATATCTAATGCCCACAAGAACATATTGTAAAAAACATTAATAAATTCAAGGGTTTCGATAGATGTAGACTCCACAAACCTCTATGACATGATTGTGCACCTAGACTCTAATGATCATATTACTTTTGATCATACTGCAATCCGTGTAAAACCCAAAACACAACTTACCCTTATATCTTGAAGTGGTGGTTACACATCACAACATCAAGAGGGTACTTGTGGATGGTGGATCTGGTCTAAACATTTGTACTTTGAAGCTAGCTAAGTAGCTAGGCCATTCAAAAATAGATGCGGGAGATAATATTATCGGAATCACGGAAACTTATGACAATGAAGAACGAGAATCAACGGGTACTATAGTAGTTCCCATGGAAGTAGGCCCAACTTGTCATGACACGATGTTCCATGTCCTTGACTTGGACCTTCCATACAACATGCTCCTAGGGCACCCATGGATCCATGCCATGCAAGCTATTCCATCAAATTTTCATCAGTGCATCAAGTTATGTCATGAAGGTCAGGTAGTTACCATTCTGGGTGACCTGGAACCATTCACACATTGTAGGGCATTGCACATTTTTTCTCGTGTGGCTTATGAGTGTCCTTCGATAGATGTTGTTGTCCCCCTACAAACGAAGCTATGAAAAAATGGATAGATTCAGATTCCCTCACACCTTACAATCAATACTTTCCTTCATTAGTCAACCCATTCTCTTCATGGGAGGCAACATTGGAAAAATATGGCCTAGGTGAGCCATTCACTCTTGAACATGATTTGTTAATATCAGATTTATCAGTATCTCCCAAAACAAGGGGTAAGCCTTATTTTCA
Source organism: Taxus wallichiana var. yunnanensis (assembly GCA_018340775.1). NCBI lineage: Eukaryota > Viridiplantae > Streptophyta > Pinopsida > Cupressales > Taxaceae > Taxus > Taxus wallichiana. Next base: position 56,642,610 of record CM031237.1, read on the forward strand.
ATTCAAGAGCACTCATGAGCAAGTGTCCTAAACCATTGGAAAAGTTTGTCCATAGTGGTCTCCTATCGAGGAGAAAATGTTAGAAGATCCTACCAGCAGAGTGCCAGAAGGCACCATGGCTTCATGCCATCAAGCACCCCAGTACATCAAAGGTCACCGCATGATGTTTGTCATGGGCTATAGTGGGTTTGGATGTGGCATTAATGCACAAGGCCGGCTAGAGCCTATTCCCATCCCTCATTTTAAGTCTAATAAACATGGCCTTGGGATAAGGCCTCATAATGCTCTACCCTCTAAGAATGATGCCACCTCTTCTAAACGTGAGGACGTTTCATCTCATTCTGATAGCGACGCAAATTCCCAATGTAGCCTCTATGAGGATCTTGCTTCCACTAACCTATTCCCAGATTCAGCGGTCCTTACCTTATCCGAATCCATCCCCTTAAACAAATATCAAGTAGCCCTTGTATATCCTGAACTTATAGATTGGGATCAACAACTTCATGTGCCCCTAGATTTATTTGAAAATGATGAGGCATTTACAGAGTTCATGGGACTTAGGGATTCTATTCCAGTTGGGGACCACAAGAAAGGATTTGTAATTCAACTAGACACCTATGCATACTTCAGGGAAGAAGAAAAGATGTGTGGACATTTGAATAAGAAGATAGTAAATAAGAGTACAACCACTTCTGAGAAACTTGGCAAAAAGGATAAATGGAAATCTCACAGTGACAAACTCTTTGAAAAACTCATAGATAAACAAAATGAAGAATCTAAAGATGAAGTGATTTATCCATTTAAAGATGATAATGAGCTACTGCAGGAGGTCGATCTTACTCTTCCCCCTGATCCTACATGGATGGAAGATGCTTCTAAGATGCTTGTTGAGGAAACAATCAACGTCAACATTGGCTTAGAGGAGCAGCCTAGAATGATAAAGTTGGGGGCTTCACTCTCAGCTCAGGAACAAAAGATCTTTATAGAGCTCTTAAGAGAATACACAGACATATTCACATGGACATATGCAGATATGCCTAGTTTGGACCCAGTGCTAGTTGTGCACAACCTCATTGTGCACCTGGACGCCAAACCCATCAAGCAAAAGTTGAGAAAGATACATCCTAAGGTGGCGCTCCTTGTCAAAGAAGAATTGGAAAAACTATTAGTTGCTGATTTTATTAAACCCATTGACTATTCAGAATGGATCTCTAACATAGTCCAGTACAGAAAAATCTTGTTGGCATAAGAATCTACACTGATTTCCATGACATTAATAAGGCATGTCCTAAGGATGACTTTCCCCTACCTAACATTGACATGATAGTTGATTCCATTGCTGGTTATGAAATGTTGTCCTTAATGGATGGCTTTTCAAGGTTATAACCGAGATAAAGATTGCGAAGAAGATCAACATAAAACAACATTCATCACCCCTTGGGAAAATTTTTTCTACAAAGTCATGCCTTTCGGGCTCAAAAATGCTGGTGCTACTTATTAGTGGGCCATGACTATTATCTTCCATGATATGATAAATGACATCATGGAAGATTATGTTGATGACATCCTAGCAAAATCCAAGAGAAGAAGAGAGCACCTGAAATGCTTGAGGTGTATTTTTCAACATCTACGATACTATAAGGTTCGCTTAAACCCTAAGAAATGTGTCTTTGGTGTTTTATCAGGAAATATCCTAGGGTTCATTGTTTCAAAAAGATGGACTGAAGTGGACCCTGCGAAGTTTATGACTATCACATAAATGCCACCACCTAACAATCTCAAACAACTAAGGAGTCTACAAGGGAAATTCAAGTAATCCATCACTTTATTTCACAATTTGCAGATAAGTGCCACCCTTTACTCATTTTCTCAAGAAAGATGTCACATTCAATTGGGGACCTGATTGTTAGAAGGCCTTCGCACTACTAAAGCGTGCAAGGTCGGTCACCCACCTTGTACTCATGCCGCTTACCCCAGGTGAACCTCTCCTCTTATACATTTCCGCTACCTAGTTTGTTATTGGTGCATTGCTTGCCCAATACGACTTAGACCATAAAGAGAGATTAGTTTACTATCTCAGTCACACCTTGATCGTGTATGAGTTGAATTACCCCCAAATAGAAAAGGCCTATTTGGCAGTTGTCTTTACCTTCCAAAAGCTTCACCATTATCTCCTAAACAATAAAACCAAACTCATATCCAAAGTTTACCCTCTCAAGTACATTTTATCCAAACATGCCCTCACGGGGTCGAATGGCTAATTAGATCATTCTCCTAAGTGAATTTGATATTTAGTTCATGAATAAGATGTTAGCACTAAATCACAACACCCTTATGTGTACACAAGTGCATATACTTGAGCTCATGGTGTGATTGGATAACATGGGTACTATCTCCAAGTTGTGGGACTTGCTACTTGAGATAGACCTCCAAAGAAAGCTGGTTCTTGCTCCTAAACTACCTGCCACAATCTACTCTAATGCAGGAAAAACTATCTATCCTAATCTAACTTTCCAAGGGACCAAGGAGGGAGAATGTATAAAAATGAAAGCCTACACTACAATGGTGATACACCAAAAAAGGAGGGGTGTGAGAGTAGTCTTCCAATGTGTGAAAAATAGAAATAAAATGCATACTAGAAGGGGTGATAATAGTTCTCCACAATTTGACAAATGCATTCACAACAATATTTCATACATGCACAATAATAATGAATCCTTACAAGAGCATAAAAATAGACACAATGTTTTTGTAATGAAGGTTGAAAGGGCAAGAAGAGTGCAAACAAACATAGCAAGGGAAGATGCATCCACAAACTTGTATTTTATTGCTTCATGATATGCACAATTCAATCTATTACAAGATAAGGGCCTGGATCACCATGCAAGGAGTCCATTACAAGGGCTGCGAACATTGGTTTCACAAGGCAATTTTGACAAAGATTTTCTACAACAAAACTACCTCCTTTTACAATGAGCCCAACACTCCAATTTATAGAAAAAGAGAAGAGAGAGAGAAGGGGAAAGTGGAAATCCCTAAATCTGTCCTTCAATCACTTGTAAGATGCATAAAATGGAGTGAAATGATAGTATGTTACTTGCAAAAGGCTCCACATACTATCCCAGGTGCTGCAGTAGAGAAAGAATGATGACCATGCCTCTTAATTGCACTCCCAACTACCAAATAAAACACTATCATGAAACGGCCACGTTTTATGAAAAATATCCATAAATTTCTCATCAAATATAGAATTTCTTGATTTTTGTGCATTTGGCTTGGAGCCACGATTCTAATGGTACCAATATTCCAATGGTACCAATTTTGTGTGATTTTGTTGAGAAATGCAAAATTTATGACCTTTTGAGTCGGAAGACTAATTTGGGTCTGGCAGGAGTTTTCTGTCATTTGACAGGAATGAGAATTAATGATTTGGAGTCGAATATGTTTCTTTTATTTAAATATATCTACCCTCATTAAAATTAATAAATCTATATTTTTGACACGAGAGGACATCGTGCTCATTCTAGAAAGTCCAATTTTATGAAAATCAGAGCTCGGAGTCAAAAGTTATGGTTGTTTGAAGTTCGAGAGGTCAAACTTTGACTTTTCTCTTTGCTGCGGCTATTTTGAAAAAATCAGGTCCATATGTCCCGACTGTCCCAGACACATTCTTCCACATCGGTTGATTCGGGCCTCCTTGTCCCTGCACATCCGTTATTGACCGGGCCATGAGGGCCGTTGACTTTCGCATCGGCCGCATCTACTTAGCTTGGCTCCTTGTGCGGTGATTTCACCTTTGTGCGTCCGTGCATACATTTGTCCCGATTGTCCCGAATGAAAATATCTCTGCGCTACCCACAATGCATCGACTTGCAGAAAATCCGTTGATTCACATCCCGCGTGTACTTTCGTCCCACTGTCCCTGGACCACGTGGAACAAAAACTTCCACTTTTGCCAATTTTCACTACTGCGGCCATTTCGGCTTTGCTTGTCCCACACGCCCTGTGTCCCAACCGTCCGAAGTGGACCACTGCGAAAAAAATGTTTGATTTTATCGATTCCTTTGTATTTCGACTCCAAAATTGGTACGATGAACCTTGGTACGATCCGCATTGGTACAACGCACATCCTCCAGACTCGCAATGCTTTAAAACAAGCCTGCGACTTTGTTTTTTGGAATTTTTGATTTTTTCCTAACTTTTTGGATTTTTTCCTTGGATGGGGAAGTTAGAGAGAAGCTAAGGGGACCCCAAAAACATGATTTTGGGCCTTGAATCAATTTTACTTTCTTGGGACTGAAGAATTTGATGCATGTTATCAAAATTACCTTGAGGGTAAATTTTGGATAACATCGAAATCCTTGAAAGGACCGGGCATTGGTGATCGGTTGCGTAGAAGTGCCTCTCCTATGGATGGAACCTTTGTGCCTAGATTTTACAGATGTATCTATGATGTATATTGAAGAGTCTATAGAATGATAAATCCATTTTGATGGATCTTTCATGTTCCACGGATCCGGGCAGAGGATGGTGCTCATCACTCCCACAAGTGATGTTATACCAAGAGCATTCCGGTTGGGATTTCCGTGCACCAACAATATTGCAGAGTACGAGGCACTCATCGCTGGCCTTAAGTTGGCTATTACTTGGAACATCCGATAACTAAGAGTCATTGGAGACTCTCAACTTATCATTAAACAAGTTAATGATGAGTACAAAGTTAAAGATGAGAAGCTTATTCCATATAAAAAGATGGTGAAACCTTGAAGGAATACTTTACATAGATCATATTTGAGCAAAAACCAAGGTCACACAATAGATCCATGGATGCTTATGGCTACTATTGGGTCTTTGTTACACATTCCCCCTCAGGAAATTAAGATGCCTTTCTTTTAGAGCATTTACAAGTGCCAACATATGATATGCCGAGTCATGTTTGGCATGTGAAGTTGTTGGTCCCTTATCCCCTTGGTATGATCCAATATTTTGATACCTACAAGATGGCACTTTTCCACCAAACATTACTCATTCTGAAAAGAAATCCCTTATCCTCCGCATAGCCCGTTATACCCTCCTAGGAGGCACCCTTTATCATCGTGGCTATGATGGGAATCTGCTTTGTTGTTTGGATGTTGCTAATTCTATCCATGCCATTAAGGAAGTACATGGTGGTATTTGTGGAGCACACACCAGCAACATGGTCTTAGCTAAGAAACTATTGAGAGTAGGCTATTATTGGCCTACCATGGAATCAGATTGTTGTAAATTTGTAAAGAAGTGTGAACTATGCCAGAAATATGGAAACTTAATACATGCACCAGCACAGGCCTTGTAGCCTATTGCAACGCCTTGGCCATTCTCTAAATGGGGCCTGGATCTCATAGGGAAGCTCCATCCTTCTTCATCAAATGGTCATACTCACATCATCACTGCCACCGAATATTTTACCAAATGGGTAGAGGCTATCCTTCTTACTTATGTCACTAGTGAGAAAATTTCAAAGTTCATCATGAACCATCTCATCTGCCATTATGGGATCCCTTCAGCCATTGTCACTGATAATGGTAAATCCTTCAAAAATAAAACAGTTAAAACCTTGTGTCAACGTTTCCATATCCAACTCAAGTGGTCTACCCCCTATTACCCCCAAGGTAATGGACAGGTAGAAGCTACTAATAAAACCCTTGTACAAATTATGGAGAAAATGGTCAGTAAAATTGGCTATAATTGGCACTTACAGATACATCCTGCCCTCTGGGCCTATCAAACTTCCATCCGCACTCCTACTGGTGTGACCCCATATTCACTCGTCTATGGAACTGAAGCCATCATACCTCTAGAAGTGGAGCTTCCTTCCCTAAGAATATCTCTTAGAGACTATCTTGATAAAGATGAGGACTACAGAGTTGCTCGCTTGACAAAATTAGAACTATTAGATGAAAATTGTATTAGAGTGCTCAATCACTTAAAATTATATCAGAACAGAGTGTCCAGGGGATACACCAAATTCATCATTGATCGGGAATTTGATGTAGGATATCTAGTTCTAAAATAAAATCGGAAGAAAACCGTCAAAGATAGAGAAAAGAAAGGTAAGTTTGAGACTAATTGGCTCGGTCCGTATGTGGTAATTGAAAAGTATGGATCAGGATCCTATAAGCTTGCATATTCAGATGGTGATGAGCTTCTAGAACCTATGAACACCATGCACCTCAAGCGGTTCTACGCTTAAGCATGATGAGAATATCAGATAAGAACTAAAAAATAGAAAAACAAAGAAAAAACAAGCAAAAAAAAGGAAAATTGAGAAAACAATAAAGAAAAGCAGGTCGTCCACGTGTGAAAACCATGCAATTGTGGCATAGTGGGTAGGTCTTTGGGTGAAAACCAGTTTTCGGTGCTCAAAGAAGATTTTCTAGGCACAAGTTACTCTTACAATAGGACATGTAATCGTCACCACTTTCTAGATATGACTTCCTTTGCTAGGTCTAGGAACCTTATTAAAGCCACCTCCCATCGTGATGCTGGTTTATACTCTTATATCTGCATGAAAGACATTTCCTTTGCATACTCCCATCTCACGTTGGGGGCACTTACACATTTTCACCTTCTCGTACATACGCACGTGAAATTCTACCTTTTGTATATTACCACATCATGTTGGGAGCATCCACGCTTCTTTGTTCTTGTACATTACTTTCAGAATGTGACCTTAGAAAATGAAAAAAAAAACTCAGAAAAGGATACACAAAAACTAAACATTTAGAAAATCTCCCTTTTTAGGGATGAAGCTACGACAACCGCACAACGTTGTTTTAGAAAACAATGTGAACAATATCCTTGAAAAATTATCTTTTTAGATAAACCCAAAAACATTAGAAAATATATCAATGTTGTCCCATAAAAAAAAGGTAATGCTTTAATTACTTTTAGTTGTTGGTTTGTATAGTTTTGATTGTGAATACCTTTTCGTGTGATGTTGTGACTTATTTTCTTAGCATAGGTTGGATCTTGTTTGAAATAATTATGTATGACATTTGATTCATTTGTAGCTTGTATGCATTTATTAGGGTTCATTTTACTTACTTAGATTAAAATGTCAATTTGATCTTTTTAGTATGCTTTGTCAAAATCATGTGTTTGCATCATAAGTTGTGTTGTGTTGTATAGGTACAATTGTTTAGCTTTGTAAACTTTTGCTTGTATATTTATCTCTTGCATAGTTGTTTGTTATCACATCTATCATCTATCATTCATCACATATAAAACATCATCTACTACATCATATATACAAAAATGCTAAGTATTACATCATGCATGTATGTTAAGCTAATCATCACATATCGTATCATCAATGGGGGCAAGAGGGGTTGCGCATAATCACAAATCTATCCCCCCCACACCAATATCATCTAGTATCATCCCAAGTGCTAGAATAAGAACTCAGAAACATTGCATAAATCTAAAAACATGTGGTGTTATCTACGGATACATCATCAATATGAAAGCATGAAACATACACATCTCTAAATCTAAGGTATGTCACATACATAGAGGAAAGGAAAATCATACATCATGATGCAATGATTACAAATCAATAATCATACAAAGCATAATCACAGTATAACATGACAAAATCATCATGAAAATGTCCATATAATACATGTATAACTGTCCGTGTCAATGCTCAAAGTGTACATCATCGATACAATATGCCATCTAAAAAGGGCATGCATCAAAAGAATTGAGCCTTCATCAAGAGGTGTCATCAAAACAATGGTACATACAACTATACATCAAAATCAGCCTTCATAAGAGGCATATATACAATAAATCTGTATAAAAGGAGAAGTAAAGAGCTCAACCATAGCTCTCACCCTTGACGAGGCTCCGGGTCCATGACTTGGTGGACGAAAGAGTGGTGGTTATGATGGACTAGCACCAGGGGTAGCACCTTGCTATCCGGCTGGGCTGCTTCTATCTAGCCACTACTCTGTAATAGGCTTCCGGTGATCTAACTGAATGGCTTGATCACCGTGACCTAGAGCCTGTTGCACTCACATCTGACTACTCAAAAGGAACCACTCGCTGCTCTATTGGGACTTCCCTGAAGTAAGCAGTCCTATAATATAAAGCCTCGCTGCCAGACCTCATGGCATCACGTATTAGATCAACATCTCCAGAAGTGATAGCTACCTGTAAGGTAACATCTCACTTACCTATCAACCTGCCACTGTTAGCCTAAGCCTGTCTAGAAGAAGCGACCTCTCGATCTCTATCTGTGGTAATAACCTGCACCTAGGCTCATGCCTAATCCCTCTATGTAATATAACCCTGTGACTATGCCTAGGTGTGGTCCCTCTGAGCAACAACCATTTGCACTGGTTACGAGAGGCGATGTAAAAGGCTCAATATCTGAGCCCCCTGTGCATCCATCTCACTAATTCAACTCTGCAATAGGGTACTATCACTGCCCTGGGTGGCCTGTGCTCTAGCATGATCTCTCTCCAATGTTAAAATATGCACCTGAGCATGTGTCTGATCTCACTCTGCTGTGAGGGCTTGTACTGTGCCCTGGCTGCATCTCTCTCTCCAGCCACCTATAACTGAATGACAATCGACGCATCTAAATGCTCTTTGAAGGGCCAAGGGCAGCCAACTGTCCACCATCACCACCACCCCTAGAGCATGAGGTGGTGGGCCCTGCTTTGGAAATAGCTCCTGAAGAGGGATGTATATTTCCATTGGAATGCCTATTTGGGGTAACTCTATGTAAGTTTCCCCGAACACATGTCTCGACCTGGGCTTGGGGCCCTATTCCTATGGCTCTTTGTAATTTGGACCTTGTTCCGCCCCCGACATACTAGTGTGAGTCGGGACCACTGTCATCATCATCATCATTATCATCACCACCAATGACTCCACCCTCGCCACCACTAGGAGGCCCCACTGGAGGATCTCTCATGCCGATGTTATACGTTGCACCTGGAAATAGTCAAATGGCATGGAAGCACACCATGGTACCATGGCACATACTTAGGTGTAGTACGGATCTCTAATCTATCTCAGTGGCACCCACATAGCAGGTACCACCTATCGGAAATTGGCGTGTGTTCATCACGGGTGATCGTGGACCCATGTCAACGTACTCTTGGGTCCTGCAAGCATACCACCTAGCTGGCCAGAACATCCTGGTCGCCAAACCGCCTCGACATCGATCTAACCTATACAACTCCGCATATAGCTATGGCTGCCTAATATAAAATGCTCCATGGTGGCTAGTACTGAGCTCTAAACCATCCTTGGGCCACTAGAAATGTTTTTATGGCCTCCAAACCATGGAAATCTGCAATAACTCATCAAGCTCGCGGCGATAGTGATATGCATCCCCCATATATGGCTGCACATCATCCCCTATCGGGACCCAACCCATTGTAGAAGGCTCCTTCGAGAGGCCGAAATCTCAAAACACCAAGGGGTGACTAATGACAATATGGTCTCACACCCAAATTTGAAGCAAGCGGGCTAGTCCTACTGTCTTACGGTAGTAGGTAATCAAATGAAGGTCCTAGTATAGATGTGCCAAAATGCACTAACCCCAGTAGTAGGTCTCTCCCTCTACCAAACCACGTATCACTCCAAGGAGGCCGAGCGGAAATGAAGCACCGGTCTTGTTAGGGAGTAAAACTCCACTGATGAAGGCCATCATATAGACCACTACTCGGTCTAGCTCAAGTCATCAATGCACCGTGATAGCCTACCATGAGTCATCCCACGCTGTGGTATCATCAAGACACCAAAAAAATCTACGATATATTGCTGAATATCAGTCTAGCGGCTCGTAGACTAGATGAGCTGACCCTGAATCGGGACCCGCATAATACACCACATGTCCTCAAGAGTAATAGTAATCTCCCGGTTGGGAGCCGAAAGCATTGAATCTCGTTGTGCCATCACTCTGCTATAGCTGTCAAAAGGTCATGATCTAATGTGATATGGGGCATCTCAGCCACATGAGGCAATCCCATAACATATGAAGGCTGCCTGCCCAGTCGCTCTATCATCATCGTCAACCGGGCCTCTATCATTGCTAGCCGACCATATCGCTCACGGTTATGGAGGATGGGTAGTATATGCTGCAAATAAGAAAACACACATGTATCAGTTGATATTTCTATCTACTTCTATCTAAAAATTGCTGGTAAGTCACCATTCTTCTATCTTATTTCCTAAAATTTTTCACTTTCTTCTAAGTTTGTCTTTTTTTCTCCTTGGCCGGTTAACTGGAAGGATGTTCTACTTCTTCAAAACATGTGCACTTCCTCCGAAGCCTGTGTGCCCATGCTAACGCATATGCACCTATCGATGCATGTACGCGCCCCTCTATTTTTCTTCTCACCCATCCCGACACCTACTCGCCAACTCGATGCTAACACGCCTCTCTCCACGCTTGCGTGCACACGTCCTGTTTCCCACCCGGATGCATATGTGGCCCTTTAGATGGGCACGCATCCGTGTCCCTACCAATTTCCCTCCAACGCATATGCCTACATGTATACATTTTTTTAATAGATACGCGTATGCGAACGCTGGTTTTGACGCATGCGCGCACGCGCATACGTTGAAATTCTCCTACCTAGCCTAAAAACCCTAAAAATGCATTAAATGTGTAAATCACAAAGAGGGATAGGCCACTCACGTAGGGTCCATCCGTTGGGTCTTGCATGAACTCTCGGATGTGATCTACTTGTCTCCTCTTGCTCGGTATTCTCGCCATCTCACTCTAGGGCTGTCGCTCTCATTCGCGGTAAAAATTTGCAAGAACTCTGGTAGAAATGAACTGGTTGTGATTGATTTACCCCCCATGTGGGTATATTAGGCTGCCGCGATGCCCCAAGGGCATGTTTTCTCCACCATGATCATTCTAGCTCTTCTTCTATTCACCAAAATGATTATTTTTCTATTAAAATAATTATTTTTTACCCATTTTTCACACGTCGGGGCACTTTGTGCCACCTTGTGGTCACTTCTTCATTACACTGGAATGATTTATGCATTTTCTGGCATCATTTCTTTTTTTTCTTTTTTCTTCTATTTTTTCCTCTATTTTTCACCTATCTATTTTTAAGAAATAATTATTTTTGGCTTGTAATTTTTCTCGTTGAGCCACTTTCTATGTTCCCTAGTGTCTTTGCCTTTTCCTTTAGGAAGTTGCACATATTTTTATGAGATCTTTGATCTCTTATAAAAATTTTGCTGACCAATCAAAAAATCTAAAAAATTGTAAAACCATTTAAAAAAACAAAAACATTGAAATACTTGAAATAGACTAAAACTTGGTAAACCGTTCATCTACGGCTGAAATATGTGTCTCTCGCATGGCACTCATCCCATATCTTGCTGACATTTTCAAATATTTTGAAACAACAACTCGCGAATCATCTAAATCTTCAATCACCTACACAAGCTACACCGCTACTTAAATCGTACTCTAGGGCACTATCCGTTGCACAGTCTTGCATTTTCATCGTGCACATTGCTTTTTCACTAGACCCAAGTGTCCTCCATCTTTTCCCTTGCACTATACACATTTCTTGGGGCATCATCCTTCACCCTTTTCATTTATCAGAACATTTGGGACTACATCTCGATAACAAAATATTTGTGCAACTATCTTGAACGTTGTTGGTTTAAGTGTGTGTGATTGTACTTATTTCCTTGTTAGGTGAGATTGTTTATTTCTCGTATTGCATTGCATTCGTGTATGTTGCATGGAGTTGGTCATTTTTAGCATAGGACGGTTGTTTGTATCTTGGATTTTCATGTCATTTTATGCCTCCGTCATATGCTTACATTTTAATAAGGACCAATGATGAGGATTCTAAGCAAAATGATGATTCGTATTGTTTCTATAAGGCACTAGTTTGTGGATAGCTCAATATCCCTTTTTACTTTCTCATCTCCTTTCTTCTCACTTTCTCTCCTACTCTCTTTTTCAATCATCGATCAAGTTTCTCCATCACCCCATCGACACTCGAGGGGCATCCTTCATCCTATTAATTTTTCTTCTACCCCTTCAAAATTTTCTACTCGTTTACGTTTGTCTACTTTCTTTGAAGTGACGTGGCTTACGTCACCCCAAAGAGGGGAAAATGTAGACACCTATAGTTTGATCAAAGCACTATTATTTCTAATATTGCACTTATTATTCTCTTCCTCACAAATTATGACATCTTGTCAGTTAGATCTATCTAACTCCCCTCTTACGACACTCTTTTGGTCGTATTTCCTCTTGTAAACTAATTAAATAGGTTATAATAACCTCTTCTTGGCTAATATTCTCTTCTTTACCACCTTTATTATCTCCCTGGAGTATCAATCCACTTCATTGGATTGATTAAGCCTTAGAACCCTCTCGAAACCTAATTTCTCTCTAAATAGGATTAATTACCCTCTAAACATGGTTAGCTAGTCTTAACCATGATCAACCTCTCTCTAAAACTAGTCAAATGTTACTTTGACTTGCTAATTTACTTGTTGACTCCCTTTTAGTCCCACATGTACTAAAAATCCTCCCATTTCCCAAATGGAAAAATATAAATAACCTACTACCTCCCTCTCATTTCTAAGAACACGTCTTCCCTCGAACCTAAACTATAGTATTATTTCTAGGATTATGAGTTTCATTTCATTCTATTGAACTATGTGCTTTGCTTTTGCATTTCTATTACACAATATGGCGTAAATGGGAAGAACCATTGGCCTTGAAGCCATTAATGGTAAGATCCCATTCTCTTAAAGCATAAACTGATTGCTTAGATCCTTTTAGGTTCATTTACTTTAAGCTTTCAAGAATAGAGGTTAATTTCGTTCATTTAAATTGATTTTTACTTCAAGTTAAGGCATGCAAATAGGATTCCTTTCTCATTTCTTATCATATGGTCCATTGAGGGGATTTTGCACAAGGCTTTGGGGTTCTTGAGTGTTCTTACCCCATTTCAATAGATGTTGCAAAATCTTTCATTGAACACACCTGTATTTATTTCGTTCTTACGCCATTGTTATCAACACTCAATCAATTTTTAAATTTGCAATCCCAAGTCTGTTTGCTTCTAATATTATGTCTAGCATGGGTTGTTTTAGATGGCAATAGGTGGCCCGAGCCACGAGATCATCAAAATTCACTCCTTTCTTGTAATTTTTCATCCTTTCTAATCGAAGCAATAAGACTTATTGCATGATCTAACTATATGTGCTATCCATTGTGCCCCATTGGATGAGTTAGAAAACATTTTTGACTTCACTCAGCAATTTCATGACACTATAGAAGGATATTGGGCTGCATATTTTGAGTATCAATGCATCCGAATTGAACTTTCTTGGCTTGAGTACAAGGCCTAACAACAAGATCCACATTTTGAGCTCGAGTTCAAGCCATAGTCTTCCTCTTCCTTCTCTCATCTATTTTCAATCTGATTTGTAATAAACTTATCATTTATCATCACATTATTTTGTATCGGTTATCATATATCATGAAGAGGTAGGAATATTTTTATACATGAAGTGAAGAGGATAAGTGCAGAAGTTGATGGACAAATATAGGGTCATCCGTGGATGTCATATTGCAAAAAAAGCGAAATATCAACTTGTAGGGATTATTAGCTATACACGCACTCTAAATTAGAAAAATTTATATAAATATGAATATGACAGAATCTAGTTTCTAAAATACTATTTAAAAAAAAAACAAACAAGTTTAGCTATATTAAACACTTAAAATTATATGACTTAGTTTTTTTTTTTGAAAAAAACTTATAAGATTGTAGTCCGTTTGCCCGCATTTTGGATGACCAAATCTTTTTTTTTTTTTCCTTTGGTGAAACATTAGATATAGTTGTCTATCTTGGGATGGATTTTATTTTTTATTTTTTTAGTAATATATTTTTTTATGATTTTTTCCGTGAAAGTGGTCTGAAAATATTTAGAAAACGGAGCGCTTTCCATTTTCCCACCATAACTATATCAAAAAATATCGAAATCAAATATGTTTTTTTAACGTGTATAGAATTTATCCACGCTTGGGATGGTATAAGTTTTATCATATTTTGATAAGCGAAACAAAATTATAGTCTTAAACGTAGACATGAACATTCACGGGAAAAATGTCTTAAAGACCTATTGTTAGTAAAAATTATAAAATGATATTTATCTTATTCTATTCACTTTAAAAACAATATTTCTACAAAGCTAAGAGTCTCCCCTACGCGATGGCACCATTTTTGTGAAATGTTTTAGTTTTTAGCATGGTTCAAAGTCTTTGGAAGAAGCAGATTTGAGGTTTTTTGACCTTTTACACTTCATAATGACCTTCCATAGCTTTGGTTGGGGAAAAACAAAGATTTTCGAGGCTTAGGTTCGGTAGATAGATCCGCGATCGCGGTTTATAAAGCGCGATCGTGGTTTTTTAACATAAACCATGAGCGCGCTTTATAAACCGCGATCACGGTTTATAAAGCATGCTCGTGGTTCATAAATCATATTTACACACATCCCAATGTCTGAATTACCATGTGATTTTTACTCTCTGACCTTACCATATGCAATTCTTTGTGAAATTCTATCTTTTTCTGCACGTTTTTCTTATCAGGAAGAAAAACATCATGGGAGACAAAAAATGAAGTCAAAAAAGGAAGTCATTAAGTAAAAAAACACCAAACGAATTAGAGGCCAGCAAAATTCAAAATGTTGAGCGAATGCGGAAACTTCGTGAATCTAGAAGAGGTTCATCTTCAATCCCAACTATTGTAAGCAATGAAGAACTAGGTAATGTTTCTACTATCAATGTTGAAGTTGAATTAAATACTCGTGATGAAGAAGTTTTTACTGTCAATGTTGAAGAAGAATTAAATACTCATGATGTAGCAAATGTTGAAATTGAAGGAGACAATGAAAATGTGAATAAGGAAATTCATGTTGAAACTGTAGACAAGCAAAATTTGACAAAAACACCTCCTAGGATTTTACGTAAGAAACCTAATTTTTTTATTGAAATTGATGAAAACATTTTGAAACCAATGTCTGACAAACTTTCTGAACGACAAATCAAAAGAAAAGCCACTGAAATTTGGATAATCATTTTGAAATTTTAAATGATTCCCAAAGATGTCAGTTGTTGGTTAGTTTGATGAAATTGATTAAAATGAGACCTACATTAAACACCTTAGGATTGACAACATCTAATATACGTGGTCAAACCTCTACAATTGTTGAAAACCTTCATGATGCATATCACATTGTTGGTGTCAAGAGACACACTAGGGATAGTAATATTGTGCGTCGTGTACTTGCTACTAGTGTTGTAAGTGAATCAATAAAAAACAACGTTTGATTACGCAAACAAGTTGAATGTTGTAAGTTAATTGAAAAACTCTAATGAAAGTAATTGAAAGACGTAATATCCTTCAATCACTCAATAATGCGATTTTTGGGCATTTTCGCTAGAGCACCACGTAAGGACAAAAATAATTGTGATCTTTATAAGAGAAGTTTATTATTAAATTTTGGCATGATAACACTAGAGTTTCACCTAATACAAGAGATGTTATAAAATAGAGAGTTGGTTCTACTAATCATGAACCACATCCAAAGCATTTCTTAGATATGACTCAAACTCAATTTTTTCGTAAGTTTGAACAAGAGAATCTAGAAATTAAAATTAGTCAACATTTTTTGAAATGTTGAAACCATTCTATGTGAAAATCAACCATGCTCGCACCACTTGTTGTTGTAGGAAACATGTTGAATTTGCGATGCATTATGCTAAATTTTTACGTATTCATTCTAATTTTCATTCTAAAACTATGTTATCAGAATGTGGTGTTCAAGTTCCACTAATATCTTCAGGGATTTCATTCCTACTATATTTTGTGAAAAAGAAGTTGGACAATTTTTTTATAGTCAGGATTGTTTAGATGGAAGTTGTAGTACATGCGGTGGATTACCTAAATTGGAAAGTTGCATCCATGAGAAAATTGAAGGTACAATAGGACATAATTTAGTTGAGTTTGATAAATATAAATCAGTTGCATACCAGTTGAAAGATGGAAAAGAGTCGAAACGGTGTGAGCTAGTTATAGAATAAATGCCCATTTTCAATTTATGAGAAAATTTAAGGATGAAATTGTTTATGAGTATGTGAGGCATACACATAGAGCTCGATGGTTGGATGAACAATTCAAGCTATGCAAAGACACATTTCCTATTGGTACTATTGTTTCAGTGGTTGATTTTGCAGAGAATTACACATTGCAACCACAAATGGAGGTTCAATCACAATATTACAACTCAGTACAAGTTGCCATTTTTGTGCATATAACATTTCTACATTCTCTGACAGTATAGAGAATGATCAAATTTTTTTAAGAGAGTACCACTTTTATATCAGTGATGATCGTACTCATTCTATTGAATTTGTGCAAGGGTGTTTCTAGTTATTTTATGGAAACTTGTCTGATAGGGACATCCACTTCAAACAACATTATATATGGTCAGATAATTACACGTCTCAGTTTAAGAATGCATGAATGTTTTATTGGATGAGAAGAATGCATGTCAAGATGGGTGTGCAACATATTTGGAGTTTCACTGAGGCTGGACATGGAAAAGGAGAGCATGACGGTGCAGGGGCATGTGTGAAAAGATCTCTTGCAAGAGAAGAGTTGAAATACAAAGATGGTGCTAAATTAAAAGATGCAAAGAGCATAGTGGAATGGTGTACTGACAACATGGCCCGAGGTTCTCAAGAAAATTCCATAATTCGCAAATATTTTTGGTTGATAGAGGAACAACATATTGCTAACTACGAGGATTGTATGACACTCACTGGGTCCAGTGATATGCACTCATTTTGTAGCTCAGACGCTACTTCGTGGGCCGTATGGAAAAGAAAGTTGACATGTTTTGTACATCTTGTATTGAATTTGTCACTGCTGAGTGTGATTCACAAGAATGGGTGGAAGGATGGATTTGTAGGCCTCTAACTCTACTTCCTAGTTATCAACCTCCACAAGCATTATGACTTGTTTCTGTAAATGAAGTTACAACATCCAAGGACTTTGACGAAATTTTGATTTTGGTGCGATAATGTATTTATGGTTATTTATTTAATTTTTGTATTGAGTTATGTCCATTGAAATTTTAATATGTAATTTAAATTTGAGTTGTTAACCTTGGTTTTTTTGTAGGACATGTGTTTGCGTAATTGCTGACAGAAGACAATGAAGAAGGAACAAACTATTTCTTATGTCGTTGCATCGAGAAAGAAAGAAGTTGACTTCTCCTATTATAGATGGCGAAGATATTGAGTATCCTATAGGGTCAGTGGTAGTTATTGGAACTTGGCTTCGATGGTATCCATTAAAAAACTCCTCTGTTTGGGTGTTTGAAGACTTTGAGACACATAGGAAAATACTCTTATATTCACATCTAGTTCTAGCGACAAATATTCAGTTGTATAGATATCGAGGAAGGCCTAATAACAAGATTCTTTGGAAGGTTCGAGAGTCAGATCATGAAGCAATCTTGTCTACTATTCAGAGTAGATCCGATCTTGATGGTTCATTGGAATGAATTTACAATGCTCATGTCTAGTATATATAATTTCTTTTCAATATATATATAAATTTTTTAGTTTAAAGATCTAGATTTAAGTTTGAATATATTTTATTTTAAATTTGTGTATTTTGTACATATATAGATAGTATATGGTTTTGATTTGAAACTTAAATTTCTTTGACTAACACTTTTATGTTTAGGTTAGTGGTGCCAACAAAGCTTCCACCTTCACGTGGTTGGCACTGTTAGTAGAGAATTTTAAATTCTCGAAGCTATGAGAAACTTTCATTGTTTGAAAAAGTTGTAAATTTTGAAAAGTTGTAAATTTTGAAAAAGTTGTAAATTTTGAAAAAGTTGTAAATTTTGAAAAACTTTTGTTGTAAAACTTTCTGAAGTAGTGTAAATTTTGAAAAATGTTGTAAATTTTTAAAATGACTCCTCCCCAAGTGTTTCTGAAAAAGTTGTAATGTGCACCGAAATGAGAAGGAAAAACCAAGACGGATATTGTAGAGGGTCCCTACGCTTGAGGTGTTGGATTAGAGGAGGCCTCTCTATGTGCCATGGAGTCGAGTAGTCACATGTTGAAGTTGAACGATATTTTGGGCTCGGGGATCTTAAGGGACTATGCCCAAGCGAAGTAGCTCGAAGCAACGAACCTTTTGCACAAAAACACCACCTCCTCTAGCATTCACCTAGCCACCCCAGACGTCGCGTAGTCAGTTGGTTTAGTGCCACGACCCACCGTTTGCAAAATATAGCGTTTGACAACCTTACCTATACTGGCTCAATTGCTATTTATTTGCGCGTTTGCAAATAATAGGACAGCGAGAGCACCAAAATGAGAAGGAAAAAAATGAGAGAGGATATTGTAGAGGGTCCCTACACCAAGGTGTTGGATTAGACGAGGCCTCTCTAGGTGCCACGGAGTTTGAGTAGTCACCGTCAAAGTTGAACGATATTTTGGTCTCAGGGCTCTTAAGGGACTACGCCCGAACGAAGTAGCCGGAAGCAACGACCCTTTCGCGCACTAAAACATCACCTCCTCTAGCGTTCAACTATCCACCTGGATGTGTCAAAATAGTCAATTTGGTGCCACAACCCACTCTTTGCAAAATATAGTGTTTGATAACCTTACACTGGCTCCAACTACACTATTTTACGCATTTACAAACAATAGGACAGAAAAGCACCGAAATGAGAAGGAAAAAAACTTGAGAGAGCCTATTGTAGAGGGTCCCTACATTGAGGTGTAGGATTAGATGAGGCCTCTCTAGGTGCCACAGAGTTTGAGTAGTCACCGTTGAAGTTGAACGATATTTTGGTCTCAGGGCTCTTAAGGGACTACGCCCGAACAAAGTATCCCGGAAGCAACGACCCTTTCGCGCACCAAAACACCACCTCCTCTAGTGTTCACCTGGCCACCCGGACATGTAGCGTAGATTCGGTTTGGTGCCATGACCCATCGTTTGCAAAATATAGCATTTGACAACCTTACACTGGCTCCAACTGCACTATTTTGTGCGTTTGCAAACAATAGGACAACGAGAGCACCGAAATGAGAAGGAAAAAACCGAGAGAGGATATTGTAGAGGGTCCCTACACCGAGGTGTTGGATCAGATAAGGCCTCTCTAGGTGCCACAGAGTCTGAGTAGTCACCCATCGAAGTTGAACGATATTTTGGTCTCAGGGCTCTTAAGGGACTACGCCCGAATGAAGTAGCCCGGAAGCAATGACCCTTTTGCGCACCGAAACACCACCTCCTCTAGCGTTCAACTGGCATTCTCTAGATAGTGGGCTTGAGAACTTGAGTCTCATCTACATTCACCGACTTGGCCAAGAGAATGGGTTTCCTCAAGTGGTTATGGATTCCACCAATGTACTTGGAGATATTTTCCCATTTAGACAACTTTCTTCCAAAACTCGTCGGTGTACTCTTGCACATCTTGGCCTTGTTTTTGCCTGAGATATTTTCAATACATGGACCTCTCTTCATCGTAACAAATATGATAGAATTTCTTTTTGATTGGCCTCTTAAATTCATCCCACTTAGAAATAGGTGGAAGATTCTTAACAACCAAGGAATGAACATAGCTTTCAAACCAGGTTAAAGCATGAATGGTTAATTTTAACCTTGAAAATGAAATTTATTGACTCTCATTGATTTGATGCAAATTGAAATATACCTCAATTTGAGTTAGCCAATGGTCTAACTTATCGGCATTCATGTCCCCATCATAAGGCTAAATTTATATCTTCACCTTCTCTTTGAATGGAGGAGGAGTAAGTTTGGTATGGGGTTGTTCTTCCCATGATGGACTAAATATTTCCCATAGACAAGGAAATATTTCCCACATATTTGGATAGACTTGCCACATCTGCCTCCATCTTGTAGAAACGTTCTTCTTCAGTCTCATGTGCATCTCACTACGAGCCATGTTTCGTATTCCTTGCTTCCACTTCTTGGTGGAAATATCTTCTTCAAAAGGAATGAGGATACCTTCATCACTTTCACTACCCTTCTGGGTGAGGGGTATCTAACTAAAAATGTCAACACAAGTTAAACCACACAAAAACACTTGATCTTAAAATCTCTGATCCATAAACTACATCTTTTAAACAATAAATGGATCTTATCTTAGTGATGATAAATGAACAATTACCAAAGTTATTATTATCCAGTATGTTATGAAATAATCATTCATACAATACTGAAATTTAGATATGCAAGACAAGGAGACAAGAATTTTATCCTAGAGAAACCCAATGTGGGAAAAACTCTAGCTAGGTAAGAAATTTATTCACTTCACTATATAAATCTCCAATACAATACAATACAAGATCACTACCAAAAGATGTCCTTTAACAAGGATTTAAGATCTCTCTACTTGCATCACTTGTTTATAACCCTCAACGAGAAAGAACTTAGTTGTCTATGAACAAAACCAGAACAATTTGAAAACTTTCCCCCTTTTCTCACACTTGAATTCACTCCAAATGACTTACTTAGATGATTAAATGTGCTTGCATTTATAGTTGTTATATCCAAGGATGAAAGGAGATGAGAAACGAACTGGTTTGGGAAGTCCAAACATTTTCAACTATTTAGATTCCCATTTTGGCATCGTCAAGGACAAAATCACTACTTTCTATAGGAGGTGTTTGCATAATCACCACGGAAATTACGTAACTGCTGGTGCCTACAGATAGTAGTCCCACAACTGCTACTCTGTGAAGAGAAGCGGTTCCGCAACCATCGCGGTAATTGTGTAACCGCCACATTCAATACACAAAATATAATAAGAATCATCGTCAACCTGACTTCGCCATTTTCCATAATGATGAACATGTTGAGGGT
Organism: Taxus wallichiana var. yunnanensis; assembly: GCA_018340775.1. NCBI lineage: Eukaryota > Viridiplantae > Streptophyta > Pinopsida > Cupressales > Taxaceae > Taxus > Taxus wallichiana. The sequence continues at coordinate 56,663,579 of CM031237.1, forward strand.
ATATTTTCCAAGTTTCAAAAAGTAAATACATATAATTTGGTACTTCTAGATCTATTTTTTGGATCATACTCATGCTTTAATAATTTAATACTTTGTCAATATCAATGTTGTGTCCAAGCCTATTTGCAATGAAGAGACGATTTGGAACATATTAAGAATGTAAACTTAATCAAACTGGAAATAACACAACTTCCATGATTAAAGGATCTATTCTGAATTTATTTAAGATAGTAAGAATTGGGGACAATACTTCTAATTCTATGATCATGAAAACATAAACATACATGAATGAAAATATTGTCTAGATAATTCAAGCACATTAATACTAGAAGTAAAAAACATTAGAATAGCTGAACAAGAAATAAATAAAACTTCCATTCACATCGGAGAGGAGTGGCCCTTGCTCCTTCCCTCTGATCTGGTTACTAATGTGTACTCAAAAACACAATTTATTCTAGAATCATGTTCTTTATTTATCAATTGTTCAGTTTACAGTACTCTTATTATCTTTCTTCAATGTCCAACCATTTATTCTATAATGATATAAATAGAAGGATATCATACATGCAATGAAATCAAATCAAACATATATAGTTCAGATTTATCGTTATGAAAACCAACACACATGGATATATATAAGAATCAAACAAAGTGTGCTCCAGATGCACGTCTCTGAAAATATATATGTATAAGTTCATAATGTATGTGTACATCTCGAACTAAGTGTGTCATAATGTACATATGGGACCACATGCGGTCGCAAAAGGCTATATATATACAATGGACTATGAATCTACTCATGACCACATATGTACATCCAGGTGGACTATAAATCTACTCATGAAACATCTTCCCTCTCTTCGCCCTACTAGAAGTAGCATGTCCACGACCTGGGGATGTAGTGGAGGGAGATGCCACTACGGATTTCATCCATGTGGTCCTAGGTGTCTCTAAGCATGCCTACAACCTAACCTGCACATTCATAAACAACAAGTTTTTAACACCCAAAATTTTAAAATACATTCAAAATTTAGAAACTTGTACAATTTAGTTAAAATGCATGTGAAATCTTACCACAATGTCATGATCCCTATCAATTTGTTGTTGACACGTCACAGGGACAAAAATAGACTCACGAGGGGTAAGCTACATACAAATAATTAATTTTCAAATTAAATATTTCACATATACATACAAAATTTGATATTGTAGATTTAAGTTTAATAAGAAATAATGAACCTCCAAAATTTAACAAATTTAAAAAATTGTACCTCAGTTAGTGGATCTGCAGATGCTATGGCAGTGATCTATAAAGCAACCTCCACAGTCTACATATATGGAGGAGTCTCTCTAGTAGTCATAAGCTATATAAAAACATGTACAAATCAATATTAAAATCTACATGACAGAGGTCCAAAGCATGTAATCCACGTGAACTTCCAGTAATTAGAAACAAAGTGTAAAGAGATTTACTAACTGCGTAAAACTCTCATGTGAGTGTACCAAGTAGCCTCGGTTCCTCGAGCGAGATGATGACCCGTGAGATCTCCTGTGTATAAAAGAGAAAAATATTAATACATGTACAACATACACGTGAAACATTATAATAATAATCTAGTGCAATCAAATGAAATTAAAAATGTAAGTTTGTACAACTTGAAACTTACGTTTGAAACATGCCAACCAATGCAGTAGTTTAGCTAGCATGTTGATTTGGATGTTTCCTTCACCGGCTCTTGCTATTTAAAATAAAATAAAAAATTAGTTTTTTACATGTATGTACATGACGTACAATCAAATATATATATATATCAAACATGTGAATTAAACTATTATATATATATATATATATATATATATATATATTATTTAAATTTATTTGAAATTTACCTGTGAAAGACCAATATCAGTGGCACCAGTTCCAAAAACATTCCCAACATCTCATCTATAGAAAAGAAATCATGTGAACCAGCAAATGATGTCTCACCTGCAAGTGCATATGGCACCACATGATCCACAGTGGTGTGGTGCACTAGAACTGGCGCCTCCACCAACATCACCAGATGCAATCTGGTCACTATGTTGGGTGAGAGTGTCAGTGAGCTCCCTCAATGCATGCAATGTATCAATCTCCACAACCTCCTTCACTGTAGGAGGGATAACTGAAGGCAGTGGGGGTTTTGGGGCATGGGGGATCCTAGGCTGACCTACGCGTGCACCAGGTCTGCTCTGTGCAGAGCCACCTCCTCGACCAAAAAAAAAAAGTCAAAATAATTTGGGACCTCATTGAGCACGAACTCGCAATATAATTTCTTCAAAAAATAAAGAGGAACCTCATTGTTGTTGCATGGTGGATAATCAAAACCATCCACCATCGGTCCCAAAAATTGTTTTTGATTTGTCATCATGGCACCAATGGATTGGGAACCATTTGCAAAATAGCTAGGGGGCATTGGTTCTAGGGTCGGTAAATAATGCACAAATGAGGTATTTTCCAATTTTTTTGTCTTTGACGGTTGCATGGGATAGTTTATTGCATACCACCACCTACAGTCACTTCTAAAGGTGTTCCATCTATGTATTTGGTTGGTTGCAAGACTCGACTTTGCAATCAATGTTTGCAATGTATTGGCTAAAGTCATGCGGGATGGATTTGTAGCATGATTTTGTCTTATAGTTTGAATTAGGTTCTCAATGACAATTTTATTTTCTCGGATTCTTCTAATGATATTATCTTGCGTTCCTGTTGGCTCAGTGGGGATAGAAGGAGCCACAGGAGGCGGATCTATGTTTGGAGGAGGGTTTTGAGGAATGTTTTGATGGTTTGCATGATTTTGAGCTTGCCGACCAACTGATAAAACAAGAAAATTGTATACATAAACAAACATTTCAAAAAACCCATGAAAATGCAAAAAAAAAAAAAAACCTAAAATGCAAAAAAAAACCTAAAATGCAAAAAAATGATTACAATCGGGGACTTACCTCCTCGTCTTGGCGGCATGGTTGAATCTATCACTATCCAGAAGTCCGATGAGCAATTTTGAGGTGGTATTCAAAGCGCGAGTGAAAAATGTTTAGGAAAAATCACGTTTGAAATGAAAAATGAGGAAAATAAGGAGTCGTGGGACTGCTAAATTTTGTCTCAGAGTTCCGCGATCGCGGTTTATAACCGCGCTCATGGTTCTAAACCGCAATCACGGTTTTAGGTAATTTCGAACCCCGGAATTCAGAACCGTGATCGCGGTTTAAAAACCGCGATCGCAGTATGTAAACCGTGATCACGGTTCCTTTATTTCAGGTTTTATGTCCATGGAATTGTCCACCAAATTCAAATTGCACTTACCAAGAGAGGGAATACGAAGAATCAAGACGTCTAGAAATACAACACTTGGATGGATATGGTCCAAGTTAAAGGAGTGAATCCAAAAATTACAAAAGTCCTAAAATACGAGACTTGTGAGGACAATGTCTAAGTCAAAAGAGTTAATCCGAAGATTTGATAAGTCCTACAATACGAGAATTAAGTGGACATGATGATAGTCAAAGGAGAGAATATTAGAGCGTGAAAAGGATATACAAGGACATTCTCGGGTATACGTACCTCATAGAGTGTATGTATGTAGATGTCTTGATAGGTATGACTCATTGTTAATTGATTGTATAAGACTCATATTATATTTTTAATGATATAGGACTCGTTGTTAAGCTGTTAGGACTCATATAATGATATATTTCTCTTGTTAACTCATTGTTAAGACTTCTAGGAAAAATGAACAAGAGAAATATATTGTTATATGCCACATCGTGGCATGTTATGGAAATGTTTTTGATATGATATCTCAGATCAGTTTTACCCTTGTATTTGTTGAATTTTGGTGTCTCGAAAGAGCATGTGAAGGGTATATGTAATATGTCCTTGTCAAAAGGGTATGGACACAATTCATCAAAATTAATTTTTTTGCGTTGTTTTTGCAAACCCGCAATAGTGTCTTTCATCATTTTCCATTCTTGGGCAAAGGATGAATTGTATAAATCCACCATTGTAATGAAAAATGAGGGAGAGTGAAGAAAGGTATGATGAATAACTCAACCCTTAGAAAAGTGAATGCTAAGATGGAAGCGATGAAAAGGTTTGAAAAGATCGACCCTTAGCAAAGTGAATGTTAAGATGGAAGCAACAAAAAGGTTTGAAAAGCTTGACTCTTAGCAAATTGAATGCTAATATGGAAGAGGGAAGAAGATGAAAAATATTGACCCTAGCAAAATGAATGTGAAGAGGGAAGAAACGAAAAGGGTTAGTTGATTACCCGACTCTTAATCAAAATGAGAGTTAAGAGAAAAGGGACGAAAAGAGGTTAGACATGTTCTACTTGTTAACAAAAATGAATGTTAAGGGAGAAAATACGTGACAAGGTGAACATGGTCAACTCTTAATCAAATGAGTGATAAGAGTGATGAAAAAGTTGAAAAGGATAACTCTTAACAAGATGAGTGTTAAGAGGTACGAAAAAAAAGGGGGATAGTGAAATGTGTTTGACATCTAACAAAATGAGTGTTGAGAGGGAGGAGAGGATTAACAAGATGAATATAATCAACTCTTAACAAAATTAGTGATAAGAGTGATGACAAGAGGGACTTCACAACACTTAACAAAATGAGTGATGTTAAGGTGGAAGATGGGTTGAAATGTTAGTTTAGATGATTCTTAACAAAGTGAGTGTTAAGAAATATGAAGAGGTTTGAAATGACTTTACGATCCTTTACAAAAGTGAACGTAAAGAGGGGAGAGATGAAAGAAGTTAGTGTGCTTGACTTGCGACAAAGTGCTACAAGAGGAGACTTAAAACATGATGGACGATGCTCAAATCTCAAAAAAAATGTGTTAAAGGAAGAGACTTAGAATTTTTTTTTTTTTTTCTTGACTTATAACGAGATGGATGTTAAAAAGGGAGACTGAAGAAGGAAATGAAGCATGCCAACCCTTAATAAAAAGTGTGTCAAAAGAGAAGACTTAAGAAGACAATGAAAGAGGTTTACTCTTAACAAAAGTATGTTGAAAGAGGAAACACAACAAAGAAAGGGGATCACAAAAAGAAAAATTGAATGTTGTCATAAGAAGTGAAGTAATGACAACGAAAAAGGTTCAAATATCGCAAAAGTGGAGATAAGAGCGAAATGGGAAGTAATTGATTAGTGATCTCAAATCAAATCAAAGTGGATGCTTTAAAGAGAGAAGTGATGAAGTAATGACAATGTAGAAAATTCAAGAAAACGACTACGCAATATGATAACATAGGATGAAGAGAGAAAGATAGAGAAGTTGTCAACTCAACAAAGTGACTGTGAAATGCGACAATGTAATAATAATGAAAGCGATATAGAAGAATGTCATCAATTCAACAAAGTGAATGTGTAATTGATGATGTAAGATGATGGGAGAAAGAGATTGAAGAATGTCATCAATTCAAAAAAGTGGATGTGAAATGTGATGACGAGTGATAAAAGAATGATAGTAAAAATGTCGACAAGTCCACAAAGTGAATGTGAAATACGATGATGTAAGAATGTGGAATGCTCAAATTTTAACAAGATAATGTTAAACTTAAGACTTACAACAATGAAAGATCAATGTGATCAAGAGGGTGCTTGACCATGATAAAGTGAGTATCATGATGTCAAGACTTAGATGAAAATGAAAGTACTCAAGTGTGGATATGGATGTCTCGCAACCCAATACTTAGACACGTTGACAAAATGACAATGTGGATGAGAGAGAAAATGTGAATGACGAAAGTGAAACACAAGTGTGTAACATGCGAGAAAAATGAAAAATGATGAAGTGAAATTTTTTGGTCTCTACCTTAGATTGTATTAGACAAGGCGTGGCTTCTTGGGAGGTTAACTCAACTAGGTGTTAGTAGTATACTTGAGCGAGTGCGACGCTACTTCTAGGCCGAGAAACTTAATTTACCCCTTTAAAACCCTGAGCAAAGATCTTGTTCATAATTAATCACACTAGGGTCACCACTACTGTATATCCGCGACTTTAACTCACAAGGCTTTACTATTTAGATAGGATAAAAGGTTCCTGTTTCGCCCACATAGTTCTCTCTTGCGTGGAGTACTTTGGAGTTCCTATGAGCATTCCTCTTATTGTCTTAAATATTATTCCAAAGGGCACTTCTCCCGGTTAAAATGGGACGAGACGTAGCTCTTATGTAAACCAGCATATACATTGTTTTTAATGTGTTATTTTTTCTTATCTTTGAACTTAATGTGGTTTGGTTGTACACCCTTTAACAACCTGCAAGTAGTAGTTTTAAGTGTTTTTTTTTCAATCTTCATGAGAGTGGGACTTGCAAGGAAATATTAGAATGTCCGTGGGAAGTAGGGAGAGGACAAGACAAAAAAATCAAATTTGCATTTATGATTTCCAAGATCGCTTAAAAATCACGAGGAAAGAGCATACACGTAAAAAAATCTTTGATTAAAAAAGAAAAGAAAGGTTAATTCCAAAAATGAAACAATCACGTTTTTGATTTCCAAGATCACTTTGAAAGTGTGAGGAAAGAGCATACGTGTGAGGTTGTATGTTAAAAAAATAGACAAATTAAAGTTAAAAAAATTTAAAAAATAATTTGAAAATTTGACAAGTGTTAGGAGAAATGAAACCATAAATTTTCTATAAGTCCAAATCAGAAATTATTTTTCCATTGCATAGATATTTTCAATACCTTTCCATAAAAATGAATTCATTCCAAGTTTGGGAGAAAAATTTATGGCTTCTAGAAGATGGGTTATGGTAGCGCTCTTAGTGAAAATTTTGAATGTGAGAAAAATGGCTCGAAAATTAGTTTTTTTGGTTTTTTTACTTTTGTACTTCACCGAGAAGCTAAAATTTTGATAGCAAGGTTAAATAAGAACAATAAACATAAAGAAAGAGTTAGATCACAAAATTATTAACTAAAATGAAATAAAGAAATGTGGGGTGTCCCGGGTGTGCCAAAATATAAACAAGGAAAAATCACAGTAATGAAAGATACACAAAAAAATTTGCAAACCTCATTGTAATCCTTCAGTGTAAACCTCAAGTAAGGTTGTATAAACTTCATTTATGAACCTTGTAAATAGATGTGGGTGCTCTTGAATGTTCTCCAAACTTGGGATGCAAATTGCTACGAGAAGTTGGAAAGCTTCAGAATGCAAATTGACAGAGTTTACTTGCAAACAATTCAGGAGGATTTGGGATAAGACAAACCTGCATTTTATAGAGGCAAAAGTGGTTGGAAGTTGGTTGAATACTATTGAATGCACATGCTAAAAATAACATTGGAGGAGGTGTGATAGTTCCGGGGCATTTAGGGACAAAGTAAATGAATTAATTGCGAAGTTGCATCCGGAAAGGTGGTTATACATGTAATTCAATTGCCCCCACCTTTCTAGGATTCTAGAAGTGTAGTTAACTAGGATGAGGATGTGGAGTCCAAGTGGTTGTTGATTGAAATATGTGGAATTAAATAACTAAATTTAATTAGTATTTAATTGTGAGGAGATAATTAACCATTTAAATAAATAAATGTTTAATTATATTAGCTAGAAGGTGTTAGGAATTAATTTAATTAATTCCAAGAGAATGGTAGAATTAAATTAATTTAATTGTGAGGAGATAATTAACCATTTAAATAAATAAATGTTTAATTATATTAGCTAGGAGGGTGTAGGAATTAATTTAATTAATTCCAAAGGCATGTTAGAATTAAATTATTTAATTCCAAAGGGTAGGAATATAGCTTAGGTAATAGAATTAATTTTAATTAATTCTAAAGGGGAGTATTTGAATGATGAAATTAATTTAATTAATTCCAAAGGGGTGTACTGCGGCGAGATATAATTAATTTAATTAATTCTAATTGGATAGAAGCGGGATAAAATATGTATGTATTTTTAGGGCATCTACAATTTTGAACAACGTTTATATATGTGCTTGTGAGACATACACAAGATATTAATAGTTGATGATAGGAAAACATGTAATCGTACAGTAAAACTATTTAAATATGATTGAAATCTTTTGGAAGAAAAATAGTTGAAAAAGTGCCAACTCAACACATCAAAATCCTAGAGCATGTTCTCAGACACTAAAATTAGGTCACACTCCCCCTTGGTCCACTTAGACACTTCATCACCAAGCCAACTCAACTATATTTATTATTTAAATATATTATTTTAAATAATACCCACACATAAGACCTAAGACCTAATCCATGGGTTAATGACATGAGATCCGAGGAAATCAAGAGGATCTCCCTAGTTTAGTAAACCTAGGAAATCCCCCTTGACCGATGCGCCATTACCCCTAACCGTCACCTGCTAAGTTAAGCTAAACCACCATCGATTACCCTTTTAACCCCAAAACAACCTTATTCTCAAGGTTAGGAAAAAAAGGTTGGAAAAATTGGAAAAGTTGGCAAGCATTAACACATCTCAGAGAGATAACACATCTTCAGAGAGTGAATTCCAAAGAGAACACACATGCAAGGAAGGAGATCAAACATCTTTTTCCGCCACAACCATCCCCACCATGATCTCGATCTAACCAAGCAAAGAGGAATGTACATGCAAGCCCATGCAAAAAGCTTTCTTTCAGTTGGTGATCACTCAAGCCTTCAAACCTCTCATCAGCACCTCCATCCCTCACTCACAGGCATCCAGAACTAGAATCCAAGTAAGTATAATGTTATACTTCTCTGGTTTATTTCATTTCATCATTATTTTATCATCTATTGTTTACCTAGCCACCTATTGACCTTCTCCAACACTTCCACCTCCATATACCCATTAAAACCTCACCAAATCCTACCCAAATCACCCAATACCTCATCCCGACCAACCAAAGTCCTTTGTGCAATCACAAAGGAGACCTAAATCTCATGTTTCGTGGCATTCCTAGATTTCCACAATAATCGGCACCGGTTACACCTAACCCGTTGATCACCCTTAACCGACATCGGTCTCTGTATTTTCCCATACAACCTAAGAACAAGTGACCTACCCACCTAATTCCATCTCACCCTCATTCACCTGTGATCTACCTGAGACCTCTGTCAGACCTGCAGAGACCCAGAACTAGTTACTTGACCTTCGGATCCTATTCTAACCTAGCATGTTAGATTAGATCTATTTCTTATTGTGTTTTAAGTGAGATACCTAAATCATTTTGAATTACAATAGGATTTACTTTATTTACCACATTAAATTGTTTAAAATAGTGGACTGACAACCATCTAGGAAGTATCACACTTCCCGGATCTAGCATACTGCTAGGCAGTTCACTACATATATTGTTTAACTTTTTCTGGTGGTCTTGCTTTTCATTATAGGTAGTTCCTCCTAGCCAAAAGGAAGCTCTCACAATCAGCTGTGGATTCAAAAGTCATACGCATGCAACAACCCATCAACCAACATTTGAACAGGTATTCCTCCTATGCCCATTACCCTATTTGTTTCATCAATACTTCAAAGAAATGATCTAGAATCAGGTGAAACATTTTGGCACCGGTGGGACCCATCCAAGGTTCCTTGCATTTCATTCATTCCTAGGAAAAATTGTGTGTTGTTTTCCTTCTGAAAAGCATACACATTAATTTTCTTCCTTGGTAACCCACCTTTTCTTTCTATTTTCTCTAAAGGAAACCTTTCTTTTGGTGTAATTAAAAAGAACCATTTCTTCATGTTTTCTGCATTGTAGTGAAAGAGCATCCCTCTTCCTCTTCATTATTGTGTCATCCAACTTCACACTTTGATTTGGGCTTAAAAATAAGTGCATTGCATTCTGATTTATCGCATTAGCTCACATTAATTGAGGGCAACCTATATGCTGGAAGTCATGACCAGCTGATGGTTGACAAACAAATCATAGAAAAGCACTTTCTTTCTCTTTCTCTCTCTCCGAGTCTTACCAAACCTCACAAAAATTAAAAATACACACATTCTTAAACAACATCTTACCGGAAGAAGAAGCGTAGGTGATCACATGATCAGGATTAGTGGTGGGCCCACTCATTCTGCTTGTCGAGTCATACTTCGTGAGTGAAGCCCCGCCCCACCATAACATACCTGAAACCTCACCTTTTAGATCTCCTTCTTAGGAAGCCATCCTCACAAAAAATCTATTTCACAATTCATGTGTCAGTCCTTAAATAGCATAAGCTAAACAAACATAATAGAAAAGGCACTCCTAGGATCACATTTTTCTTAGTGTTTTTGCTTGGCTTGCATTTTGAGGTGAGAGATCACGTTCTTCATTTTTTTGTTCATCCTTGCATGCTCCTCATCATAGCTGGTGTATTCTAGCTTCACCTGAGTGTGCCTGGGCCATATCATCATCATTCTTAGAATTTTGGGTCTGATTCTACATCAGATTTTAATTCACAACCACTTTTCTTTCATCACTATTTCAATTTCACAATAACCATCATCGGTTACCTCTGACCATCATCGTTGGTTATACCCAACCAACGTCGGTTCCAGGTCCTTTTGTTAACCTACCCAAAAGGACATTTTATTCATTTTCTTCCACTTTTCACAGTCCCTATCACTACCATCATTCCCATTGACATTGTAAACATCATCAGATTTGGCATACCTGTCAGATTTGACCTTCTACCTGTTTTTCACTCACTCATCGACCATTTTTCTAAAGTGACCAAGTGGTTACCCCCGACTGCCGCATCGGTTTCATTTTCCTTAACCAAGCATCGGTTAGCTTGTTTCACTTTCCAACCCATTTGGTACCTAATCCACTTTTTACCACCAGATTCACCTATTCCTGTTATTTTTTGTGTCATTTACAGAGAGAAGCAACCCTACTCGATCAATATTGGTTCACATGGTGCTGACCCAAAAACAAGCAAGTGCACACTTGTATTTCATGCCAGTTGTCAACCACTCCCACCTAGTCCTTCACCACCTTCCATTTTATCACCAGCCATGGATCCCATCCAACCTATCACTATCACTACCGGAGATGAGGAGTTCACACGACTCCTTGACCAAAACCCTACCGCCTTGTAGTTTTACCTTTCCCACTCATCCACTCGAGATGCCTCGGGTTAGTTGATATATGACATGCCCATATCTATCCCCCCGACTCTCACTCCCACTCCTGCATCGGCCCCATCTAGCTCTGTGCTGCCCGCATCTACCTTACCCCCAGTTGTTTCATAGCTAGGTCCTATACCCCCACTATGACTACCACATCTGCCACCTCCGTGGCACCCGCCACATCCACCATACCCTCGACAACTACCCAAACACAACCTCATCCACCCCTAATGTCTCACACATACCCATAGCTACATTACCACCTCCCGTGTCGGTGACCCCTACCCCTTTTAGAACGTGGTCCTTTCCATTCCACAATCATTAGCCCCCATTGCCACTAGGGTTACCATGACCCTTCCACCTCCATATACATACTATCAACAAGCCTCCCATTTCATCCATTATTCACTCTGGGTACATACCCCCTATTTCACTACCTTCTTCTCAATCAACCTACATGGCAGCACCATACACTGGAGTGCCACCCCCATTATATGCCCAAAACCAACCCTCTCATGCTACAAGAGGCACCCAATCATCACAACCTACCAATGACCTAATCAAATTGATGTTGGACAAGATGTAAGACATTAGAGGCATCGGTTTTTGGCTCCCGCAACACTCTCACCTATGATGAGATTTGCAACGAGCCCATCCACCCATCCATTCCTATCCACTCATACCCCATGCATTGGGAAATGCCTAAATTCAATCGTTTTCAATAGCAAAGAAGACCCGCAACAAGCATTTGTGGTCATTCAAACATGGGTGTTATCTGATCGCTCATGATGATGCCTTGCTCTTGAGAACCTTTCCCATGTCCCTCACTAGACCTGCATTAGATTGGTATAGTGGGTTACCTAGACACTCTATATTCTCATTCAATCAATTAGGTAGCCCAAGCCTTCTTGGATCATTTCTCTATCAATATCATCAAGAAGGTTACCATGACCGATCTATACTCCACGCGTCAATATGAGGATGAATCTATCATAGATTTTGTTGCTCGCTAGCGTAGCTTGATCAACCAACTCACCTTCCAACTGCCACAAATAGAACTCATCGAGCTCTTCACATGGGCTTGTGCTAGACATATCTCACCGACCTTAGCAGTCCAAACCTTCCAAACATTCGATGAAGCATTCACTATGGCACATGAAAGTTAGAGATTTGGGCCATCGAAGAGAAGAAAATCCAATTACGCAATAAGAATTGGCATTCAAGTCGAATGATACCTCTTCTTCTTCCAAACCACAAAACAATTATTCAAAAGCTAAGGGCACCGCTAACGTAGTGGTACTCAAGGCTGGCCCAACTCATCCATCAAATCAAGGCTACCCCCTCATCTAATCTCTCACCCATCCAAACTTTTCAATTCAGACAAGAGCAATGGAAATACACCCCAATTGGGGAACCTTACTCTTTGTCTTAGAAAAGCTTATCAAAGCCTGGAGCCATCACTCTTCCACCCATAAAACCACACACTGGTTTTGACCCTACTCACCCCATGCCCACATGGTATAAAGAAACATGATTTCTATAACTATCATCGAGTAAAGGGTCATAGTGATGAAACGCATCACTTTCAAAAATATTGTCCAAGAAATGCTTGAGAAAGGTGAGTTAACCATGGATAATCCTAATGCACCTGCCAACCAAAACCTACACATCTTCAAGAAACCATTTCCCAACCATGCCCCTTCATCTGATCAAACCGGTGAGACCTCAACTCATGATACCCATACCCACGAGGTTCACGCTATCTTTAATGACGTACCTGTCACCTCCCAATTACCTCACATTCCTTCCATAGAGGAAATCCTAGCCCAAAATCCTCCTTCCACATCAGAACCAACCTCCCCTATTCCTTCACCCATAGAGGAACATCTTTCATCTCCTTCATCACCTACGGAGGAGTCTTCCACTAACATCGAGACCATCTCACCCCTGGCTTCTCCACTTAGAGAACCTACATTACCTCCTCCACCCATAGAGGAGCACCCATTACCTCCTCCACCCATAGAGGAGCACCCATTACCTCCTCCACCCACAGAGGAGCACCCATCATCTCCTCCACCTATAGAGGAGCTCCATCATCTCTACACCTATCATAGACCCTAGTTGAGATACCTTTGCCTCTTGGTGAGCATTCTCCATCCGCTACCCAAAATCCTGCAGACCTACTTTTGGCTCTCTTACCCATGGAAGCTGAAGCTAGCCAATTTCCCATCTCTAAGACACATTTTATGGGAATTTCCATTAGGTCCTCATCAACTCCACCTACAGATGTGTCATTCTCATGTTTGGCTGATCACTTAGATTATGTGGATAGAGCCTTACTATGGGGATGCCTTTTGCTTCCTATCTCAACATAGATGCAGAGGTCACTTGCTGATACCTCCACTATCTACCCAAAAATATTTGACCAATCAAACCAAACACAACCACCTCTATCACAACTCCTTCCATGACACCTATCATAGCTCAAACCACACCCTTACCCATAGCCCAATCTATATCTAAACCCAAACCCACACCTATGACATCATCCTCGACTAAACCTATTACCACTTTAGGGGTCACCCCGACCACCAACCTTACTCATCCACCTATCAAACTGGATTTAGCTACATCCTCCAAAGACAACACCACACCTACTCCGACACCCAAAAAAAAAGAACCAAACCCATAGAACTCATACCCGGTTGTGCCAATCACACCTACACCTATCCCATCCATCTTAGGATCTCAGCTTCCCCACATGGTCAAGAAACCTCCACCCACCAATAAACCAAAAACACAACCCATTCCTTCCTCACAAACCTCTAACCTACCCAGATGCCCAACATGACTTACACCACACCTACAACATCTTTACCACCCATACCTCCAATACCCTCAGTTATTGCTTCACTACCCACTACACTTCAGTCGCTGTCTCTCACACCCCAAGCACGACCCACATCATCTACCTTCACAACACCCCCATTATCCCCATGGGTAACTCACCCTCTTCCCCATCTATTTTCCTTCTAGACCTCATACACCCATATCACCTTTACCCAAGAAGGTGCAACCAAAAACAAAACTCCACTACCCCACAATAAGGTAGTCAAAACAACCACACACCCTCCTACCCATCCATCTACTATACCCCTACCTAAACAACATGACCGACACCCAAAACCATGCCAACACCCAAACCCATAGCTCGACCCACTCCTCCTCTTCCAAAGACCATTCCTCAACAATCAACTACACCTACACCCAAACCCACGTTCACTTCCCATTGTGATCCACTAGCAGGGTCCTATGCCAAAATTTTAACCAACCTCCTTGAGACTTCTGTCATCACATTACCACCACTCAGACCTTATGACCCCCTCAAACCCAAGCCAAAAGGGTTTGATGATACTAAAATTTTGCATACATACCATCATGTGCTAGGGCATGATGTGGAAACTGCAAGGCCTTGAAAACCATCCTTATCTAGTTGTGTCCTCTAGAAAGCCAACTTTGATGATGATGACCTTCTCGATGAGGATCCTACTTCACCAACACCCATTCCCACACTGCCCACTCAACAACCACAACCTCCATCCTCACAACTCCTAGAGCCACCCCAAGATTTGAAATTAACATGGTTCGCATCAGAGAACTTTGCCACGCCACCACCCAAATGTCATTGCACCCAACTCACCTCACAAGGTTTTTTCTCCTCTAGTAGGTTTTTTCCCATCATGTCATTATACCACTCACCCTACACCTTCTCCATTTGCCAACTCCCTCAAATCAACATGATACATGTCACTACACATGTGCTCAGAAGGATAAGGGTAAAGAAAAGGCAACTGACCCACCAACCAATCCTATACCCAACATACCATCTACACCCATACCTAAAATCACTATCTCGTGGCCCCACATACCCCATTTCTAATGGCATCACACATCGCACCATGCTCAAACAATTACACCAGTCTCCCCTCAAAATGTCCCTATATGACCTCATCCAAACCTTGGAATCCCATCATCAAGCTCTCATGGAGGTTCTTCAATCTATTGAGGTTTTACCCAATGACCCTACACCCATAGCCTCCATTATCACACCCCATCATGTAGCCTCTCTCACCAAATTACCACCTTCATCTTCACCCCACCCTATTCACCAAGTGGCCTCCCTTAGCTTCTCAGAGGAAGAGATCACACCACACCAAAATGATGACCGGACCCATCCCTCTTCATCTCTATCCACATCGATGACATACGGGTACACCATGTGATGATTGATGGGGGTGCTAACATTAACATCATTTCATCCCATGCATTCGCTCAAATGTGCATACCTAACAATTACATGCATAAACATCTGGTCATGTTGCATTCATTCAATGATGCTATCACCTCTACACTAGGCACCATTCATCCTCCACATTCACATGGGCCCCCCCACACATTTCTAGAATTGTTTTATGTTTTGGAAGGGGAATTCCAATATAACTTGTTGCTTGGCAGACCTGGATTCGTGTCATGGGTTATGTTCCTTCCACTTTGCATCGTTGTGTAAAGTTTGAACATGAAGGACACACTTATACCATTCCAGCTGACCCTCACCTTTCAAAACATGCAACATGCTTTACCGACCCAATGATGTGCTCATACCTATTAAGCCGTCTACCTCCACAACCGTTACTTCTTCACCTACACTCCACTTACCAAGATAGCCGCTACTTCTACCACACATACCTCCTCCATTCCTACCACTACCATAACCTCCATGGCTGACCCATCAGCTTCCCAATCCATTAACTCCACCTCCGCATCGACCTTCGACACATCATCCATTCTAGCTACCTACATACCAACCACCGATCCCTTGGAAGGTGTTTTTCAATGCCTCACTCTAGGGGAGTACCACCTATATAGTGTCAACACATTCCTTACTCCACAAGAGTATGGAAGCCTTCACCAACACCCTCGTTATGATCACCGTATAGGAGAAATCTCCTTTATGGTCCTCCTCCTCACTAGTACTAGTCTCACTATATGGGGACTTGATACTACCACTTACACACCCGAACCACCACCACAAACCTACCCTTTTTCTAATGACTTCCAATCACTTACCAATCGCCATTTCACCCACACCTACCTACATGACGATGTGTGTGGAAGGGTTTTGGTTTTGGATTTTATGAGCAAGGCCACCATACCATTATTCCATGTACCACCCACAAACATAATGACCGTAGTGGTATATCGCTTTCCTGAACCACCTACCAAACAGGCCCGCATTGAACTCATTAAGGACACTAGCTCTTCTCCACCTTCTTCACCCACTCCACCTTCATCACCACCTCACTGATGGAGTCGATGGATCTGAATCTATCCCTCCTAACTTTTTTTTTTCATAAACACCATTTCCTTGGGGCCTCTGACTTATCAACGTGAGGGCGAGGCCCCTTCCACTCTTCCCTTCCTATATCCTGAAATGATCGATGATGATACACCTTCAATTAATGTCATTCAATGTTAGGATGATGAATCCATACTCACCTACCTTGGTGAAGAAGACTCATATATTCATCGGTCGTTACCTTCTGAGACACAAACCATGTTGAATGAATCGACTATCGAGATCAACATTCATACTCAAGATGACCCACACATCCTAAAGATGGAGAAAATCTTTAGATAGATTTGCTTGAACAACAGAAGCCATCACTTTTTTCTTCAGAGATCATAACCATGCTTTCACTTGGTCTTACATAGACATTCATTCAGATTGACCCCACCATAGTGGTCCACAATATCGTAACCATTCCGATGCCAAACCCATCAAACAAAAGATGAGGAAAATGCAGCCTTGCATTGCATTTTCCTTCGTCAAAGAAGAACTTTTGACTTCTTTTCTTTCCATTTCCTTCATCTTACCCATTGATTATCCTCATTGTGATTTCTAACATTGTCAAATTATATTTTAAATCACAAAAGCAATAGGGGACTCACATTTGCATGGACTTCCATGACCTCAACCTAGCATGTCCAAAAAGATGACTTTCCCTTACCTGGTATTGACCAGCTAGTTGACCTTACCGCTAGCCATGAGATGTTATCACTCATGGATGGCTTCTCGGTTATAACCAAATCTTTCTTAGACCCTAGAGGATCAACACAAAACCTCATTCATCACCCTTGGGGACCTTTATGCTATCGAGTCATGCCTTTTGGCCTTAAAAAAACATCTTTTGGTGCCACATATCAAGGGCTATGACTTACATCTTCCATGACATCATGCATCACATATTCGAAGATTACAGTGGATGATCTCTTGGCTAAATCTAAATGCTTACTCCAAGCACCTAACCATCCTCAAAACCACCACCTTGACATCTTTGACCTCTCATTAAATATTACATCCTACCTTCAACCTAAGAAGTGCATCTTCTCGTTCTCTTAGAAAGCTCTGGGATTTATCATTTCCCTCCATGGTATAGAAGTTGACCCTACTAAATTCAAGGCCATTCTGAAATGCCTCCCTACTAACCTTAGACAACTCCGTATCCTCAAGGTAAGTTGAAATAGTCCATTCACCATTTCATTTCAATTATATTCGATTGGTCAACCATTTCATCATCTCGCTCAAGAAGGATGTCTCCTTTAAATGGGATGATGACTACCACAAATGATTTTGAGGCCCTAAAACAAATGTAAATTTCCACCACATTCTCATTTCAGGTATCTCACCAAGTCATCTACAGGGGGGGACTGATAAGCGTGGCTTTGATGGACCTTTGATGCCTCTTTCTACCTATACATTAAGGAAGTTCGATGATGGCATATGGAGTCACTTGCTGGCCTCATTGTGATGAAGTGTATTCGGGGATCAGGGGTTATTATTACATTACCTTAACCATATGATTTTTGACTATACAAACATTGTGTAAAATGCCAACAACATTCCATCTTCATCATACACCTAGTCATGCCTTATAGAAAAATGATGACCTTTTAGCCTTCTCTCAATGGGGTTTGGATTTGTCCAGAAATCCATCATCATTACTTCAACCACAAAACCATATGAATACTATTGTGACCAACACATCACCCTAATACTATACAAAATGGGTGGAAGCCATAACAAAAGTTGAGAAAATATGTGAGTTTCATTAACCACCACATCATTTTTCGCTTTGGTGTTCCTCATCACCTTATGAAAATGGAAAACAATTCAAAAACAAAACATTGCAAATTTTGATGCCTTCAGCATTCATTCACTTAGTTTCTCATCACCTTATTACCCACAAACCAATGGCCAAGCCAAATCCACTAACAAAACCTCAACAAAATTCTTATGAAAGTGGTTTGATATATGGGAAGGATTGGCATACACACATTCCTTTTTTCCCTCGTGGGCATACCGCACTAGTATTCACACTTCCACTATGGCCACCATTTTTCTCTGGTCTATAGGCAGAGGTAGTTCTACCTCTTGAAGTCTAGATCCCCTCACTCACATTTCTCTCCATGACATGCTCAATGATGATGACTTTCGTCAGAGACCATTTAGCACAACTAGAGTTATTAGATGAATGTCATCTTAATGCTCTGGATCACCTTCAAGTTTACCAAAATGTATCAAATGTGCCTATGAAAACGTGTCCATGAATGAACCTTCCAAGTCGGTGACCTTGTCCTGAAAGAAAATCAACATGTAACCAAAGTAGAAAAAAGTAAATGGGGAAAATTTTCTCCTAATTGGCTTGGACCATACATCGTGACTCATACCTATGGATCAGGTGCTTATCATTTATCTTCACTGATGGTAAACCCGAACCTGAGCCCCTTAACACCTTGCATCTTCGACCATTCTATTGTTGACTTGTAGTCCTACCTCACTTTTGTCTCTTTCCATGCTCATCCCTTGAGTGCTATTCACTCCATACACCTCACTAATGATTAAACAAGAATCATGTGAGTACCCATCACTTGTTATCTTCTCTTGAATATGTGTACCACATGTTACACATAGCATGATTCTCATGGATACTTTTCATCTACCTTTAGATGAGATCCCATGGTCATTTCACCTTGCCTTTTGAACAAGAGTCTTATTCTCCACCTTGGTCTTGTCCATGACTTCAAAGACCTCACATGGGACCAAACTCCTTGAGTCAAACTTCTAATAAAAAGATGACTCCCTCAAAAGGACATCTTCCTCTCGACAATTGCTGCTATAAATAGACTGCTCCCTCGAAGGACAACTATGTAAAGCTCTTAAAGCTCTAAAAAAAAAAATGAGAGCAAAAGCTTCCCGCATCGATCAACTTCACGAAGACCTCAAGGAGTTCAATTTTATTCATCCCATATAGACTTCCCACATCGATCAGTCTATCTCAACTATAAGTCAAAACACTCAACCTTTTTGTCATGGACTTGCCCATTGTGATCTAGGTTCTCTTGCCCGAAATGCATGCTACCTATACCATATAAAAATTAACTACCTTTCACCCTTCTTACCATTCCCACTCTCATTTCCTATTGCCTCAAGGGACTTCTTGGAACTTAGACATTTGGTGATCATGTGACTACTTTTCACCGTAGAATAGTCCATCATGCAATGTCTTTAGGGTCTTATGTTCATCACCTCCACCAAGGTATGATCTACTCGGTATGATCCTACCCAATCAGGTGGCTTTATTGCCCCCTCTTATCTTTTAACCATCTTTGTTTACGTTTTGATTACCTTATACAGGACTTGGTCCTCGACGCTTACTTTTGGGGTAATCTTCTTCTTTCACCACAATCACCTCACCTACATCATTTTACCTATAATCTACCCACACCTAACAAACCTAAACCCACAACATGCCCAAAACCTACCAACTCATTTTCATACCTCCTCATATTCTTCCCTAGCTCATGGGAGAACTACATCGGCCTGAGGTCCCTTTTTGTTGGGACTATGTAGGCAGCACTCCGAGGGCATGGGGCCCTTGGAGGTTAGCTCGGCCATCCTCTACCCTAAACAATTCATCTTCCATGTGCCTCACATTACATCACACCTAACTTCGTTTCCCTTTTATACCCAAAATTGGAAATTAAACCACATACATAACAAGTTGTTTCATATTTTAAACATTATCACAACATACATTTATTATGCCTACCATTTCTCTATCATCACTATGCATAGATTATACCACATCTCACATATGACCCATATTATCATTCATTGCATAAAATAATGAATCACAACTTCACCTACTTTCAACACAACCATGCCTAACAAACCTAACTCAACCATGCCTAACTCGAACTCAACCATGCCTAACTCGACTCAAACCATGCCTAAATAACCACTCATCCATGCCTAAACAACCTGACTCTAACTCAACCATGCCTAAAACCTGACTGATCCATGCCTAACCGACTCCACCATGCCTAATAAACCTGACTCATCCATGCCTATAACCTGACTTGACTCAATCCATGCCTAAACCATGCCTAAAATGCCTAAATCAACTTGACTCGATCCATGCCTAAACCAACCTGACTCCACCATGCCTAACTCACCTAATTTCCATCCATATCAAAACAACAAATCCATATCTCATCTAACACAAGCCATAAATCAAAATCTCATAAACACATCAACAAATCAAAAAATACCATGTATCTCATCATATAAATAAATAAATGTGTATCTCAAATATACATGGCTATCTCATCATGTCCATCATCTCAAAAATGTTGGCACGTAGGCCGATATACAATACAAAATGTCATCGGCATGTAGGCCGGTCTCATATATACAAAATAAAATAATGAATCAAATAAAAATCTCTTGGCATGCAAGCCTGGTATATGCTCAAAATATACAAAATCACTCATACATCCTCACTATCTTTCACACAGGCCGGTATGTGATCAAAAATACAACTATCTTCGGCACGTAGGCTGGTATATATATCTCAAAAAATACTATCATACATCAAAAACTAGGTGACCACATATCAGGCATCGGTGGATGTCCTCCATCTCTGTGTCACCTGTACCCTCGGCCTCCCCGGGTCCCCTGCTGGCACCTCACCTAGAGCTGGTCTCCGTGCGCTGGTAGCCTCTCCCTGATTCGGGCCTTAGAGCTCGCTGACCTCCTGTGCTCTCCACACTGTGAGTGGGATCTCGTCCTCTCACTGGATGCCTGCTGTGCCCTGTACTCGGCATAGGATATGAAATCTATCCCAGCCACCATAAGCTGGTCCTGATAGTATCTAGCCTCACCTAGGGCATCCCATAACCTAGATATAGCACATGGTCTGTGGTGGTCCCATAGGTCTCGGCCCCTATACCTACCCTGCGGGACCCCTCCCCCGCACCTACCTGTGAATTGGGACCTGCTCCAGTGTGCTGTGGTGGTGCCCCCTACCCCTGTGCTTGTATCTGGGCCTGTAAGACCCCAATCTATGCCTAGGCTATGTGGCCAACTAGCCCTGTAAACCTACCACCTGAGCCTGTAAGGCTGCCACCTGACCATCCCCCTCCTCTCCATCTCCATCTCCTCCATTAGCCATCTGGGCTGGCAGACTAGCCACTGTACGTGTAGCTCTGCTACCTCTACCACCTCTCGAACCCTCCAGCTATGTCTGTAGTATACCCAACTAGGTAATCAATGTAGCTACCTACCCCTGTAGGGTGTCTCTACACTGTAATGGTAGCTAGATCGGCTGCCCCGGTCTGGGTGGTATGGCTCATAATCGAGCCGACCCACCACCACTTACTCTATACTTTATCATTGTACATCTAGCGTCATCTATCCGCCGATCCACTAGCTGCTCCTCCTCCCCTGTGGGCACTATAGGCTGTGGTAGAGGTAAGGGCCTCTCCACGTCATCTCTCCGATACTGTGGGAAGGGTGGAGGAATGTCCTGTACTAGCCCAAACTACCATCGGACTCTATCTACAGGATCATCTCATCCTCCCCACACGGTGACCCTATATCCATCTCTCTAGCTGGAGCTTAGCTAGCTCCTCATGCATATGCCTATATGAGGGGAATCCCACATATGGCCTCCATATAATGTCCACTCAGATAACCCCTCCAATAACTGCCGAAAATGGGCCACATCATGTGTGGGCCTATCAGATCTCCGCTCTCCTATCACCGCACCCATCTCTATACCCCACCACACAAATCTAGGTGGGAATGCATCTTCTCTTGGGGCATCCCTATAGGCCGCACACAAACTATGTGCTCGTAGGCCCAAGTAGTGTAGTATAAATGTACAACACAAGCTAAACTGCGTAACCACCCATATGCCCACAACTCTCTGTATAGCTGCACCAAGAATGTTGGTGCCCAGGAAAAGTGGGTCTCATGCACCATCATGTCATGGAGTACCCCCATCAGTGATCGGGAAAGCATCCACCCTCTACATCTGGCAGTGCATAGCAACACACTACCTCCATCAACAGACCACTAGCCTCATCTCCTCCGGATGGGCTAGGTACATCTCTCCATAGCTCAAATAGCACTATGGAATCTCATATCAGCCATCCCCTCTCCAAAAATAGTCACAATCAACTCCTCTGAGGCCTCGGAGGAGATAGAATAAACCTGGGCACCCAATATGGGTAACCAAAGAATCGAACATGTCCTCCAGGGTGATAGTCATCTCACCCATCGGCAGGTGGAACGTGTTGGTCGCGGAGTCCCATCTATCGATGAGTGTGACCATCAAACTGGGTTGCCAAACTACATGTCTATAGTGAACCCCACTCAAGCCCACTGCCTCCACATGTTGTAGCTCCTCCGGGGTTGCTGCACTATGCACTGTCACCAGTAGAGAGGGAACCCTGTCCCGCATATGTAGCTATGCTCTCCCCTGCATCCAATACAAACACAACATTAATTTACATATATCAATCCATATTCAACCATTATCATTTTCCTATACCCTATTTTCACCCTACCCATCTCAACCTACCTAGCCCACATCACTTTTGGACCTTGTGCCCAATAATCCGACCGTACCGGTTCATCCTAACCGACCCCGGTCACCCTTTAATCGACATCGGTCACCTATTTGGTGATCGATACCGGTTCACCCTTACCGACCCGGCTACCCTTAACCAGCATCGGTCACCTGTTTGGTGACCGATATCGATTCCACCTAACCGCCGCCACACTTGACCGACGCGGTCTTTGTGGAAAAACCCATGACTTCCCAAAACCCCCCTTTTCTAAAAACCTCCCCCCCCCCTTTTACCCACCTACAATGACCTAAACTACCCTTGGACCTCCACCCACCCCCACCTATACTATTTATTACCCTCCCCATTCCTCCTTTTACCCAATATTCCCCCATTCCCAAATTTAATTTTTACCCACCCACAAAAAAAAAAAAAACAAAAAAACCTAAACCAACAATAAAATAATCCTCTAATCTATCAAATCAACAATGTAGAGTAGGGTGCTTACCTCGTCGGCTTGCTGCCCATCTCGGTGGCATGTCTCGGCCAGCCGTTATATTGGTGGCCCACCCGATCCCTCTCTAGCCTCTGCCATCACCGAATAGCTACTCACAACCTCTAACCAATCAAATCTCTCAATGATCCCATGGACCCGCTGCTCACCAACCAATCCCTCATCAATCACACCACCAGCTCACTATTCCATTTCATCTGGACACTTTTCTCTCTTTTCTTTTTTTTTTTCATTTTCTCACTTTGCAAATAACAAATGAATAACAAAAAACATGGATTTTTTTTTTTATAACAAACCCGACCTAACCGACGGTTACCCTTGACCAACATCGGTCGCGTGCCCTACCTAACCATCATTTACCTCTACCGACGTCATTATCCATGACCAGCATCGGTCACCATCACTACACATTGCCCTAAATTTTAACCTTTACCCTACCCCTACCTCCTTTTTACCCCACCCACCTTCACCCTGATCATTTACCCCACCCCACCTTTACCCTACCCATTTACCTCACCTTTCCTGACCTCATCATTTACTACCTCCCTTTTTCCTCCTTTGGGGACTCATTATTTTACCCCTACCTTGGCCTTACCCATGTCGTGACCTAGATATTTGGACCTGGACCATCGCTAGTGACCTTTGACCTCATGTGTTCACTATACCTTACGCAGCATCAATTGTTACTGTGTTGATTGACCTAATGACCTTACCTAGCCTATTGCCATGACCATTTATCCTGACCCTACCTTTGGTGTATCGGAACATACCTAAACGTTCCTACACCTAACCTACGTTGTGTTTTCTGACCATATCCTATACCTTGGATACCGGAATCACTTCAACCTTGTTTGGATAAACCTATCGACCTTAGACGATGTAGAGTTTTCCTGCTCTTCAACCTAGTAGTGTGTTTAGTTTATACATGTGCGTGCATTTGACTATTGCTACCTTTGACCCTGACCCATTACCTAGATTACCCGAGTAGACCTTTAACCCCTTTTTCCCCGTGCCCACCTGCCTTTTCTCACATTTACCTTTTATCAAACCACTCACCGATTTCTTCCTGCCTCGCCTCTCAGTTCTTGGTTTGAGGGGATCACCTTCACCCACACATGGGGAAACCACATCTTATTTTTGTTAGCATCACTTACCAATACAAGCTATGCAACAAAAAGGGGCAAAATGTAGACACTAAAATTAGGTCACACTCCCCTTTGGTCCCTCGACAAATAAGCACCCTTCATCACATTCACCTAGCCATGGCCCCTTTCACCTCACTAATATTAATTTAATTAAATTAATTCATTATCCTCACTATATTTATTATTTAAATATCTTATTTTAAATAATATCCACACATACACTTCACTTAGACACCTCACCAAGCCAACTCAACCTAAGACCTATTCTTAGTAAGTTTCCATAACTAACTAAGACTTACCCAAACCCTAAAAATCAATGCCTACATTCCCTCTAACCACATTCCCGCATGCTTACAAGAAGCTCCTAGTCTAATCCATGGGTTAACGACACAAGATCCGAGGAAATCAAGAGGATCTCCCTAGTTTAGTAAACCTAGGAAATCCCCTCTGACCGACGCCGGTTACCCCTAACCGTCACCGGTTAAGCCGAACCATCCATCGGTTACCCTTTTAACCCCAAAACAACCTTATTCTCAAGGTTGGAAGTTGAAAAAAAAAAGGTTGGAAAATGTTGGCGAAGGTTGGCAAGCATTAACACATCTCAGAGAGATAACACATCTTTAGAGAGTGAATTCCAAAGAGAACACACATGCAAGGAAGGAGATCAAGCATTTTCTCTTGCACAGCCATCCCAACCATGATCTGATCTAACCAAGCAAAGAGGAATGTACATGCAGCCCATGCAGAAGCTTTCCTTCAGTTGGTGATCACTTGCAGCCTTCAAACCTCTCATCAACACCTCCATCCCTCACTCACAAACATCTAGGACTAGAATCCAAGTAAGTATAATGTCATACTTCTCTGGTTTATTTCATTTCATCATTATTTTATCATCTATTGTTTACCTACCCACCTATTGACCTTCTCCAACACTTCCACCTCCATATACCCATTAAAATCTCACCAAATCCTACCCAAGTCACCCAATACCTCATCCCGACTAACAAAATCCTTTGTGCAATCACAAAGGAGACCCAAAGCTTGTTCTGTGGCATTCCTGATTTCCACAGTAACCGGCACCGGTTACACCTAACCCATCTTGGTCACCCTTAACCGACATCGGTCTCTGTATTTTCCCATACAACCCAGAACAGAGACCTACCCACCTAATTTCATCTCACCCTCATCCATCTGTGAATATACCTGAGACCTCTATCAGACCTACAGAGACCTAGAACCAGTCACTTGACCTTCGGATCCTATTCTGACCTAGCCTATTAGATTAGATCTATTTCTTATTGTGTTTTAAGTGAGATACCTAAATCATTTCGAACTACAATAGGATTAACTTTGTTTATAACATTAAATTGTTTAAAATAGTGGACTGACAACCATCTAGGAAGTATCACACTTCTCGGATCTAGCATACGCAGGAATTGTTTATCACACTTCTCGGATCTAGCATACGCTAGGTAGTTCCCGCATATAGTTCTTGTTTAAAAATTATATATAGATTCCTTAACAAATCACTCATTATCCATTCAACTGTTGTCATCGATCTACACTAATTTCTTTCTTTTTTGAATAGTACTTTTAAGTCGTTACGCATATATATTATGCCTACACACCCGCCTTTTCAGTTGATGGGGTCGAAGAACATAGAAGGTATAATATTTTTTAAGAATACAAATCCATGTCTAACTTGTTCAATTGCTAAATATACTACCCGCAAAGATCCGTCTTCTATCAAGTTTTCCAAGTGTTTAGCATTTTTTCCCATGTCCACATTGTAATTACCTGGATTTTTCGTGGCAATGTTGAATAATGCCCAAGCTTTGGTGTTTCCATATCCTTCTTAAGGTCGTTGATCCCAAGATGGAGTTTTCCAAAATAGACCAAACCCCATGTACACCACTTAATTACATCCCCACATGTCTTCACAAACCCATCAATTGAGGTTGTACATTTTGTAATTAAGGAAAGTTGTAAGAAATACATAACAAAGATAATTATAAACCTCGTTTCTATCTCACCGCCATCACACCAAACTCTACACATTTTGTTGACCCCACCACTTATTTTGGCTGCAAAAGCAATCAACAAATCATACTAGTAATGAAGGGCCCTTGGTCTATTGGTGACACTGTTAGGATTTCAATGAGTCAATCACCTTGGGTGACTTTGATGGCATGTATGCCCCTTACTCATAGCTACTTAAGATGAAGGTGATCACTAGTTTAGTTGTACGCTTACTCGTAATTGTAAAACTGCATATGCTTCCTCGAAGCATGAGTAGAGATGTTGACAATCTATGTAATCTAGTGCCCAAATGAGTGCACTACTCATCAAAAATAATAATCATATAATTCATGGACACAATACGAGCTCAATTGTATCAACGAATCAATTCACATCAAAATTGATCATAGTTTATAACTTCTATAGTTAGTATATTTTTTTGATGAAAGGGGATTTTATATTATATTAAATGCAACATGATACTAGATTCTCTCAACAAAAATGGGTGGCATGAGAGTAGGCCCCAAAGCCACAAACAGACTAGGCACAACCTAGAAAAACAACAAAATAAAACAACTATAGGGGTGCCTGAGGAACACCAAATACAAAGTTACTCAAGTCCAATGGAGAACGAGAAACATGAGGCTCAAAACACCCCTTCTTTTACTTCAAGTGTGTGACAATGGTCCATGGCGCTTCTTTGGGTGCCAGTCAAGTGGAGTATCAAGACATGAGCTATCCTATGTTGGGTCGAATCAGAAGAGTTAGATACATGTGTCCACTTGGCACCACCGCCAACATGGGGAAGCTCGACCGTCATGTCGTCTGGCTGATCTTTGACTTCTGGCTGGTCTTTGACTTCCGGTGTAGAGAATGGTTGCCAACCCTTAGGCCGTTGAGAAGCCCCTTTGTTCTTCTTCTGTTTATTCTGAGTGGGTGAGAGCAGGCAAGCCTCATGAAGGTGCCCAGTTTGATGGCACAACTGGCATCGAAAGGCCGTGTTCTCATAGTCGAGAATTTGAATCCACTTGAAGCCATCATGGATTAATTCCAATTTTTCAGAAGACCTTTGCTGAAATCCACCTCAATGTAGATATGGGCATAGGTGAATAGCCCTTGTTTAGACCGCTCATCATCCAACTTGATGAACCGACCAAGAGAATCACCAATAGCCGCACAAACCTGAGGATGCCAAAAGGGGAGAGGAAGATTGGGTAGACGAACCCAACCAACATTTTTGAGACTACCATAGAAGAAGGATCAAAATCTAGAAACCATGGTGTAATAAAAAGGCCAGCCCTACCCCAAAACCAAGGACCCTCATTCAAAACCCGTTGATAATTTGAAGGGGAGGAGAACTGAACAATAAAAAACCCCTTGGCACATAGTTGGATCTCACAATCACGGGACCAAGTAGAGTAAATCCATTGATGTAACTCTTCACTTTGAGGCCAAAATCCATTAAATCGACAAATAATGGCAGAATTTTTAAGGGCACAAATGGAATTGGTTACCTTTGGGAGTGAAAGGGTAATAACAGGGGTGTCGATGCCTTTTCCACAATGTATGGTGCATCAGGAGCCCTCGAAAAAACCTATTTTCACTTGCCAGTAGTAGCGGCCAAGAAAGTTTTTGGAGGAGCCATTGGAGGGCCACAAGATAGAGCAAAACCATTCGCGCTCCTATCAGAAGAACCGCTACCTCCACCACTTCCATCTGTGTTGGCATTATCGATTTTGCTTGGCCGACCCCCATTTGCTACAATAGTCCGCCTTGCTAATGGCGAGTGAGGTTGAGAGCTTCGTGGTGCTTCCGGCCTAGGCTTCCCTACACAGTGCTCTCCCCCATTGCTCGACCACCTGTCCAAGTACCCCCAGGCTATGGCGGTGGAACAAGTATAGATGTTTTTTTTTCCCGGTGCATGTAAGGTTTCATGGGGTCTAGTTTTTGAGCTCCCTTATCTTTAGATTTTGTAGATATAATCGAGTTAGTATATTTGACTAATGAATTGACTCGAGTTTCAAATGGGAAGAACAAGCGAAAGATAGTGATTTATGATTTCCTTTAGTAGGATTTGTGTAATTTTTGGAAGCAATTATGCGGCAAATAACTTGCCTCAAATATCAAGATTTCAAGTAGGATTTTTACTTATTTCCAAACAAAAGCTTAATTAATCTTTGTATTGTCAAAAAAAAAAGGATATTTGCCTCTATGGTCTTTAAAGCTTAATCAATCTTTGTATTCTGCTGATATGTATATTCGTCTTTCCTCCTCCCAAACAGGCCGATGCATTTTATTCCGCCATTAATGGAGCTACACAAATCAATAATACAATAATAATAATAACGGTAAAAGTTGATAGAAGTGCAAGCAAAGTAGTAATAAAAATATTGGACGTGAATTTGAATTTGAATTTGGTTTAACGGAAGATGGGACCAATTTTTGAGGTGACGCGTGGTTTGATAAATCGGATAAACAAATATAGGGAGAGAGGATAAGGCAGAAAAGGCAACTAAAACTAGGTTGTCGAGAATCGGTGAGGAATGTCGGAAAGCGGGAGATGAGAGATATTTTTAACAACTTTAGTGGATGTGATGTAAGGCATGGAAGAAGTCAAATGTTCACATCTTTTAAGGGTAGGGTTATTCATATCACATATTTAAAATTTTTAATACTGAAATACAATTAGTAATACTACCAGGGCAATGTAATGGAGATGTCGATAGAGGAACATAACTGAATCTTGTTGAAGTAGTAGTGTATGGTCGATTGATTGTAAAATAATGCAACAATTCGAGATTTTGTGGAAGGAGGAATTGGTCGTGTTATTCCTGCAATTGTATCAATTGGAAAAATATTGACAAAAGTGCGAGATAAGCAAATACTAGAAGGATTGAATTGTCTTCATATATATTCCATTATCAAATGTTGATCGAGTATGAACATGTAAAAAAATGAAAATGTTTCATTACATGTACATTTATGAAAAATCTTCAAAGACGCATTAACTTAGTGTGTTTATTTAATTGAGTGTGAAGTGACAGGTTTGTCCAATTTATACACAACAAAGAAGAACACACATGAAGGACAACATATAAACAATAGATACATTTATAGTTGTATAAAAGAACATTAAAATGAGTGACATAAATGGTTCTAGATGCAATTGCGGGGGCATTAGTATTTGTTCTTCTTTTCTTCATATGTGAATGTAGGCACTATTTTTCATTTTTCGTGTATCTATCAAAAGAGAAAGCAGGTGATATACAAAGGACTTTGGGAGATTGAACCATTGAGGATGGAGTAAAAGTAAGAACTTTTCGATCTTTGTTACCTATGTTGATTGTAGATTTTGCTAGTGTTAATCCTTGAGATTTGTGGATTGTTAGAGCCCATGCCATTTTTAGGTGCAATTATCGCAATTCCAACAAGAAATAAGGTATATCAGCACATGATGGGGATTGATTGCATCGCACGATGGGCCAATGCTATTGCTAAAATTCATAATCACGAATGATAGCAAAACAACCTATTTTGAGTTGACTATATAGATAATTGAATGGACTATTTGAAGTGCACCATTAACTATGCCTACTTCGACTTAGAGATTGGTAGTTATCATAACCTTCTCGGCCCATGCCAAAATGAACTTATTACCGTAACTATTTTTCATCAATGTGGATCAAGAAAAATCTGAGCGGAAAATATTCATAATTAGGTGAATACTAGAAATTTCATAAATTCCATTTGGCTATTTGCTCATCGCATACTTGTCCCTCTGTCTTTGCCAGAGAATATCACAATTATTACTATCTCCCTCTCACATAGCCAAAGAATTTGTAATCTAAATGTTTTTTATGAATTTCCTTCACATCAAAGGTCAAAGATTGTAAATAATGTTTACATTGCCACATATTATATGACCCTTGGATCACATTCGCCAACATTTTAGACAGAAAAATTTAAGTTTAAGTAAATTTGACATGTATATATACATTTATTTAATATTATACACTATTATTTATCTTTTTGAATTGTGAATTTATCAATTTTAGATTATTCTGAACAGAAAATAAATCAAAATTTTTGGACGTGCTTACAAAATTCAAATAAACAAAGCTCTTGCAGGATGCAACGTTCAATTTACAATGTAATAGCCTAAAAGTAATTTGTATGTCTATTGATCCATGTTAAATTTCATAGCACGTTTGTAATCATGTGATGTCAGATTAATTTCTTTTATTTTATGAGTTATAGATGATATATTATAATCTGCAATGTTTTTCAAAATGTCTTTTCTTAATTTACTGCACTGCCAATAAAGGTGTGGTATCGGCACTTCAATTTTTCCTCTACTGCATTTTACATGGTCCACCATACTCAATTCCTTCCATGTTGCATGACACTGTAATGCCTTACTCAATTTCCAGTTTACCACAACCATTTCCTATGTTTTGATTGCTATGATATACAAGGTATTTCACACCATGGAACTTAACTATGCTGCGAAGACGTATCATTCGACGTGAAAATATATTTTGAAGTTTCTCTACAATTCCCATTCCAAAGTTTAATTATTTCCATCCATATTGTATAATCACTATCTCATACCACAGAATGATAAAGTTAAAATATCCTACATCTTACAACATTCATTAGTTTGTTTACAAATTTTTCTTTAGTTATACCATATGTTACAAATCTCCATTCTTTTCGCCATGTTTAGTATTTTTATTCTATTGACTATTCCCCATGCGATCTAATCCCCATTTCTATACTACCATTACAATACTAAAAATTCTATTTGTTAAGGGAAATGGAGTGTAAAAAAGGAAACCTCAAGAAACAAAGCAAGTACAACACCTTCTAGTTCTAACAAATGAAGCATCACATCTTATTTTTCTTAACCATATTTTCAAACTAAATCCTCTTCACAACTATCAAAGTGTAATCATAACATTTGAAATGAAATGAAAACAAATTCATTGATAATTTCATGAATGATTTTTTCATTGAAGGAAACAATGAAATACTTCCCCTTAAACAAATATCATTGTATGAAATTGAATCAATATTAATGACAACATTACATTATAAATATAGTGTTGTGATTGTATGGCGGGCCAAAAATGTGTCTCAATAACTAGCACTCCTAAATCATATGTTCTACAAGGGTATCGAGGAAATGAGTAGGAGACACACATGAACCAACACATAGTGGATATATTTAAAAGGTTCTACAATGAGCGTTAGGGTCACATATCTATCTAGGTCAATAATTCATACACTAGATCAACCTAGGGTTTCTAAGGTCTGCAGTAAATATACAGGAGAGATCCCTATTAATATATCAGTGATTAGGTGAGGAGAGGTATGGGTCAATGATGGATAAGTAAAACATGTAAAATGCAACTAAAAGAAAATCTAATGCGCTGATCATGTATAAGAGTACTATGTGTAGACACCAAAATTTGGTATCACTACCCTTGTCACTCACGCTTTTGCTTTTTCGCCATGGTCCTATCTAGACCCCACCTTCTTAATTAATTCATGTTCATGTTAGCATTCCCATATTTCCCATCCATTATCCTATCCATTTTAATTTATTATTAATCTTCATCTATTATCCTCTAATCCTCATCTCATTTAATTATTCCTAGTTTCCCTTCTCTAGGTTGTTTATTATCTCTAACTACCTAGTTGCTTATCCCTAGGCTATCCCTAAGATTTTATTTTTAATCCATTTTTATCCCCCACTCACCCATATCACTTCCTAGAAACCCTAACCCACCTATATGATTTAAAACACTTATCCTAATCCATAAAAGCCCCATATCTCGAATAAATCACTCTTCCACCACTCAAAGGGATGGTTCCCCGCAGTTGGTGGTGACCCACCCGAGTTTCCATCGACCCTATAAAGTTGGTTTCACCCCTCCTTCAAAATGAGGCATAATCAAAGTTTTCTTGCACTATGCAAACTTATCTTTGAGCTTGAGCTTCTTTGCAACTGTGTCGGTATTCTTGGAGTCCATTTGAGCTTGTTTTGCATCACTTGTGGAGACTTTGGGAAGTTTACCTTAACTTTGTGTTGGTTTATGCTATCATTTCTTATCATTGCTATTATCTTTTAGGAACTAATGTTTTGTAGGTTCAAATGAAGTCGAGATTCATTTTTAGCCTCTTCTTTTAGTCATCTTGTCTGCAGGTTGTTTGTCCAACTCATCCACCTTCGACCTTATTCAGAATTCCCATGTCACCGTCACTTCACCTAGGGCGTGCCGACCCAACCCTAATTTTTCACCCATTCTATCTTCCATATCCTCATCAGTGTGTTTCTCTATTCGGTTCGTTTATAGTTCTCGAGATCTTTCATTCTTCCTCTTCACTAGTTTAAATTTGTTCTGCTTGTCTCCAATCGCCACCAACTCGGAAAGTCGCCATAGATCCGAGTCATATATAAATCTAATCCATCAAAATCTCTATTTTCTTGCATCCTTTTTTGTTTCCTTTTCCCGAACTTTCTCTATAGGTGTCTATTAGTGTTTTTAGTATATGTCATCATCTAATTTTGCACTCGGATCCCTTTAGATCTACATTTTCAGTTTGATGTCTAGATCCAATTGGTCATGTATCCATCGACTTGCCCTCTACAACCTAGGTCATCATTGACCAAACCGGGTAAATTTACTTTGTGATTGGTTTAGATTAGATATGTACTATTTATCCATTTATGTAATTTCTAGATTCTATTCACTTTAGTTTCTGCATGTTATTCAGTCTTTCATTATTGATTTTATCATCTTTTATTAAACACAAGGGTTGACATCCACTAACAAAGTTAACACTTGTTGGAACCGTCTTCTTAAGGAAACCCCTCATATATTATATAGTCCATTTTCCTCTTAGTTACCCATGTTTTGTAGATTCATCAGATTTGAAGTGACGAAATCTACTTTGTGCTCATCCTTTTATCACTATCTTCTATCAAGGTAACTTAAACCCTTGCATTTTAGAGTTGTTTGATTTTCTTTAGTATCTATTTCACTAACCTGAACATGAAAGAAAAAATTCAGTCAACATTATGCTAGCTAGCATTAAAACATATATAAAACCAGGCTAACATAACATAATGAGGGAAGGAGATGAACTAATTTATGAAACATGAAAAATATAGTTAGAGCACTCACATTATACCTATAGGGTGGTCATTGATGCATATATATCCATAAAAGAATCACACCGAGAGAGAATCAAGTATTAGGTGGATAAGAGGGGAACACCATTCTTTTCCTAGACTCACTATACATGACACAATAGTGTAAGTACACAAACCAAGAAGAAGAGTGTCCAATTCAATCCAAGTTAACTCGCAAGATGAACTAAGAGCTAAGTGAGCAAATGTGAAGATGACACAAAAGAGAAGATAAGATGGCATTTCCTAAGATTCGAGATTCCTTCCTTTTAAATGTCAAGATGTGGTGTGTATAATAGGACACCATCACCTATGGGCAATGACATTGGCAAGAGAAACATAACAATGGAACTATCACCCGTGGGAGATGATGTCAACCAAGGGTGGTAAAATGAGATAAGTGTCATGAAAAGTGAAAAATAGGTGTCGTATATCATGGACATGGATGAATAAGGTGCCAAGTGGTAAGATACAAAAAGAGGTGGGAGTACATTGTGTGTGAGACCTAGGAGGACAAGGATAACTAGTGCAAGAACAACTAAGGCCAAGACCAAATAGTGACACTCTCTATATGTATTATCTCTAACCCATAATGGTTACATGAATAACCATTCCCCATTCTTGGTAGACCCCTTAAGGCACCCACTTAAGAAATAGATGCATTAGTGACCCTTATCTGCACAAAGGAAATTGTTAGTAACATGTATGAAAGATGAAAAGTGAAAAATTAAGTGTATACATATGCTAGTTGTTGATCACCGCATGTTGCAATAATGAAACATGGGGTGGTTAACATAATGAAGTAGTTTGTAACAACGATACTAAAAGTAATTACATAAATTAATGTTTAAAGGATTAAGTCTAAATGAAATATATCAACCAATGCATACTTGATAGTGTCACTTATCTGCCATGCCATGCACGGACATAGTCAATGTTGCAATAACCTTTGAGAAGAAAATTGAAAGGAAACACTAGAGGATCATTAGTAAAATAAGACATAAATCACCTAGCTAAGGACCCATGGGATGGATGTCGTATCGTAGTGTCATGATGTCATAATGTCATAGATATCGTATGGTGTTAAAAATAGGAAAAAATCAAAGATCATCGAAAGTAGGCATGTAATAAGTCAAAATAAGTGACATGAGATTACAATCAAGATACAACAAATGACACATGTTGCAGAGTTTGTTAGAAAAAATGATGGCCATTTTAAGATTTAAGTTGATCATGACCGAATTTGAATAGAAATTTGAGTTTTATATAGTGATTTTGATTTTTATTTGGTTATTGCTATTTTTGGAATTGAGAGAACCGTGAGTTGGAATTCCAAATTTGAGTGTATTTTATTGTCATGACATGAGTACCGAGTGGTGATGGAGGACGATGAGGTGAATCATGTGGCGGGGTGCAAACATGGGTAAGTCATATTTTTTATGGTGGATTTTAGTTTATTTATTGTATAAAAATCACAAAAACTCTTAGGACAACAAGGTTTAACAATACCTGCATCGACAATGCAATGTTGAGATGTGTGGATGAAAAATGGGTGTGGGACTCCTACTTCCAATAAATGAGAGAAACTTGCACATGGATAGATAATTAGACAAGGTAGATATTAGATAAAGATATGACGATTTTCTCGAGAAAAGGCCAATCCTGGGAATCAATGGGCTTCCTTGGAGGGTGTTAACTCATTTTGAAAATAAAGTCATAATGATAGAAAAATATAATGATGATAAAAGGATGATTAAAAATCTAGAGGGATAGAGAGATCCCATTCCGCATGAAAGGTGGCCTAGAAAAGGGATAACACTAGCATGAAATATTTGAAGTATTCGATCCACACCTATGCCTCGTAGTGTCTTGTTCTTCTCATATGAATTCAAGTTGATCTTCGTGTTGTTGATGTTTGGTGTCGAGGAGAGATAACACAAAGAATTTACTTGTGTGTAATTTCAAATTGTTCCTAGAAAAATGGTTGTGAGATGATAGGAAGATCGTAGATGCTAGTAATCAGATGTTCTTGGCTTTGTCAAATCATCTACAAACAAAGACAACTTGGAAACAAACATATTAGAGGAAAAAATATTAAAATACTGATTACAAATATGGAAAATATGATTAAATGACGAAAAGATAGGGATTACTAGCGATTTGATTGGTTGTTTGTGATTCAAGAGATACTCGCTAGTGATTCAAAGGAATCACCGAAAATGTTTGTGAAAAAGGATGATTTCTAAATAAGATGCAAGTAGGATGCATATTATATTATTTATATATTAATTTGATCTTTAATATGAATTATTTATTTAAAATGGATATGAAAACAAATGAAAGAAGCTTATCTTTGATGTGGAATGCTAAGAAATAATGTTGTAGGAGTATTAAAAGATTTGTGAGGCCTTTAGTGATGTGATAGGGATGTAAGAGATGTCTATATGTTTGAAATGATTTCATCTAGGTATTTTAAAATCCAGATCTTCACTATAATTTCTAGGGAATACCTTTTAACAAGGTTGATGGTCCTTTATATAATCAGCTGACGATTAGTTAGAATCCTTGATGATATAAAAAAGTGGGGAAACTCGCTTGGAAGTGGTTTCAAACACTTCCAAATGGGTTAATTTGGGTATGGGAATGAGTGAGGATGGGTAGAAATGTGTTGAGGGAGTTGGGAGGTTAGAGATAAAATGGGTTAGAATGAGTTTTAGGTGGTTTGGTCGGTTTAAATCATTTAGGATGAGTAAAATATGTTTTTATTGAGGGGTAAGATGTGATTTTACGGGGTGGGGACATGGTTTAAAAATAATAAGATAGGTTTAGTGTTTAGGATAAAATATGGGGGTGTGGATAAACAATGTAAGGTACAAAAATGGTGGTTTACATGTTGCATTTAATTCCATTGAGTAGATTACATATTATTTAGTTATTTTAATTTTTTGTAGGTGTCAACACGTTTTTTTTTCAAACTTGCGTCATTGGGTAGGTTAGGAAAAAATGCAAGTGGGTTTGGGAGGGTTTGAATTTTTATTTTGTCTTTTTGTCAAATTTCAAAAGTCAATTTTAGAAGTCGAAGCCACTTTTTGGCCTCGACGCCATCAACCCCTTTGCAACATGAGATCCTTGATCCAATGTTGGATGTCTGCAGAGATGGTGGATCTAATAGCAGCTTCAACCAAATATTCAACTAGCTCATTTCATTTGGTTGGAGAGGAATCCATGATATTATAGAGATATTAGGATGTACATGTATTAGAGGCCATTGAAAACATAGATGTGATGTTGTAGAGCTTATTGCAGGTACATGAGACACTAGTTCAAGAGTTGGAAGCTTGCATATAAGACACCTAGAGAGTTGTGGATTAGAATACTTCATTAGAGACACTGCTTTGGTGAGAGCGTAGGGAGAGGCCTTTGGAGCCCGATCACGGAAGAATCCCTAGCCCACACAACCAATGCCATTAGCATGAACCCATTGGCCCAAAACATCTAGATACCCCCAAAGGTTAAGGGTGCTTGAGACATATTGTAGATGGGTCGAGAGAATTTTTTTATGATTTTTTCAATGTGTAAAACAAATTCGATATATAAAACATAATATATATATATATATATACATATATATATATATATATATATATATATATATATATATATATATATATATATATATATAAGTGAATCAACACTAAACACCTAAATACCATCAAAATTATATATATATATATATATAATTTTAGATGGTATTTGTGTTTGTGTTGATTCACTTATCATTTTCCTTCTTTCGCATGTATGTATGTGATAATATCATGGTACTTAGGAATAATGATAATGTTATTAGATAGGTAAATCTAGTAAGAGGGGGTGGTAGGATATCCCCGCCACATGTGATGCGAAAAATCCAAGAGGCGAAATAAGGCCAAAAATCAAATGGTAGGACATAAGGGCACGATTGGATATATAAATCCAAGTAAGGCCATAGTCCTAAACAAGTATTCACATAATACTACAATGATCTAATAGTAAAGAATGGGGTGAATCAAAGATAAAATAGGAAGAATCGGGACCAAGGAACCTTGATGGTAGGAGAGATCAAGGTGTACATGGTGATAAATCCAAGTGGAGCGAACAACCCAAGAAAGGATGTAATGAGATTTATGAGGCGTATGATAAAATAAATGGGGATCTAGAGCCCAAGCAAAGGAAGAAGGTGTTTTTATAAAAATCCAAGTCGGGGCCAAGAGCCCAATTGAATGCGAGGGATTAGGCCAAAGAAGGAAAAAAGATGAAATAAAGGTATTAAATATATAAATAGCCATGAGGGGAAAATGATCTTAATGTATCAATAGTGATGTCATCAAACTTGAATCAAAATATGGATTTTATCATGATTCATGAGGTCCTTGATGGCATGTTGTGTAATAACCACTTTCCAATGAACTTCAAACTTCATGGCGAATAAGGTGTCATCTATATGATCCTCCATCGAGTGAGAATATCATGCCATACAACATCTACTTGGTGCGAGGTTCGGGGTGAGGTGGTGGTCCATAATTAGGTTGTGGTCTATTTGGTTTGGGGAAGGTGGTCGAGGTCCAGAGGAATCGGTTCCACACTTCCAATTACCGAGAGAAGTTTTGGGAATGATCCACTTACTAAATAGAACTTGAAAATTGACGTCAATGTGCATATAATACCCTTGATGACATAAATAGAAGGGATATGAAGCAGAAGGATGTGTAGCCTTTTTGGTTTGGTTGCATTTGACCTCAACTTCAAGATTCTTCATGTGGCGTCGATAGGCTCTACAATTAGAAACATCATGCCCCAGAGCCTCGTGTCATGTGTAATCAACTTAGTCATAGAAGACTAAGGAGTCATAAGGGAAAGAGGTAGGGATGGGAGTATCAAAGATGTAGAGGGATAATGAGAGTATCGATGAGGGTACCGATGCAATGAGTGAAGATGACACCCTTGGAGTAGGTTTTCACCTAGTCATCTACGCATGATAGATAGGATCATCACCCATGAGATCATCACTTCAGTAGTTAACACCCGAAACCCGCTCATCCACTTCTATAAGGGAAAATGGGTCAACTAGGTCAATGGTGGTATGTGGAGATGTAGTTGGTCGAGAAGTATAAGTCTTAGGAATTGGTGGGGAAGAAGTAAAAATTGTGTTTGAAGGTTCCTCTTATATTAGGATGATGTTCACATCATGAGAGAATTTGGTGTAAAGGGTTTCTTGGTAACACAAGTCTTCTCAATCATGAATACGGGTATATCTAGCTAGGTGGGGTTTTTCGAAGAGTAATCATCATCATAATCTGATGTGGAAGTATCCACCACACAAGAATCAACTATGGTCTCAAGTCAAACCACATGCTCTAGTGGGGGGTAGTGTACTAGAAATGATTGCGGGAATCAAAGGCTTATTTCGAGGCCCCAAATAAGGAGGTAGTTGAGGTGTAACAATTTTAGGAAGATCAAAAGTATTGATTCTTATTATGATCTCATCGGACTCGTCATCCTCCCAATCAAAGAGATTGGGGGTGTGTACCGACCAATTTGGTATGACCAACATTTCCGCAAAGAGTATCTATATGATAATTAAAATGTTAGTATTCTCAAAACATAATATGGATAATTCATTGAGTGTGGTATGTCCCCTTTTGTTGAAGCATATCATAGTTCCAAGGGTTAATGTCCCCCTAAATATTATAAATAGTTCCAAGGGTTTCACACATCGACATGTAAAAGAAGTAATGGTGCGCATACGATGAGTCCAAGGCTCCAGTAGGAGAATATTAGAAGATAGAAGAAAATTTAAGACCATGACTTTGGACGTGGGAAGTCCTAGCGAGAATGGTGATGGTTAACCAAATACACCATATAAGAGGCATATGTTGTCGGATCGTATCCTTGAAAAGTGGCTCGCGTAGATTTTAAGTTATCTATGCAATAACCAAGATCCTTAACAAAGTCTAATAAGGCCACACATGTTCCCGATCCTTCATTAATGAGAGCATTCTTGTCCAATTTGAACTTAAATGAAGAGAGAAAATCATCTTCTTGAAGCAAGAGCTCACCCATGATCATATAAGATATAGGAAAGTGAATCCAAGAATGAGCAACTTTAGTAAGATTTTTATGAATGAAGAGTTCCTCACGTTGATGGTGAAGGATTTACTCCAAGCCATGCAATATGGGACTTTTCCCAAAGAGGGAGGAAAAGGAATGTTCATATCAAACAAATAAGTCATGAGATGCTCACGATGGTGAGGTAACATACACATGAGTTCCAAAAAGTGGAATTAATAAGGAATTTGGGAAAGTTCTTCAAGAGGATCCAACTCTTCGCGACTAAACCTGTGTAGCATGATGATATTGTTGGGAATCCTTATAAATAGATTCATAGGGAGAAGGGGTAATCAAGGAAACCTCGAAAATAATTTTTTCTTCGTTCTTACACCAAAGTGGCCGTGAAAGTTTCATTTACATAGGGGATGATGGTATATGTGGCTAGATATACATATCCGACACCATCGACCATGTGGGAGAATTTATACATGGGATGATGAAGTTTGAGGTACAAAAGGATATATTATAGAAGTCTAAGTTTGAGGTACAAAAGGATATATGACCTTGTGAGTTTGAGGTTGGAATGCTACAGGGTATTCTAGTTCTACATAAGCTATGACACATTTTACATCATTAATTGCAATTGTATTTTTAGGAGGATAATCCTATCGGCTACATTGGTTGTACCATTTTATTGCTTCTTATAACTTTCAGTTGTTGGAAGCACAAGTGATCGAAGGCGGGTGAATCAGTCATATAATTTTTTTTACTTCATTTACCATTGTATAGATTGATTACATAAACCATTCATTTATCATCCATAAACCATGTGATATTCACAAGTTCATGAAACAAATAATAAGACACATGAACACCAGATGTAAGTTGGAAACCATCAAGGGAAGAAAACCCACTGAAACCTCTTCTAATATTATTCATAACAAAGGACTTGCAAGAATATTACACATCATGCAAGATTTATTCTAGTGAGGCACCAACCCCACAAGGAGCATCAACCCCTATTTTATTAGGACACTAATCCTCAAGGAGGCTACAACCCCATAAGGTGATCAAGAAACAAATCAACCATCTGAAAATGGATGACCATTGAAGATATGTTTCTCACACAACTGATAGTGATCCAAATTCAGCTCCTCTCTCCTTAAAACCCTCTTCAAACTCACTCTCTCCTAACTCACTCAATCCTTCTTCTTCATGGGATGAGACACTATATATATGATTTTTTTAGACATTGGACATTATATATGATGATGTATATAAACGATGTATATAGATGATGATTTGGATGGTTTTATTCATTTGCACATTGTTATAGATGTATGTTAATGAGTTGAGATTATGTTATTTATTTTTTTTTAGTTTTAAATGTGATGTATGAATGAATGTAATGATGATATGACTAACATTACTCATAGCTTGAGATTCCATTCAAATTTTGTATTTTAGAGCAACCTACTTTTCTTTTACACAATAGAGTTAGCACCATGATTATTAAATAACCATGATGATCAACCCATTATGTGTGTAAACACATACACACAAAACACATATAATGGTAAAAAAATCCAATATACACAATAAATGTTAGCATCGTCGCCATATACGAACCAAGATGGTGAATAATTAACTTGTAATTGGTTAAACAAGTAGCTAATAAATATAAAAAGAAATCCAATATACACAATAGATGGTCACATCATGGCTATAAATTAACCAAGATAACAAACAATAAACTTGTAATTTGTAAAACAAATAAAAATAACAATGCAACACAAAATCACATAAAGACACTTACTTAAGCACCTAATGTGTTCCACATTGAATATTGATCGACTTGGTTTTTCCCTAGAAAGGATGCATGCAAGGGGTAAGATGATTTGTGATTAATGGGGTCATCTCACCCAAGAAAGGATACATTCAAGGGAGTAAATGAGAGATGGGATTTCACCAAGTGAGGATACACACAAGGGATTTAGATTATTTTGATTGATTGATATTGGACGACACTAGGAGAATAGTCAAGGTGTTGAGCTTTTATGTTTTTTTTTGAAAATGTTTTTTTTTATTTGTAGACAATTTTGTGTTCGATGTTTTTGAATTTTGGAGTAGGATTTTAATATTTTGGGTATATATTTTATTGATTTTATATTTTTGGGAATTTTTTTAGTTTTGGGGATTTTTCGAAATATATGAATGTTTTGGGATCTTTTTATTTTTTGAATGTTTAGGGATTTTGTGTTTTTAATGTTTATGGGGAAGTGAGAGTCTGTAGGTGATCTACAACCCAAATATGAGAATTCATTATAATGTAAAAGCTCTTTGAGAAAAGGAATGAATAAGAATGGAAATAAGTGAATATGGATAGTATAACAAATGGTAAACATCCTAATTATAAGGAGAAAACAATAGAAAGTGGTTTGGGATGATATGGTAAGAGGAATAGGGTGAAAGAGAGGTAAGGTAGTTGTGCAAAAATGCCCCCAACATAAAGGGTACTCATGGATGATTCAAGAATAAAATCTCTTTATATGAACTACATTTATGGAATCTTCAAGCTATTTTACATATTCAATTGATAGCTTGTATGTTATCCATATTTTGTAGTGATAACATAAGGATCTAACTAATTAGGTTGAAATTTTCCTTGCTTTTACATATCTTTTGTTGTATTATTCTGATTTTATTTTAGTACAAGGTCACCGATCTCAAATGGTATATGTATTTTATCCATTTATTGTAGCCGTGAAGATGTCGGTTCGATACACTTTCAAATGATTCAATATATTAATCCTCTTCTCATCTAGGAGGTGAAGTTATGCAAGATGATCTTGTCTATATTTGTCTTCATTGATCAAATATTTTAGGGATATGTAGAGTGATGGGAGATTTACCTTTATGGGTAATATAGCTTGAGTGCCATAAATGAGTGAAAAGGGTGTGCCTCCTATTTGAATGCGATAAGATATTCCATAGACCAAGAGGGATAAAAAAACTTGTGTATATTAATTACAACCATGTTTATCGGTAATATTTGCTAAAATAGATTTGAGTGTTTTATTGGATGATTCAGTTTGGCCATTACACTATGGATAGTATGGAGTGGACCATTTTTTGGTGGATGTGAAAGCATTTGGCTAGTTATTTAATATTTTTATTTTTTAAGGATGTACCATTATCTGTAATAATGGAGGAAGGGATGCCAAAATGACAAATGATATGGTTAAATATAAACTTGGAAATATTAGTACCAGTAACATAAGTGAGAGGCATGGCCTCTACCCATTTGGTAAAATACTCGGTTGCGGTGATAATGAATGTATGGCCATCGAAAGATGTAGGAATAATTTTTCTTGTAAGTTTGATCTCCCATGGGGAGAAATACTAAGGTGTGGTTATGTGTTGGAGAGGCTGTGAAGGTTCATGAATGTAATTTCCATGTTGTTGGCATGCCAGACGTTGTTTGAAAATTTTGTAGTCGTCGAGACTCCATAGTGGGCCAATAATAATCCACACACAATTTTTTTTTAACTACAACCATGCCACTGTTTGTGAATCACATATACAAGTATGTACTTTGAATATAGTTTTATTTTCTTCATCTTGATTGAGACATATTAGGAGAGTACCAGCATAGCCTATTCGATATATGGTTTCAACAAGGATAGTGTAACATGAATCAAGTTGTGATAGGGCTTGTTTTTGTTGGGAATTCATATTATCGGGGAAAGTTTTATCATGGATGAAGGTGCAAATATCATGGTACCAAGGGCCATAAAGATCAACTATTTCACATATCATGGTTGACTCAAGCAAATCATAGGATAACATTAGAAGATATTCTATGAGAAACTTATTTCATGTTTTAAATTAAGCGAAGTTAAGAAGGATCCGATAGTCATGACATGACATCTACTTGATTTGTTTTTGTATGTGAGGAACTTGATCAAAAGTGATAAGCTAAAAATAACCTTTAAGGATATCAACCATGAGCTCATAAGGGACCAATTTATCATCATTGACTTGATATTCAC
The DNA here is from genome assembly GCA_018340775.1 of Taxus wallichiana var. yunnanensis. Classification (NCBI taxonomy): domain Eukaryota; kingdom Viridiplantae; phylum Streptophyta; class Pinopsida; order Cupressales; family Taxaceae; genus Taxus; species Taxus wallichiana. The sequence goes on from CM031237.1 coordinate 56,707,667, forward strand.
CAATGATTGATGACCAAGATGGAATAACCATATACTATCAACTCCTTGAGATTTCATGAAATAATGAACTTCATCTAGCTATGGGAGCTTTTTACCGAGAAAGATTATTCATGTAGGGGAAGCCAATGCAGAAAGAGTTTGGAATGACATCACCATTTGACATGAGTAGTATAATTACATCTCTTGAATTGTGGATATTACAAGATCCATAAAAATAAAGTCTAAGAGAGAATTACATCAACATATAAGAGTTATTCATCTAGAAATTCAAAGTGAAGAGGTTCTTATCCTTGTAAATGTGTAGAAACAAGATAATTTGGAAGGGCTTGTCCCTTGATAGATTTTTGATTAAAAAATTCTATATGAAATTCATTGATTATAACAACCCAACTAGACATTCTCCATGTTAGAACATGTCCATATAATAGATACTTAAGTGAATCTATTTTTACAATAAGCTTAGTTGTATGATCGAGAAAATAATGATGTAGATTATGAAATGTGAAAGCCACTACAAAGAATACTTTATCAACTTGGAAACATTTAAGTTCATGATCAATCAAGGTCTTACTGAGGTAGTAAATAGTTTGTTCTTGTCTTTGATCATTACTGTTGTGATAATAATGCTATTATTGCATATTATGTCATATATGTATAGAAAAGAATTGGTTTTTTTGGAATAGGTGACATGACCACTAAAGGATTTGATAGATATTCTTTTAGTTTGGAGAAATATTCTTGACATTCTTGATTCCATTTGAATTGTACATCCTTTTTGAGAAACTGATTAAAGTGATGACACTTGTCTTCTAGTTGTGAGATGAAACACTTGATGGATTGGATTTATTCTTGAAGACCTTTTAGCTGTAATAGATTGTGTGGAGGAGGAATTTCCTTGAAATCCTTGACCTTTGTGTGTTCAACATCAACACCTTGTCGCGAGGAAATGAAAACCAAAATTTTTCCTACAAGTCAAAAACACATTTCTTGGTATTGAGTCCGACCTTTTATTCAAGCAACCTTTCAAAGATGCACCTTAAAACTATGGGACGATCAAATCTTGTTCTTTATTTTTCCAGGATGTCATCTACATAGTATTCCATAATGTCATGTAGCATATCATGAAAGATGACTTTAATTTCTCTTTAATAAGTGGTACTTGTGTTTCTAAGGCCTACATGCATGAGCTTATAAAAAAACATGCCCCATGGTGTAGTGAATGATGTCTTGGAATGATCTTCTTCAGAAATTTTTATTTGATTTTAACAAAAAATCCATCCATTAGGGATAGAATTTCATGGCCTACCATAGAGTCAATGCTCATGTCAATATTTGGTAATGGGAAGTCATCTTTTGGACATGATTTTTTATATCATGGAAGTCTATACAAATTCTAATTCTTAGGTTTTTCTTAGCAATCAAGTACAATTTTTATAACCACTTTGAATAGTAAATTGGTCCTGACAATACTCAATTATAATATTTTTGAATTTATTCTTTGATCAAGTAATGTAAGTTTGGGATGTATTTTTATGATTTTTTGTTTGAATGGTTTGGCATCCGGATGAACCACAAGATGGTGTAACACAAGGGAAGGATCCAACCCTGGAATATTTTTGTATGTCCATATAAAGAAATCTTGGTAATCAACAAGGAATGTTGTAAATGCTTCTATTTCTATACATTATGCTTCCACCAAGTTGTAAGAGCTTAAGATGCTCACTTGTACTAATGTTGATGATAATGGTGTCATTTACTAGCTTTTTTGATGTGTCTTATTTGTGAAAATATACATTGTAGGATAATATAGATCATCTATTTGATTTGAAGGATATTATCCTCTCTAGTGCCTCGAAAGGTTTTCATGAGGAGATACATCCTTTTTTATTTTGATCATTTTCTCTTTTTTCAAATTTTATTTCTCGAGATAATGCATTGATGAGGTTTTACTTATGGTCACTTTTGTTTTTTCAGTTTTTTTTTTTAATTTTTTGTTTTATTTTTGTGGACGGGGTACTTGATTTCTTCATGAAAATAAGAATTTTAATCTAGGTCAATATCAAATCCCTTATTTTTGATCGGAAAGGGGTATAGGTCTTAGGTCTTGATGAACTCTTGAATGGCCTCATCATTTTGAAAGAGATCCATATACATGTGATTTATAGATCCCGACTTATGAGATGAGGGTGTATAAGGAAAAAGTCAATGGTACATATGTAAAGGTATTTGAATAAAATATTGTGAAATAAGTCATCAAAGAGGTGAAAGGAATGACAAGAATATTGTTCCAAGCCATGATCTCAGATGATAATAACACACCACATTAGATTTGCAAAACAGATGATCTAAAATACCATATATGGAAATCCATCATAATCCATAATGCTCAATACATTACAATACAATGACTTTAATTACTTAATAACAAAAGATGTACATATAGGAGGAGGGAAGTGCAACTACTACCTAAATCAGTGGTGAAGAACTCCCACTAATTGATACTAGTAGTTAAGTTAACTCTAGAAGACTAGTAAGCTAACTCCACATAACTGAGAAGCTAACTCAACACAACTAGTAAGCTAACTCCACATAACTAGTACATCTAAACAAGCTAACCCAACAAGTGTAGGGATAACACAAGTGTAAGAATTATATTGATAAATAAATAAAAGGATAATAAATAACCTACACTAACACCCTCGCATAAGCATAGCTTAGGTGGGTGAAAAATAAGGTGGGTCCTAGAAATAAGGCTTGATGAGGTACCCACGTATAATAATTGGGAAAATTGGACATCACAAGGTACCCAAAACTAGTAATAACAAAGTAGAGAGAGAAAACTCCTGCTACAATATATCTTAAGAAGCTTGTCTCTAGAAAATTATATAATGTTGAAGAAGTTTGGTGTATGGATTTTTAGTGGCGAATATTCCATTTTAGAAAAAAATTGAAAAGGTGAATTTTTCTTGCGCTGGTCTTGACATGTTCGCCTAAAAATTAAAGTTCAATTTTTTTAGGGGTTGGCTTTGCCTACCTCTTTATAATATCCCCTATATAATCCTATATTATTCGCTGGGTAGAACACTACTTGCTAACTCATTCCACGTTCCACTTGGGGCATATCTATTATCAATTACATAACTTGCAAAGCAACAGATTCCAAATTTCCAGTACACAAAAGTATAGTTTTCAGACGTGTGACAAGAAGGCTCTGAGGACAGTGACAAGAAGACTCTTTAGACGGGCGACAAGAAGGGTGTGTGGATGGGTGACAAGCAGGATCTATTGACGGGTGAAAAATAGTGTTTATTGATGGGCAACAAGCATGATCTGTTGTGGTGACAAGAAGGATCTGTTGATGAGCGACGAGTAGGATCTATTGACACGGTGACAAGTAATATCTATTGACGGGTGACAAGCAGGATCTATTGATGGGTGAAAAGTAGGATCTGTTGAAGGGTGACAAGTAGGATCTATTGATGGGCAACAAGAAGGTTCTCTTAACAGGTGAAAAGAAGGTTTTGCTGATGGGTGACAAGATTAACCTTCTGACACATGATAGGGATTTGTGTTATTGACGTGCGAAAAGTTTCCTTTGTTGACACATGACATGGAACAATGGAAGCTGCTAGTGTTCAAAACACCCAAAAGTTACCAAAAAACTCAAAAGTCTCTGTTCAAGTATTTTGGAAACTCTACTAGTTCAGATATAACAACCGTGAGCACCCATAGAGCTCCCACTGAAATCAATCAAAGCATAGACTGTGTGTAAGGTGTTATTGAAGTGGACATGTATTCTACTCAATATCAGCCAAATGAAACCTATAATGATACCATGCTAGGGCTTGAAGATATTCCAGTAGTGTAAAATACAACACAAAATTCAAATGTAACTAGTGGTAGACGGAAAAGGAAAGCACGATGATCGTGATATTCCTAAAAGATTTGCACGTAAAAATAAAAATGTGAATATGTGGACAGTTGGGATGACATAAAAGTTTGATTGGGCTACAAAATTTCCATTTATTGAACTGTCATACAACTAACCAATTTTGAAGAAATTTCATTGGAATGTACATGTACAATATTTACATGGAAACCTGGGAAGGCACACAAAAATGCAAGCGAAGTTGGATGAATTGAAAAACAACGTGGAAAATAATATTTCACTTTAATTGGGGAAGATGGCCATAAAATAAAAACAAACAGATGGAAAACTGAAAAAGAATGCATGCATGTGAAATATGTGGTATGAGTATGAGTCTGATAAGAAAAGATGCAGACTTATCGTAGAAAATGGCAGAAACGATCACAACGCAAATTGGTAAGATGAATCAATCAAATTTGCGTGCTAAACTCATACAATTTTCTACTTTATTCCATATCCTTAAAAAGGAAGACCGATTTAGGATTTCATCGATTTTAAACCTTTGTATCAATATAATGGAATGCAGAATGTTCCCCAGTCTCACTGGTTAGACAACAATGCATGGGAAATGGCTAAATGCCTTGTTATGATTGAGAAGGAAGATTTCAAAGAGTGTGTAAAAATGTAAAGTTTATCTCTTTGTCAATTGATGAAGTGACCACTATTGACAACACCGCATGGGTATGTATCCATGTTTACACTTTAGAAAATCATATGAGGACTCCACACCTATTGGGTGTTTAGAAAATGGTTGAAAATTACAATGCAGAAAACCTATATAAACTAGTTATTTCTCTTTTGAAAGAAATTGCTGGCATGACTGTGAATGAAATTGCTACAAAGTTGGTATGTGTGGGAGAAGATGGGGCATCAGTCATGCAGGGTCATAGAATTGGGTTGTGTGTTTGATTGCAAACATCAGTCGCCCCTTATATGCTAGCAATTCACTGTATGGCTCACATAATGAATTTAGCATATAAAATCGTTAGCAAATACAAAAACGTTGCAAAAGTAGAAGACCTTATAAGAAAGCTCGCATGCCTATATGGCAAAGCGAGGCCAAAGAGATTTCTTGAGTTTGAAATTTTCCATATATATTACGAGATGGCAAAAACTTCAAGGATATTGAGACAAGGTGGATTTTGTTTATGTACGAGCTTGCATGCAGAGTGTGTGAGGAGTATCCTTCTTTGGTTTGTTTCATGTACAAATATTGTCATGAAATTGACAAGGCGAGGACTTGTTGCTCCGCTCTAACTGATTTGGAGACATTGCTTACATTGGTAGGCATTCTTCTAATGTTGCAGGAGATCAATACATTGATGAAACATGCACATGGTAGATTAACCTATATTGTTGATTTTAAATGGATGAGAAAAATGGTATGTATGAGTCTTGATGCCTTGTATACTTCCCGGATTGTTTTGATACAGCTTTATTTGATAATTGGAAAGTTTTATTGGATCTTAACCATCCCAATAACTTTTTGAGATTTAATATCCATGATCACCTTTGTATCCATGTTAGCGGGAAAGAGATACCACTGCACATTCTGCAAAAAAGTAAAGATGTTACATCAATGGAAAAAGAAGAAGTTCTGTGACACGAAATCTATTTGATTATGTAGTAATTGAAACAAGAATAAAACTCAGAAAAATTGTAGAATCCTTAGGATCAGAAATTAGAGAATGTTTCAGCCAAGACAAAATTCTTGAAGCCATGGGTGTGATGAATCCAAATTTTTGGAATACAGAAGGTGGCCATGCTGATTTTATAGGTAATATTTTTCATAAATACATGGGTACAATACTCGACCATTTCGGAAACACATTAGAGGTCGAGGCTATTGCAATAAAATTTACAATGAATGTTGATTTAATAAAGACTCAATCAACTAATTTTGTAACGACAATGAGGTCACAGTATAAACTCTTAGACAAACCTTCAGAGAGTGGTGCTATTACAAGACTCTGGTAAAAAATCTACCGAGTAGTGCATTACAGGAAGAAATTTGTGAATATTTTCGGTTGTATGAGTTGTTCCAAACAATGATTTTAGGATCCATGGAGGATGAAAGAATTTTCAGTGCTTTATCTTTTATTAAATCAAAATTGAGAAAAAGGTTGGATAAAAATATTGAAAGTTGCATAAGGTGTAGTTTTTCTCGCTAATCTTTGGAAACCTTTCCTTTTGATAGAGCTATTACGCATTGGATTTCCCTTGCCAAAAGAAGAGGTGTAAATAATCTTTGCTACAAGTCCAAGTAATCTCAATGATGAGATCGAAAGTGGTGCATCTTCAAACTCCGTGGATGCAAATATTGAATATGAAGAATCTATTGAAAATGGATTATTTCAGCTTTAAATAGGTATCACCTTTACATTACACTTTAATTGTTCTTATTTATTCATTTTCATATAAATATATTCTAATTTAATTGTTTAGAGTTTTACATAAATACCATTGTAATTCTACTGAGATGCAAATATTGACCGAGGAGGCTATTTTTGATCTCTGTAGTTATCATCAAAGATGTTATGGGTATGAATATTTGCATTTATTCAAATACAATCGTTTACTAAAATCAGATTTATTTCATTGGTATTTTCAATTTTCAAACCATTTGATGTTGTATTTTGCAAGGTCTTCAAAGCTCAGATACAATTGTTGTCCACTTTGCAAAGTGCATTCTTAATATTTGTGTCACCTTCGATATGAAAAGTTAGATCTGAATTCTACAGTTTAATATCTTCATTTCATTAATGTTTATGAAATACGTGAGTTGACATCCATCCAAGGAATCTCACGCTTCTTGGGAATGAGATTATTAGGAACTCACCCATTTTTATTCTAAACCTTATCCATTTTTGTGTTGAATTCTCGAGAATCAAATGTCTCCTAGCTCACTCAAGAAGACAAGAGGTACCTTAAACCATATCTTAGCCATAGTTTTAAATGTGAAGTAGAATTTATGGTATTAAGATATCGTGTTATACCACATTTTTTTCTTTGAGTTTTTCATTTCAATTCAAATTAAATGTGAAGAAATGATATACATATTAAAGAGTTTGAAATTTAAAATATAGAGAAGAAGCCCTTACTGTATTAAGATGTATATGTCACACCACATTCTTAATTTTCTTAAAACAATTATCCATATCATCATCTAGTCACATACAATTCATCATCATCCATATCTACTCTAATTTCATTATCAAGATTCAAGACATCCACATCCTATTTCCACATAACACCACATTCTAAATGAATAAATGGATGATCCATTCTAATGTCATAAAAAATATTAGATGTCATCACCCACATGTAATGATAAATGTAACTATGACCTTCATTGCAAGCAGAGATAATATTGCATACAATTCATCTGGTCACATACAATTCATCATCATCCATATCTACTCTAATTTCATTATCCACATAGCATAACTATAGCAGAAGATAATTTCCTTATGAATAAATGGATAATTAATAATAATTATAACCACATCTACTTTAATTTCATTATCCAAATATTGAAATCTAATGATAAATGTAACTATGACCATCATTGCAAGCAGAGATAATATTGCATAAAGTTTAAATCCATGAATCATGATTATGCATCAAACATAAACACCGTCTACAATATAGAAGTTATATATAGAAATATAAGAGCATACAATTCATCATCATCCATATCTACTCCAATTTCATTATCCACATTCAAATGACTAAATGAATAATAACTATAACCACATCTACTCTAATTTCATTATCCACATCTAATGATAAATGTAATTATGACCATCATCACAAGGAGAGATAATATTACATAAAGTTTAAATCCAAATTCCAAATTACAAAAATATCCAAGTATCAAATTTCATTCTTACGTATATAAAATATTTAAAGTTTCAATTTTGAGGTTCCCCAATCCTCAAGGCTCAACCCTTAACATTTTCACCCGACCTCGCTTGTATTCCTTCCCATTAATTATCCCCGAACTAATCATATCCTCAACAATCATTTCTAGGTTCTTGACGATTGCTTCTTCTTCCTTTGTGGAATCTCCATACGATGTCAAAGAAGGATCTACCACTGCCTTTTCTTTGAATAAAATCTCAGGGTCATAGCCATTCTCTTTAATTATCTGCTTAAGTGTATTGTTTTGTTTATTAACTAAAACAATATTTATTTCATCTTAATTGCTGCGGATAAACTATTCTTGGTCGTTTCCAAGTGAATTTGGAACACCTTATCTTGACTCTTTAATTTTTCATATTTCAATTCTTGTAACAAAAAGAGTGAATTCAATTAAACATATTAATAAACTAATTTTAATTGAAATTAATAAAAAAATTCAAACTCGATTATCCTTACGATAGCTCTATCTCTTTTAGTGTTTGCAATTTCCGCCATCTCCTTGTCCTTGGACCATTTATTGAAATAGGCTTGGGCCTCAGCAGTGTTATTTTCCAATCTATTTAATACTTTATCTAAAATATTGCCATTATAGGTGTTGTTATATGCAACAGTCCCACTTTTAGCTCGATGAATAACGCATCCATCTTCACGCAGTTGATTTTGATGATTGTTGCAAATAAGCTCTCTCTTTGCCAATGGTTGTCATAACGACTTACTATCTTAGATATTAATACTTTTTCCCTTCTCTCCCATTGAATGAGCTCACTGATTTGAGGCGTGATAAATTCATTCATGTGGGATTGACAATCATAGCCAATCAAGTTCTCTAAAGGAAATGTTGGCAAGTCATTACTATTTGTATCGAAGAAAATGATTTTGAAGGAGAAGTATGGCAGCTTTCAGTTTGAGAAATGTTTGCTACATTTTTTTCCTTTGGGAGCAATGATCCTAAAAGCAATAATAGAAATTCATATTAAAATTGAAATTGAAATGTTAAACATTTAATTATTTTAAAAGTACATTGATATAGAAATATACCCGCTGGCCTTGAATCATATCATGTGTGTTAAAAACCTAGTTGGGTCACTACTATCAATGTCCAAATAATCTTCATCTAAATTTATTTGATTCAAAACTCGATGCCCTGTTGTAGTTAGGACAAGCAATGAGAGAGAGGGTAGGAATAGTGAATGAGGAGGGAATGTTTAGTGTCCTGATAGGGGCTGGAATCAATGACATGCATTTACCAATGGAATTTTGTCCTGAACCTCTCGTGGGCATTTTGAATCGTAATTGTGGGGTTGATTGAGTAGTTGGGGTTTGCAGATTTTGAGTGGAAGACAAAGGATTGCTATAAACTTTGAAAATCAAGAACCAAATCATTAGAAATTACTAAAAATGTAAAATTATTAAAAAACTCACAAAATAAATGAAGTCATACCTTGTTGAATGGGATTTTGTTGTGGTACGAATTGATTTTGTGAGAGTTTGAATGGATTTGATTGGAGATGATGGTGGTAATTATTGTTGAGATTTGACAATTACATGAGATTGTACCAAGTGAGTTGGTGATGCTTTGCTTTGAAGCATGCATGTAGTCGAAATTCCGACAAGTGTAGCAACTACATGTCAATTCAAGATGGTAAATCATTATATGGTAGAATCAAAATGTAATGAACCCTACTTTAAATGTTAAGGGTATTATGTCTCTGCCTGTTCCCTTAATGCAAATACTTGGCCATCAGCTGATGTGCGAACTTTGATTTTAGATTGTGATTCTCTCGAGGCCTCAACATGTTGTTGGCCTCTTCCTCTTGATGCATTTTTTTTCATGGAAGTGACTCCAGAAATCTTTTCTTCATACATAAAACATTCAATCAAAAAAACTTGAAAATGACTACACTTGGTAAATACTAATGATGGAATATGAACGATTAAAATTTACCTTCTGTTCCTCAATTGGAATTGACAAATTCTTCATTTTCTCATTTTGCAAGTTAGAGTTGGTTGATTTTATAAATTAAAGTAAGCCTCATAATAAAGAGCTAGGAGATGGTTGAATGAATAACTGGTTTTGCTGAAATTATTGCATAGTTAATGTCTACCTTTATCTTGTTTGATAGAAATGTGCACCATTCAAATTTTTATTTCTGATTTTTGCAAGAATGTATGCAACATCCCAATTTGGAATGTCAGTTTGTCAACCCTAAATAATAATTTGGCCTTGAAACAAAGAAATCAAAGCAACAAGAAAGTGGTGTGCAAGATCTTGCATATCCACTCCATGTCTTGATTTGTTGAAATGAGCTGTAAAAGTCATCAAAATCATAATGAATTTGAATTAATATAAAAAACATTCAAATGAGAGAAAATTATACTTAAAATCAACATTGAAACTATAACTAGATTCGAGGAAATCTTGTCATTATCAGTGAGGGTTTCTTTGGTTGTTACTATCAACACATTTTTAAATGGGAGGCTGTCAATCGATGGATATCAATAGGTTCAACACCAAACGAGAATGTACACCGATCTTCCAATGTAATAGTAAAAGTACTATTTTCTATATTATAGGATGAAAGTAGGTAGTTAAGAGTTTGGTGGTCAACCTCAAACTATGGCATGCTAACAAGCCCTTCGAATTCAAAGGTTACTATGGAATTCCTTTATTCTTCATTCATTTCTATAACTCCATGTATGTGGGGGCACATGGCGCTTTTGTATTGAATCTTGCCCTTGGAGGCTCTGGGGTGTTGGATCCTAGGGTTCATCTTGGGCACCAGAAGACATGACTTTGATTGTAATTGAACGTCAAAGTACGTATGATACCTACAAAAAAAAGAGCTCAGAGAAGGAAAAAAAATTAATATCTGGGAATGGAGCATAAAAATGAGGGGTGGGTTGGTATTTATAGTTAAAATTAGGGTTTCGTGGTAGTTAATGGGCATTAGCAACAACTTGCTATTGTGTGACAACAAGATGTGGTTGACGCCCATCAACAACACCTTGTTGTCGCGCAACAGCAAGGCATTGTTAATGGGTGTCAATGATGACTTACATCGCAGCGACAACAAGATGTGGTTCACACCTATCAACAACGCCTTCGTCGTGCGTGACATCAAGATGTGGATGATGCCATCAATAATGCCTTGGTGTCGCGCGACGGCGAAAGGTTTATTGATGGCCATCAACCACATCTTGCTATCGCGCAACAAAAAGATGTGGTTAAGAGGTGTCAATCAAAGTGCCTTTCTTTCATACTTTCTTTTAAGTCTCATGGACCTGCTAGGTAAATTTTTCCTGTAGAAACCTACGAAAACCTTTGTTGCGAATGCTGCCAAAGGAATATTCACCGGGTATTTTCCACCACCTTTTTTCCAAAGGCTTCTTAAAGTGAACCTTGGTTTGGTGTACACTATGGTCCGAATCCACCGCTGATCATAGAACTCAAAAAAATCGACACTAGGCTTCACCGAATATCTCCATGTAAGGAGATCATCAGCCAGTGATATCAAAAGTGCAAAAAAACACCAAACATAATTTAATCAACTGATACAAATAGGTGTGCCACGATCTAAGAATAACCAAGCTAATAAGGCAAGGACATGAAATCCAAATAAATAGGAGTGCCACGATCCAAAAAAATCCAAGGTAACAAGGCAAGGACACAAAATACAAAGAATCAAGATCAACTACTACAAATAGGTGTGTCACAATCAAAGAACAATAACCAAGGCAACAAGGCAAGGACATGAGATCCAAATAATCCAAGGTAACATGGAAAGGACATGAAACCCAAAGAAGCAATATCAACACGTAACAAGGAAACGAAATGAAACCCAAAGAATCAGTATCAACACCACACCCTCCCATACTTTTGAATGGGTAGATTGACACCACATATCTATATGAGTTACCAAAATCAACTACTCGAACACTAACAAACTAACATTCGACTTCACCAGAATAGCTCTCCCACAAGAGAGACTGTCAACATGCCAAAAAAAAGTGTTAAAAATATAGATCCAAAATATCTCAACAAATAAGAGAGATATAAATGTATACACCCATAGATAAAAGAATGCAACACCCAAAAGTTTAAGATGTCGGGCTCAACCGAAATTACATCCATAAGTGATTACAACACCCTCCTGAATTTGGCACTTTATAATTGAGTGCATGTAAATATTACAATGAGTAAAAGTACCTTTATATTTGAAATATGTGTATAAAAATTTCAGCAATGCATAGATCTTGAAAAAATACACAATTTCAAAACATATCACCTTAATCGAGCTATGGATAAAAAGTTATGAGCTATAGAAGGTTTTCTATTAAAATAATATTTTAATGCTGATATTTTTAAAAGGTACAAATGACACCTAAATGTCCAAAGGGTAAAAGAGTGCATCCACATGATACGGACTTAAGACCAAAGGATAAAAGCTGCGCACAAAACCTAAATGTTCGAGGGTACAAATTTGGGTCAAGTGGATAAAAGACTACATCCAAAACAAAAATATCTAGAGGGTAAAAAAATGCATCTAGAAGGTACATGCTTATATCCAATGGATAAAAGAATTCACCAAGAGGGTACAAATCTACATCCAATGGATAAAATATTGCATCCAAAACAAAAATATCCAGAGGGTAAAAGAATGCATCTAGAAGGTACACACTTATATCCAATGGATAAAAGAATGTACAAAGAGGGTACTGATTTGAGTCTAGTGGATAAAAGACTACATCTAAAACAAAAATATCCAGAGGTTAAAAGGATGCATTTAAAAGGTACACACTTATATCCAATGGATAAAAAAATGCACCCAAAGGGTATAGATTTGTGTCGAGTGGATAAAAAAATGCACCCAGAGGGTATAGATCTGCGTCCAAATTTTCTTGTCTCAAAACATGGTCGAGTTTACAGTCAATTCTAGGGTTTTGAAACCTTCAAAATATAATGGCACACTCCATTTTACATAAAAATTCATGTTGCGAAAAAAGTGCTAACAAATTCGAATACACGAAAATACCCTTGCTTGATAAAGAAAAACTTACAGATGGATGTCTACATCATCTATCGCTCGATACCATGAAAGAAACAATAAGAAGATTGTTCAAAGCTATGATCTTAGATGATAATAGCACACCACATTCAATTTTCAAAATAGAAGAGCTAAAATACCATATATGGAAATCCATCATAATCCATAATGCTCAATACATTACAATACAATGACTTTAATTACTCAATAATAAAGATGTACATATAAGAGGAGGAAGTGCAACTACTACCTAAATTATTGGTGTTAAAAATTCCCACTAATTGATACTAGTAGTTAAGTTAACTTTAAAAGAATAGTAAGCTAACGGGTAAGTGCATGGAGATGGGGGACAAAAAAGGACACATTTTTCCTGAAATTAGTGAAACAAAAACTTCATCGAATAATTCGACATGCCTAGGCTCAAAATTTGACAAAGTGATAAGAATAAGTACTATAGATCTCAGAATCTAGTTTCTAAACTACTATTTTTTTAAAAATGGTTGAGACTAAGAGGGTCAAATGTGGTGTGCATACTAAGTATGTCAATTTTTATGTCAAAAAGATAAGAACATATTGTGTTTGTGCCCCCATTTTTGAGTTCTATAAATTTATTTTAAATCCCTTTGGTAGAAAGTTAGCTAAGACCATGTACGAGGTCCCATTAATTTTTCATAATTTTTGGATGAATATATAATTTTTTATTAATTTTCAAAGTGCACATATCCCAAAAATGAAATATTTGTGTGTGCACCCCCATAACTTTGAGAAAAAAATCATTTTTAGTTTTCTTTTTTTTGAGTGCGTGTAGAATGGAGTTTATAAAAACCACTTTTAAAAAAAAAAAATTGGATGAAAAAATCGTAAATTGTGCACCAAAATGTATGCATAGGTTTTTGCAAGAAAACAAGGCACTAGTAAAAGAAATTATGGATGAAAGCCTTAAACTAATCGGATTTTAGAAAGAATTATATCATCATCAAGGTAAAACCAAGCTTGACATCGTAGTATAATTTATTTTTGAATATTATGTTTTAATGCATGAGATATTGGGGTGCACATGTGAAATTTTGATGTTTTTCTGTCAAACACGGTTTTAATCATGCAAAAACAGTCCAAACCTTTGGTTTAGAAATCCAAGGAAAATCCAAGCCTATGGATTGGGAATTTCAAACCCAAAAGAGATGAAATGCAATTACATTGTAATGCGCTCATATTTCAATCTGTTATGTGGTATATGTGTTTGTGGAATGTTTCTATTGACTAAAATAAATGTTTTAAGTATAAGTTTTTCTTTTATTATTATACTTATACTTTAAATTTATTTTAGTAAATATAATATGTTAGGGCCACTCTGCACCTTATAGAACTAGTCTCATAGCTCCATCTGTCATGATTAAGAAGACAGTTTTTCATATTCTAATCTGGTTAGTACATAGGTATTTTATAGGATTTCAACATTCAACATTCAATATTTAAGGGTTTTAATAATACAATCGATATCTGTTTTGTGAAAGAATATAGTCATTTTTAGGTTTTGGGGCCTTTTGGATTGGTTATTGACATTTGTAGGAGTGTTTAAGAAGATTTATGAAATGTTTACTCATTCAAGGGAAATCTTCTCAACAACAAGTTTTCTAGGTGTAAGGAACAAACACTCTAATGGTGAAATTTGACTTCTTCGGATGATTTTGGGAGCTCCGTAAGGAGTTAGGAGGAAAATAAATAGGCACTAGAAATATATGTGAATCCTATACATGTTGGTAACATCCATTTTTCTCTAAGAATTGAAGGTTTCATGAATAATTTCAAGATAATGTAGCTACCCCTTTCAGTTCCAAACAAAAATGGCCCTAAATTTGTAAGTACTAAAGATATGATCACCACATGGTGATAGGTTAATATTTGTAAATGTTGATAAGTACCTCTAGGAATGGGTACTATCATAAATAGACTATTGTGTACCATGGGTAAGGATCTCATGAGGATGAGGCCAATTTTTGTGAGTTGAAAACACCTTCCTAACACCCCATATTGTGTTTTTGAGTGACAAAACTTCTAACATGAAATTTAAACCCTAAACCCTAATCCATAAACCATAAACCATAAAATTAAACCCTAAACCTTGAACCCTAAACATTAAACCCTAAGACTTAAACCCTAAACCCTAAACCCTAAACAATCAACCCTTAACCCTGAGCCCTAAACCCTAAACCCTAAACCATCAACCCTTAACCATGAGCCCTAAACCCTAAACCCTAAACCATGAACCCTAAACCCTATACCCTAAAACCTCAACCCTAAACACTAAACACTAAACCTCATACAGTTGTTAATCTTAAACCCTAAACCCTAAACCTTAAACATTCAACCCATAGCCCTAAGCCCTAAACCCTAAACCATGAGCCCTAAATGCTAAACCCTAAACCCTAAACCCTAAACCCTCAACATTGAATCCTAAACCCTAAATTCTAATTAATGGAGTTTATCTTGAATATGAAATTTATATTGAATGGTGGAAAATTTAAAGAAAAATCTACGTCATATTAGTTTTAGCCCATAGTAAAGAACATAAGAATTTCCAAAAACAATCATACCTAATTAAAAATAGTTAGAGTAGGTGGCTTTAGGCCATCACTAAATCTATCACTATGTGACATTTTTCAAGAAAATGTGATCAAGTCATCCTACATTTGGGCCATACAAAAGTATTATATTTGGATACCATGAGTCATCTTATAGTCATATAAAGCCATCAATGGGTTAACTATAGAGTCTTGACTATAGCTTGATTATCCAACCCGATTATGGGGAGGTTGTTAGGTGTGTAGCTGAATTGCTTCAAAGATAGCATGTTTTTACACCTTGGTGGTTTACATAAGTAACCGACGTTGGTTAGCATAAGAACCGCCATCGGTCAACATAAGAACCGCCATCGGTCACGGTAACCATTCGGTTACTGTAAGGGATGTCTCATTTAACTCTTGGGAATTAGATATATTTTTAGCATTAAAGCAGATCTATTAATTATAATTGCATGGCTAAGTTCCCTAAGTTTCTATACGCCTATATAAACATGAAAGCTAGGGTTTAGAAGTAGAATTAAGAGAAGGATTGAATTAGATCCTTGATTCTCCTAGATTGAGAGGATGAAGAAGAAGAGAAAGAAAGAACATGTTACATGAAGACAAAGTCTCCATGGAGAGGAGATGAACATAAGGAAATAGCAGGTACATCTGAATGGTGAGAAGAGGGTAACATCTTCTACTGTATTTCCTTTATATAGTTATTGTCTCATTGTAATGGCTTGCATAGTATGCAAAGCACATAGAGTTTCTTCTTGTAGATCCACATGTTGGTGAGATCTTGTATTATAGATCTATGTAGATCTAGTCTTGTATTGTAGATCCATGAGATCATATTGTATTGTTGATCCATGTAGATCTAGATATTGTAGAGGAGGTTGTCTTCATGTTTGCACAAGTTATGTAGTGATGGAGAGATAGACTTACTTCTTGGTGCACAGTCATGGTTGCACATTGGTAGACCCATGCAAGAGGTCTTGTTACAGATCCACAAAGAACTTGGTAGCAGTTCAAAGATGTAGTAGTTCTGGGTTATGTGAGAGATTGTTGGTGGTGTTTGGAGGCACGATTGTAGTGCACTCATGGAGATCCGTTTAGAGATCTAGAGGAGAGGAGATACTCTTGGAGAGATGCATTGTACTATTGTATTGAAGAGTTGGTTTGTACTCTTGTTGTATTATATATATGAGATCTCTATCTTTAGTGAACATAGCCCACATTAGGTGAACCACGGTACATGTTGTGTTATGTGTGTGTACTTTGTTTTGATTTGGATTATTCTAGTTTATACTTCCACTACTGTAGATTTTGGGGAATTATTTAGATCATGTGTGCATGATTTTGTTTGTTATTAAATCATAGCACTATTGCGCGATCCGAATTCCCAACAGAGGATGTACATAAACTATGGAGATTGAATATGCAATGACTTCTTGATCAACTATAGATCAATTATGGGACCCAACTATGTGGCAGCTATATGACTTGACTACAAGATCTAACAATATTGAGACTATGGAAGATGACTATAAGTTGACAAATGAAATATGACTATAGGAAGATATGAAAACTCATAATAGCATGAGTATAGGATTTGACAATATTATTGTCTGAATTTTCTTTTGAAAATTATCTTAAAATACTAAGTAAAATTAGTACTTTATTTTGCTTATTTTAATTACATTATATTAATAATTTTCTATTAATAATATATTATACTTATATAATTTTAAATATTTTTTTCAATAAATAGATTTGTGTTGTATTTTTGTAAAAAAATATATATTTTTTTATTATAATTCCACCACTACTATGGGTGCACACACCACCTTGTGATTGTGTCATCATTAATATGAGTGCACTGCATACCAGTTATACATGAAAACGTCATTAATTCTATGAGAGTGCATACAATATTCATTCATTTATTATTGTTTCATACCAGAAAGATCTCTACATCAAATCCTCACATATGAAAGAGCTATATAGAATATGAAGATAAGACAATTCTGTGCTTAAAAACATTGAAATAGAAATTTTATTTATTCTGATATATCAATTGCAGTGAAACATTCAAATGATGTATGGTCCAAACGACAACACGAAATGCTTAATAATGGCTGGATCCCCTCAAAATGAGTGTAGAAAGGTTAAATGGATAAATAACCGAAGAATTACCATTCCATATCAGCTGTGAAAATATGGAATAAATATTTTCAATGGGATGATTTGCATCCCAAAACAAATATGCATTGGTATCATTGAAAAACAAGGCTGATGGTGTGGTCTTTCCACATGGTACTTGTGCATTAAATTGTCCTGACCCGCAACAAGCACAATTTGTCTCATGCAATCCTGCATCCCAATTCCAAACAATAATAATTAAAGATAATTCAATCGATCAGGCACCTTTTGGGGAAAGTATTCTAGATTATAATAAAACATTCTGAATTATAAATACATTCAATCGATCAGGTTTTTTTTGGGAGAAAGTCTTCTAGATTACAATAAAACATTCTGATTTTTTTTTTTTTGAAAAAATGATATTTAAGGTTAGTCAATGGTAAGGAAAAGTACATGTTACAATAGAGTTTAAGATATTTTGTGTTAGTTAGTAATGGGAAGATATCTTTATTTAATTTTTTAATTAAAGATAAAGGTTGTTTTTTACTAGGATCCTATCCAGAACAACAAGAATAGGACAACATCCATATATTAACAATGAGAACAAAAGAGATAAGAAGCAACACATTGTCCATAAAAAGTAGTAGAACAACAATAAGAATCTCAAATATTGTTGAGCGATGAAAATCCTTAGAGAGGAATAATTTAAAATCAAGAAAGGTAGTCAACACATGAAATGAGATATGAGGGTTATTTTAGACGGGGCTATGGGTAACTTAGAATAATTTCTTTTCTTACATTGGACAATAGTCCAATCCTCTCTGTTGGAGTCATCAACCAAATCATGGATGCAAGGAAGAATAAGCTAAATGGAATTAATGGTCTTGTATAAGGGCTTAGGAGGCGAAGAAGGTTCCAACCTCTCATTAGCCATCCGAAGAGGATCATGTGTGATAAAACAAACGAGGGCTAGGAAGGGGCTCTTGAGAAGAAGTATCCTCGGCACGGGGGTAGTATCCACTCAGAAGGACACTTTTTTGAAGTGGAGTCATCCTCTTGCTAAGTAGAGGCATTAACGTGAAGTGGGAAGGAGGGAATCCTTCCACCAAACCATAAAATCCCCACTTTTCCTTTAGGAGTCCAAAATCCTTTATCAAATGACCAATAACAAAGTATCTATGACATCGAAAGAAAGTCTATCATAGTCTATACGTTGATTCCATAATCTATCACCAATCTACGGGTTAATCTTATCCGGAAAATCTAGAGAGGTTTGTAAGTCCACTAGGATTCTAGCATATGTAGTATAAAACAATTTGTCGTATCATCATCTATTTTAACAAAAGAACCCAAAGTGTTCCCATTGCTTCAAAGCATAGTTCTTTATTTCAAAATTATCAATTGATAAATTTTTAATATATTATATTAGATTGATAATTTTAGTGTCTTTTATTTAAAAATATTATATACTAATTGATGATAAGTAATATTAATATAATTGTATGAATATTTCAAACTCAATATTTTCTATGAGAAAAATATCCTTTTGGGTATAGTTAAATACTACTTAATAGCTCTTCGATATGGTTAAATATTTCAAACTCAATCTTATGATTTGAGTGTCCCATGTTGTTATCATTTCTCTCGGTGTCAAAGCACTTTGGAGAGGTACCTAATTAGTTAATGAGAGGTCTTGAATGCTCTAGTCATAGAATGGTCTCGAAAATTATTGAAGCCTTGAGGAAAGGGCATCTCGTGATCTAGTGTCAAATGTTATGCTTGTTAATCGAATGCTAAATTTAGGCCCATCATGATAATGAATCTAAATCTAATATATTGACAATGTCAGATTTAATATTATTTGAGACAACAAATTCAAGCCAATAATTTGAATCATAAAATAAAATAACTATAAATTAATTACTTTTAATAGATATTTAATTACATAATTAATTTTAGTGGAACTATTTTTGAGTTGATTTAAGTCATTCTTAAATAGTCATTACTTTTTGTATACTTTGAAGTATCTTTTAGAGTAATGATAACTTTTTAATTTTTGTTATGGGAGTAATAAATATTATAGATAAACAATTAATAATAATTTTGAATTTGTTTGTTATATCATTTTAATCTTATATTTAAGTGTCTTATAATAATTAACCTTTAATTTATTTTCTATTCAAATTATTTAAATATATATAGATATATTTTAAAACTTAATCTAAAAATAGTAATATCTTAGCCACATAAATGTTTTAAAAATATCTATACTAGCTATGTCACTTTTTGGCCTATAATAAAGTTCAAAGAAGATAAAAAGACATAGAGTAGCTTGTTCATACCATAGGCTTCACCGTGTTTAATCATGTCAAGAAGAGAATCAAAAGAATTAAGTAAAATGAGGGACAGTCCATCCAGTTGTTGGTTGAGCTGATCTATAAGAGGCTTCAAAGCAGTATTATATGCCTCAGCCAACAGATTTGCAGCTTCAAACATTCTCCATTGCCGGCTATGAGTCTGCTGATTGGAGTACATCCTAGAGCCGGAATGTCGAGCAAAAGGAATTTTCTTGCCCCAACACGGTAAAGCCTCTGTAAATTTGGTTACAATTTTAATTTAAAACATGCCAAAATTTCATTGAAATAAATCAGTTTCTTTATAGCATAGTTAGTTCAACTTCAATACATGAAAAATGTATTGCAATAGAAAATAGAGCCTTGCAAACATATGTAATGTTGAACTTACTGTTATGTATTCGTTGAATTTTGTGAGCAACAAAGTAACTAATTGTTGTGGAGTAGTAGTATTTTGGAAAGTAGCATTGGAAAGGTAGTTGCTGATGTCGTTGCTTCCAATTGTAAAACAATATAAGGACTTAGACACTTTAGAATTACGTTTCTTTGATCGACTATACTTGTGGGTATTTTTCTTCCTCACCAACCTTTCAAATTGCCATACCTGGGTACTCATGGGGACAATATTCTGCAATTATGTGAAGAATATGGAAGGAATCAAATTTGATATACATGATACTAATGTACTCGTTTTTATCATGGGTTTTGTGGATTGCCATCTCTTTCCATCCTAAACGGATAATGCACTGTTATTTTTATGAAACACCAAATTGTATTGAAAGAACAGTTAAGTTTTAGTTGAGATTCCACCTCTGCCACCCCGGTTGAGTCGAGCAATCCGCTGCCTCCCGATGCAAAATTAATGCCGCTTGAAAATTTGCATGTGGTTGAAGAAACGGAGGTGGAAACCGGGGAGCCCCAAATAAGATGTAGCTGCACCACACCACACACAGTAAAAACATTAAGCTAATTCTTTATTTAGCATTGTTAAAAACTAAATTCGGATCATTACCGGCCTCTTTCAACAAATTCAATTCAGAAATACTGAAAACAAAAATTTTTTTCCAATACCTAAAAAATCAAACGCTGTGCGTCCATTTGTGAATCTACCAGTTGGGTAGGGGAAAAATGAGACGCCATACGGTGGAAAATTTGCGCGCGCAGTAGAGTTAGGAATGAAATTATTGGTGCCTGCATCTCCTAACGAGTCCCCAAACACGAACATTGCCGGCACGTAGGAGGAAGTTGCTTCTACAAAAGCCATCACAATATTTATTCCATTTTTCCTCAATGAAGTCATGTTTAAATGACAAATGGTATGGCCTCGGATTATCTTTTTTTTGTGAATGCAGACATCATCATAAGAAGTGTTTATTCCATTTGTGTGTTGCGGATGCTTTGATTCTTCAGTCATTTAAAAATATTGTACATCGGTTGCTCAAGAAACAGTAAACAGACCATACAAACAGCGAATCTAATAATATATTCTAGATATGTTGTGGTCAGGTTGGCCATGTAGCATTTTTTTTTTTTTTGATAGTTCGCCTTTGCCTTACAGAATTGTCTCCTCTTGCCTGCCAATTCTCTAGCATTAACCATTTCTAGGTTTTCTTTTGCTATGAATGACCCAAATTTACTATTGGAACTGTACATTATACTAAAAAAATGAGTTACAAGTGCAGGGGTGATCCGAAGACTCACGGTCCCACAAGAAGTGATGAGGGCACCACAAAACGTTAAAAAGGCAACAACAAAAAAACACTACAAGGGCTACAGATAACCAATAACACTATTAGGAGGTGTTGTAGCTGAAGAAATCCAAGGAGAAGGTCCGAGAGGCTCAAAGCGCCCCTTCTTGTTCTTAGATTTAGTGACAACGGTCCAATTTTCAGGATGGAGAGCCATAACTCGATGAGAAGCTGCCATGTCAGAACATCCATGATCAGGATTTGAATATGAGGATTCAAAAATATGAGACCTCTTAACGCTTCCAAGCCCCTAAGGGGAGGAATCACTACGACATGCAAGTTTTTTGCATCATAAATGACCCAAATTTCAATAATTAGTTCTAGTTTATTTATAGATATCTGAAATAAACCTAATTGGTATGTAGATATGGTTATTTATGATTATTACATTTTGATGAAAGTTATTTTAAATGAAACCTTCATTTTTAAAGGTCTTTTTAATAGTGAAACCATATTTATATCGAACATCCCTCCTTTGGGGTTTCCTTTTTGGCAAACTTGTGTTCATATAGAACATATAACACCTATTGATTACACTTTCGGTGAACCCAAGTTACTTTTAATAACTAACCTAAGTCTTCCAAGTGGTAAAACGACTCAGATTATACATGAGGTAGGGTTTTAAATTTTTATAGACCATAATTGTTTATAAAATTTTAGGGATTTCTATTTTTTCTTGTGGATATAATTTATTGTCCCATGATTTGTTTTATGCATTTCAAGCTTCGATTCCTAGATCTCAAGTGTGTAATTGTTTCTTTTATCTTTTATAATTTTCTTATGCCATCTAAATTGACTAGGTACAATTCTCTAACGGGTGAAGTGTTGGTTTAAACTCCAATATAGTTGACCTAAATGATGTTCCCTTGAAGGTCTACATGAAAATGAACATAGTTACTCTAAATGAAGCCCAAGATCTCCCTAGCTTCATCCCAAATATTATGAATGAGAATTCTTTGAATGTTTCTCATATGCCTACTATAGGTAAAAGTAGTAAACGAAAAGAGGTTTCCATAAAGGACACAAGCTCAAACTTAATGATTAATTGATTTTGGGAAACATATATTTAAGCATCTACAATACAATAGGCAATATATTTATTGTGATAATAAATGTCCTATTATTCAAGGCTATAGGTTATAAGGTGAATCATGCCGATGAGCCTACTATTCAAGGCCCTATGTTATAAGGTGGATTATGGATATTACACACTATTAATGATCAAGTACATATTGATACACCTTATTTTCCTTATAATATGCTCTTTCATTAGATTTTATTCAACATCATTTCCTCTCACGCTTTTCATGATGTACAATTTGACATGCTTCCACAAAAGACATAGGGCTGATTTACATGTTGCTTCTTATTGTTTACTAGATCCTTATCATACATTTAAGGTTCCTTCTATTTCTCCTATTTCTTTACAATTTTATTTTTTCAATTACATTTATTCTAGCACATTATGCTACCATGTAATGATCATTATGTGCATATTTTAGTAATGCCTTGAGATTTTGGTGTAACGGTTTGTTACATTTGGTATTAGAGAAACCACCCAATTTAAGTCCAGGCATCAGTGGTTACACCGATATTGCAATGTTTTCCCTGTGGCTCATACGGGGTAGGGTGTGATCCGCTATAGGGCATAAATACATTGCTTGGCGGAATGGGCTATGGAAGCATGGTGGGATGTTATGATCATCATGTGCATATTTCAATAATGTCTCGATGCTTTGGTGTAATAATTCTTATGTGCAAATTTCACTAATGGCCCATGGTTTGGGTTTAACGATTTGTTACATACCAATTCCCTTCTTTCCAAGAGGACCACTACATGATGAACACCATGCACATATTGTATGGAAGATTAATGAATTATCTGAATTATTTTAAAATATATGTAACATGACTAATTCTAGTAAAATATTACTTACACTTTTCACTTTTAATGCTCTTAGTTACCCCTTCCCAATGCATTTCACTATTCTAAACTTTGAATTATATAATAATAAAGGAGATCCATCGCACCACCTAGGTTATTAAATAGAATTTTCTTATAATTTACACATGAAGCTTCATTATTGACCAAACCATTTCACAATAGATTAAAAATGAGTTCTTGATTAGTTAGATATGCTCTATCTTATAGATCTATACACACATTTACATCACCAGTTGTTGATAATATATCCCATTTCTTGGTCAACACTTCTAATTTCTAAATACATTTGTTCCCTCTTCGTAAATAATTGCATGATCAAGAAAATTATACTTGAGTGTGTAACAAAATTTATCCTCACTCGAGGTTGTAATTCACTGAGAATTGCCAAGATCTCCATACTAGAAATCCTTATACAAAGAGAGTATTCAATGTCCATAGGAATATTTAAACTTTAACTTATATGTGCATTTATGTAATTTTAAAATTATAAATTGAATTTATTTCTAAAATATACAACGTAAATAAAACAAGGAAGGACTACACCTATTTGTATTCCTAAAGAAGATCCTTGAGGTTGTTCTTAGAGAGTTGGATTGAAATTTAGATACTAGAAGATCATTGGGGTGCTTAGTCCCCAATTATTTTATGGTGAAGCAACAATTGCAAGAGAATCACATTTCACTTAAAATAACACCAAAAAGAGTGTGATATGGTATTTTAGTTTCCCATAGAAACTTAAAAATATGGGTTTCACATGTATGTATAGCAACCCAAAAAATGTCCCTAAAAGAGTGGGAATAAGTAATATGCCACATGGGTTTTTATGGTCTCCCAAACAATTCTTGCCACGGACCACACCTTTCGCAAATGAACCTAGCCTTAATCGTGTTAAATACCACAAAGTTTAAGGGGAATGAAGTACATGCCCTAGTTGTGTGATGTCACATGAGAATCAACTATGAAATACTAAAATAGAATAGGATTCCTACTTCCCCATATCGTGTAGTGTAAATGTGCTTAAGGTGCACAAATAAAAAGGGAGCACATTATAATCATGTTCAAATGTTTAGTACCAAAATGTAGTATACTCTTTCCTAGATAAGTGTTCCAAATGTCATGGAATCTATATTAGAAATCAAATAAAATTTGGCGTGTTCTAGAAAACATTGAATCTATTATTGAAAAAGTTCCCAAGATGAGATCATCCATCCTTGAAAAATATTATGCTTGTTTTGTCCCAAATACTATTTTGTACCTATGTAGATTCTAAGCATGTTTTGTATCTATTCATGTTCCTTATATATCTATATTATGTTCCATTCTATTGTAAAAGATATGTATTATGTAAAATTCCTAAATTGCATTGATATTTGTATGATAAACCCATTGATGTAAATGATATTTGCCTCCTTGTTATTAGATCATAAAAATTATGTGTATCGATATCATATACAACATTATACATTTGATAACTTTTAAGGATTATTATAGGCTTTAATAATAAATATTTTGATCTTAAAAAAGTGCATTGCAAAAACCATAACAGAGAGAAATAAAATAAGAATACTAGAAAGCAATCCTTGAGGCAAACAAGTTTATATGTACAAACATTTAAAGAGGAAAAGATAAATACAAGTATAAAAGCAGAGAAAAAAATAGTAGTATAGAAGAAATGTCACATATTAATAAACTCATAAAAATGAAAAGATACACATACAAGGGACACATAAGTGTCCCACACAAAAATGGATTGAACAAAGGAAATAAAAGCCACAAAAAAGGGACACTAAAGTGTCACTCAAACAAGTAATAATAATCATTAGATACTATTAATTTAAGATTATGTTCTTTACAAGAATAAATGAACAATAAGATTATACACATTTGATTTAAAAACTTAGATATTAGGGTTTTCAAGAACAAGTATCTTATAAGAAAGTAAGAGTGTAAATTAAGGTTAAAATGACATCTTAGCTTATTCAAAATATTATCTAGTTTATATAAAGTGGTGAAGTGATTAGAAATGGCCACGTTACTATTATTTTTTAATGATTCTATAAGCATAGAGTGAGTAGGAACAAGACCATTATTTATGTTTAGAATCTTTAGACTTTTCTTGGCATTAAACAATAAACCTAAACATTAAACCCTAAACCCTAATCCTTGAATAGTTCTGAGCTAATCAAACACCCTCTAGGATAGTTTAAGAAATATATTAAGCATCTGGAGGTGATGTCAGAGAATCTTGGAAGTGTTGGAGGAAATTTAGGAAGATTTAGGAATATTGTTTAGGGATTAGGGCTTAGGGTTTAGGGATCAAGGTTTAAGGGTTTAGGGTTTAGGGATCATGGTTTAGGGGGTTTAGGGCTTAGGATTAGTGTTTAGGGTTTAGGGTTTAGTGTTTAGTGTTTAGGGTTTCAAGATATGGGATTAATTTTATTATTTAGGGTTTAGGGTTTAGGGAACAAGATTTAGGGTTTAGGGTTTAAGGCTAAGGGTTTAGGATTTAGGGTTTAGGGCTCTGGTTTAAGGCTTAGGGTTTAAGGCTCAAGGTTTAGGGTTGATGGCTTAGGGTTTAAGTTTTAAGGTTTAGGGTTCATGGTTTAGGGTTTAGGGTTTAGGTTTTAGGGTTTAGGTTCTAGGGTTTAGGGTTTAGGTTTATGGCTTATGGCTTAGGGTTTAGGATTTAGGGTTTAGGGTTCAAGGTGCTAAAAATAGGGTTTAGGATTTAGGGTTTAGGTTTTGGGGTTCAAGGTTTAGGATTTAGCGTTTAGGGATTATGACTTAGGGCTTAGGTGTAGGATTAGATGATACCTCTCCAGGTGTAACTCCCCTCTTGAGGATCATATTCATATTCGATGTATCACCATCGAAGAGGGAAAATCCCCTATAAAATTGGTTATTCAATATGATGTGGAAGATGAGTAAAGAAAATGAAAGTTGGAGAATTATATTTCATTGGTAATTAGTATTAAGTATAAACAAGACTAATATGGCTTCCGAATACTCGACTAGGAGGGCATGAAAATATTAGGACCATATTTCCTAGTCTCGTGCCTCGAACCATCATTGTGTAGTGCCCACTCCTTTTCAACACTATTTTGTTATGATATCGATATTGTTAGACTCGATACTCGGACATTTTGATGATGATACATTGTTTAGTAGATGATAGATTATATTTGTATTTGGACTATTAACATTATGATGTTTACATTTTATTATGATGCACTAGATTGTGATGTTAGACAGGTTCGATATATGTTGATTTTCATGATGTGGATTTTATCTTTGAAACATTATGTTTTGGGATGTTTTGAAGAGAATTATAATCTCATGGATGTTAGGGTTAGATTTTGATATATTGATGGATAATAGTATTGCTAATGTCGAATGATGATTATTGATCTTGTAAGTATATTGTCTCGATGTTGTTAATACGGCTGAAAGTCAGAGAGGTATTTTGTTGTGTGCATGACCTTGATCACACACATTGAAGGGGATAGGGAACCAACCATGGAAGGATGTTGGAGGTTAAGCAACAAGACCAAATTCAACAAGCTGTAATGTTTTGTAGTGTGGTTGTTAGTGAAAATAACAACACCCCTAAATGAGTCTTCAGATTTGATTTTCTAAGGTAGATTCATTTGGTGTGATTCACATAACATTGAGTTGTCCCCCAAAGTGTGGGACTTTACAAATGGGAAAACTCTCCAGATTTAAGGTGGTTCCTATTCCTCTATTTAGGTGCATATGTGGAAACTTATGAGAGGACCTATTCCTAAACCTAATCTAAGTTTTACCAAGGAGACAGGATAAAAGGAATACAAGAAATCAAAACTAAGCTATAAGGTGATGCACCAAAGGAATGATGAACATTAGTTTCTTGATAGACACAAACCAACAAAATACATACAATAATCAAGCATAGATAACTAGATTTATAATGAAAGACTAGATGAGAGAAAATGAGACAAGAAAGGATCTAAAATCGATCACAAACATGTTTTATTGCTTTGTAGATTGATACAATGCATTACAAATGGCCAAAAGGAAGGAAACGTATTACAATTTAAATGGAAGGTCTAAAATCCATGAATTCCTTTACCAGAAGGAAAGGGGAGCTTGCAAAAACAAAAGAATGTCTAACCCTTTACAATGAGTTTCGACCCTACTTTTATAGATTTAATCAGAGAGAAGAAAGAGAGAGAAGTGGGAAAAATAAGTCAAAGCTCAACCACTACTATTAATGCCTCCTACAAAATCTGCCTCCAAATCTACCTTGACTACATCTTTTTCTCATTCGGTGCCTCAAAGGAGGAGGAAACGGTGGAGTAGATCGAATCCGATCTAGTTGTTGGGGCAAAATAGATCCTATATTAATGGCCCGAAGACATTTCTTTATTTCTCTCCCACCTAACCTCTTCAAACTTAAAGTTTCATATCTCCATGGTGTAGACGAGGCCGAGATATTCCCAACGGTGTTAGATTTGTAATATTTTAGCCCTAAGTTGAAATATATGCCCCTTCGAAGTTTGTATCGGGTCCGTTCAAAGTGGGGGAAACCAGTTAGAAAAATGGGGCCCCTTTTAATATGGGACATGTGGTTGGCTGGCACATGTCTAAAGACAGTCTCTGTATTTTTCTTTTGGAGTAGCGTGGGGTGACACGTGGTTTCCTCCATCGGCCTGCTCAATTTTTATATTTTTTGGCTAAGTCCTTTGTTTGGTTGGGTCATATTTCTTGACCAAGGAGACGTGGCGGTTTGGCACTTGTCTGGAAACCCTCTCTTTATTTGACCCTTGAGTTAGCACCATTTGGACACTTGGCACTCTCCACCGGCCTACCACCATGCATTGACTATTCAACCCGACTCTGTCCCCTTTTTTAAGACTGGACGCATGGAGGCTCCACGCTCACTTGAAAGCTTGATCAAGATTTTCCTTTGAAGGAGTGTCGAGTTGACACTTGGAAGCTCTATAGGTCTTTGGAATTTTCAATGTCCCTTCTTACCTTTTCGGACCTTGGGCTACGTGGCAAACCGACGCTCATTTAGGTTTGCACCATTTGATTAACCTTTGAGATGCGCTAATCCGATGCGTGGCCATCCCCACTATCACTTCTACACTTAGCCCTTTTTGAGGCCCACCCTGTCTACCTTTTGACCTCTATTGACCATTTTCTACGTGGTGAACTCGACACTTGTTTGAGTGTGACCTCTATGTTTTGCTTTTGAATAAGACAGGTGACACTTTGGCACCTTACGCCTAGTCAACAATTTTTTCAATGGCCGTGAAACTTTTTGGGGTTCTAGACGCTTGGAATCCTGGAAAGTTAATTTGAGCTTACCTTTTGGATTCAAATTTGGATAAGTGTCATGCCGACACGTGGCTCTCTCCATTGCCTCCTCCATACTTAGCCAATTTTTGGACTTGTTCTAAACTATTTTGAGCCCAAAGACTTCAGCGGTTCTTCGTTATTTCTTCCTTTTCTTGCTCCTCACTTCTTTGTGACACTACTCCTCCTCTTTTGACCCTTCTATTCTATTTCCGAGCCCACTTATAACCCGTAGAATGGATTTAAGGCCCAAATTCACTCGACAAAGAATTTTTCGAATTTCTCCTACACGGAGTTTGTTTGATCTTCGCATGCCCCGCCACTCCATTGTTGAGTCATTCTGCAAACTATTTGCAATATTTAAATGGGTTTTCTCTAGTTCTTTCTATGTGGGGTTATGGCTGATCCAATACTTTTCCTAGGGGTGAAATATGGATAACAATTTGGTGACTCATAGGGGTATCTTCCTGCTAGATGAAAAGACCAATTACCTTGTCATATATGTTGGGCATGGAGTTGAGAATGATGGTTGACATCGATCCTACCTCTGATTCACAAGCCCAAATATTTGCACTCTCAATTTTCATAAGAAATCTCGAAACGATGTTTTTTGACAGAAGAAAATTGTTTTGACCTGGGCTTCATTTGTTTCTGAATGAAATGTGCAAGAGAAATAAAATAACACCACAACTATATACAAAATTTTAAATCATACATGCTCCAAATAGAACATTCAGAGCATGCAAAGCACTTAGGAGAAAAGCAACCTAAACTACAATAAGAAAATGTGCACAAGCACTTAGAGGAATGAGAAACTAAACTAGTATGTACAAGGTGAGAACTTTCCTTCTAGTAGCAGTGTTTAAGATAGATTCCATTCACTAGAATCTGCAACTCTTCACCATCCAATGTAGACAATTGGAAAGCATTGCTACTTTTACATTTTTGACCATGTAAGGGCCACTCCAAATGGCATCAAACTTGGAATGCCTTCCTGGTTTTGCCTAATCTGCATCCCATTTCAAAACTTGGCCTCCTTCACGAAAAGTCCTTATTCTTGCTTTCTTGTCAAAGCATCTTTTGATTGAGACCTGATCCTTCTCCATTGTTTGAAGTGCATGTTCTTTGGTTTCTTCCAACTCCATCAGCTCTGCATACTAACCTCCATTGGTTTAAACTTAGACATCTCCAGCTACTTCATGAGTTCCAATGCTGGCAACTCAAGTGATATAGGCAACACTGCCTCTTTCCCATAAACAAGTTTGAATGGAGAGTTTCCTATAGACCTCTTGGGTGATTTCCTATCAGCCCATAAGGCTGATTTGAGTTTCGTGTGACAAGTTCTCGATTTTCATCAAGAGTTATTCGAAAATCTTCGAGTAGATTCTTTTCGTGGACTCATCTTGGCTGTTACCTTGATGGTAATAGTTTGATGAAATGCTCAAATAAATCCCATTCCTAACAACCCATTATGTGGTTTTGGAACCTATAAATGCCAATGCATTGTCTGATATAATGGTGGATGTCACCCAAATCTGGTCACTATCCCTTCATAGAAGTTTTATGCTAGATTCATTAGATTCTTTGAGTGCAGTGCCTCAGTCCACTTGGTGAAATAGTCATTGCCATCGAGAATCCATTTGTGGCCTTGTCTCGAATTTAGATTGATGACCTCAATGAAATCCAATTCCCATTGCATGAATGGTTGGTCAACTGAAATTGGGTGCAATGCGAGTGTTGCTAGCCTTTCTTTACCTCTAAAGAATGCACATTTTTGCACTTTTAATCCATGCATAGTAGTCACTAAACACCCTGGGCCAATAATAACTTGCCTTCATGATCTTGATTGTTGTTACTCGTGGAGAAAAATGGCCTCCAACTACTTCATCATGTAACTCTTGTAAAACTCTCTCAATCTGATCTGTCCTAATACATCTTAATAGAATGCCATTGATGTCCCTCTTGACCAAGACACCATCAATAAGCACATATGGGATGACCTGTAGTCTGAAATGTCTCCTTTTTGTTTTACTCATTTTTAACGACACATGCCTGTTTGAAGGAAGTGCACCATGTTCTGAATCCAACAAGGAGTGGGCAAATCCTCATTTTCTTCCTCTTGACTATTCTATAGGGCAAAAAAACTTCCTTTTCACCACTTTATTAATCTTGTTGACTCGAGGCCAGTTGTTCACACAATCCCTTCCCATAGACCAGATTAGTAACCTTGATCTCAATGTCATACTCCATGACACGAGTGATCCATCCTGCACATTTTTCATTCAGATCCTTACTGAGAAGGAAGTCCTTAACTCCTGCATGGGAGACTAACAGTTGGATTTTATTGTTTGAAACTAGATGCTTAAACTTCTTTAACCCTCTGATCACTGCTAAGACTTGCTTTTCAATGAAGGAGTATCTCACTTCATAATCTTCCAGACCTTGGCTAAAGAAAGCAATTGGATGCTCTGTATCCTCTTTGTTCTGTTGTACTAGGATTGCAGAAATTGTGTCACTACCACCAAAGGCATATAGTATGAAGTCCTTAGAAAAATATGGATTCATGAGAGTTGGGGCTTGTGATATAGCTTCTTTGATGGCCTCAAAACTTTATTTTCCTTCAAATTTCCACCTAAATGCAAAAATATTCTTCAACATCAATGTTATTGGCTTGACAAGGGCAGCAAAGTTTGTTACAAACCTACGGATAAAATTAATTTTTTCTCAGAAGCTTTGAAGAGATTTCTTATGGCTTGGCAATGGCAATGCTCTTATTGCTTCAACTCTCTCTGGGTCAGTTTCCAAACCTTCCTTTGACATAATATGGCCTAGAAGCCTTCCCTCATGGGCCAAGAATATGCATTTTTAGAGTTCAATGATACCCTAAATCTCCTACACCTTTGAAACACCTACCTTAGGTGAAAAAGGTGGTCTATTGCATTTCTAGAGAACACAATAATGTCATATAGATAGATCAATACTATTTTGTTGATCAGCCCTTTGAATTCCATATCCATTTCCCTTTGGAAAGTGGCTCTGACATTAGACAATCCAAATGGCATTTTTCTGTAGGCATAGGTGCCCCATTTGGTGGTGAAATCCATTTTGAACTGATCATCTTCTTTCACCATTATCTGGTTGTACCCTAAGTAGCCATCTAAGAGAGAGAATCTCTTTGATCTAGACACCACTTGCAAAATTTTCTCCATTGAGGGGAGTGGGTAATAGTCTTTGAGGGATGCTTTATTCAAGTCTTGAAAGTCTACACACAACCTAATCTCTCCAATCTTCTTCTTGACTAGGACCAAATTTGCAACCCAGCTTGAGTGTCTGATCGGAAATATAATACTTGCCTCTATAAGCTTGTTAGCTCTTTCTTTATCAGAGGCTCAATGTGTGGATTGACTGGTCTCTGCTTTTGCCTGATGGGCTTGTAACCGGATCTAGTTTGATTGTGTGCTATGCTATTTGGATTGAACCCTCTTAGGTCTTCATAGTTCTAAGAAAATACATCGGGAAATCCTTGGCAAAGTTACATGAATTCCTACCTATCTTGCTCAAGTGGACACTTTGATAATTTGAAGAGTTTTTCCTTCTCCAACTAGAATTGACTCTGAATCTTCTCGTTTGATCTATATATTAGCCTTCTCTTTTCAAAACTGATCATTAGGATTGAAGATAGAATCTAATGTCACTAAGCCTTTGGGAATATTGTTTGTATGCATCTACACTACTTGATCTCCATATTGCTGCTCTAACATGTTTTGATTACTACCTGAGAATTCAGCTTACTCTTGCAAAAATTGATGATCTGCATGATCATTCTCAACACCGCCGGCATGTGTTGTTTTTAACGCCTTCTTGGCATCAAAATCACATGGATATGTGGCTGTCTTTTTCTCTCTTGATGTTTTCAACCACATCAAATGTTGTTGAATCACTTTGCCGCAAGCCTATCAATAGCTTCATTCTCCTTCCCGGGATGGAAACAATGTTGAAGGCTTAGAAATCCTTGATAAGATCCCATACCCTATTCTTGTAGCTTTTGAGAAGGTCATTTTTGACAACATTTTTTCCTTTGACTTGATTAGAAACCAGTTCACTGTCAAAAAAAACTTGCAAGTTCTTGATTCTTCACCTTCTAGCCCAATGCAATCCATGAACCAAAGGCTCAAATTTTGTTGTATTGTTTAACAAACCAATTAAAATTTGACGGCTAAATATTATTTCATACCTTGGGGACACAATCATAACCCCTCCTCCGGATCCTTGTCTACTCCTCGAGCCATCAAAGAACAATTTCCATACTTCATTTTCATGTTTTTGTTCCGGCTTGATGATGTCAAGAAGAGGATGATTCTCCTCATGTAGGTAGTAGACTCCTAGCTCAGATTCTTCCATCTCCTTATAGGGATCAAAAGCATGTCTTTTGACTGCCCATTCATCGAGAGTCAGGTCCGGGATACACCCCACCTTGGTATCTACTTCACAAGTGTTTATGAGGTCCTCCTGATCAAAATACGAACAATTTTCATTGATTGGGATAGGCACATAAGACTCAATGTGATAATCCACTATGGGCTCAGATTTGATTATGGCCTTCACTCCATACCTTGTTCTAAAGAGCATATGTGACTAGTCAACAGACAAATAACCTCCAATTTTGGTAGTGAAGTCCCTAGACAAACACAATGTAAAAAGTGGTGGAAAGTCTATGACTAATACGTTCTACAATATAGTCACATTGGGGAAGGCATGCAGAGTGAGTCGCAGATCCTTGATGAATCTAACCAGTGGTCACTGATGTCCCATCCAATTGTACTACTCCTCTAGAGATGACTTTATACTAGAGACCCAATTGATCAGCTATTTATTTGGGCATTACAGAACTACTCGCCCCCTAATCAATCATGTAATTATGCACCAATTTATCCTGTAATGATTAATGAAACATAAAATGGAGGAGGCTTCAGATTCTTACCTCGTTGTTCTCCATGGTTTCTCTCAAGTTGAGCTACATTGGTAAGCACTTTCTCTTGCTGGCTAGGGGTTCATTTGAGCTTGACCAATTGGCCATAGCATGTAATAAATCCCTTTATCCTAGGATAGCCATCGGTGACTCCCATAGTGAAATGTTCACACTTGTCCTTTTCATTTTCTCAATGATATTAAATGAGTTATCCTTCTACTGCCCCTTCCCTGGCACATTTTTCTCTTGCACATGGGTTGTTACAACAGTGCTTGAGTAGATTTGGAAGGTGGCTTGGATTGGCTCTGCATATTGGGAGTTGTATTTTGAATGCCAATACCTTGTGGAGCAATGGAGGATTGAGGATTACTTGAGTTTGGTGAATTTCCTTCTCCAATATTTCTCTTCTTGGACTGTGTATTAGCAATTATACTTTGAGAAGGGGCCGATTCATTCCATAGAAGTCTTCAGCTTGCCAATTGACAAGCATAGTTTCACTTGGAGGTCCCTCTTGCTGAGCTCCTTGCTGCTGATTTTCTTCTTGGATAGGTTCTTGTGACACACCAACAGTTTACACCATCAAAGCCTGATTTATTACACCATTGAAGCACATCGATTGATTATGTGGCTGATTACATGGGAAACACCAATCATATTCTTATGCCATGTTATTTTGTGCTAGAACTAATGCTCTTGATGTTGAAGTTGTGTTTGGATCATATGACTTGAAAGGTCTAGTAGCTTGAGGTTTCTTTGGTGTTGACTCTAATTTACAGCCTGAGTTGGTGGTCTATTTTGCTTATATGGGGGTCTCAGCCTGACGATACTTGAGCACGAGGTTGATATGGCCTAGAACTCTGAGCCTACTATCTTTTGATGGTTACTAACTCATTCCCTAGGTTTTGAAGTTGTTTCATGACTTCCTGAAGCTCCTTTGAGGTGTTAGATGATGAGGTGGAGGCTTCAGTTGAACTTTGACTCTTGGGAGTAGGTATAGGAGTTAATGTGGGTGTTTGGCTAGTACTTGGGTTTCCTAATTCAGGGTATAGAGGCATGGATGGCCTAGGAGAAAGTTTTCTAGCTTGAATTAAATGATTCTCAGCTCCTATGGAAAGGCTATAAGCTACAGGTAAGGTTGTGCCTCCCATTGACTAAATCATTAAAGAAATATCAGAATTTAAAGCTATAAGAAAGTATAAGAAGGCACTTTCTTCAAAGTGGGATTTACTATTGCTAGAATCCTATCCTAGGTTTGTTGAAATATGAGGTTGAAATCTTCAACATCTCATTGAGCTCTCTTGATTGTTGTTAGTTGCTCTAATAAGGATAAGTTATCTCCTTTTTCTCCAAACTGGTCATGAAGAGGTCTGCACAGATGGTCCCAAGTTTGAATAGAGCCTGCTTCTAGGCTCTGAACCATTGTGAAGCTTTACCTTTGAGTGAAGAAGCTAACAACTTGACTGTAATGTCCATCTCAGTGATCTCATGGATTGTACAGACATTTGTAATGTCTTGAATGTGGTCACCAAGAGAAGTCTGGTTCTCTCCAGTGAATTATGGGATGCTCTTTAATGCTGCCACCAGGATTGGATTTTGTGCATTTAGAGTGAGTGGGTTATTGTTAGTGAAATTGACATAAGGATTTAGTTGTGCCATCCTGATCGGCCTAAGCACCCTTCTTGATTAAAAGAACAACCTACTAGGAGGAGGTGTTGATAAGGCTCTATTTGGTGGAGATAGAGACCTCTGGGATCTTCTTCCTCTTCTCCTTCTATCTAGAGACAAGTGTAGGTGTACAAACTATCCTTCTTCTCTGGTTCTTGACCTTGTTTGTATCCTTCTCATGAACTTGGGAAACTTGGACTACTAAAACTAGTGGATTATGTCCCTTTTGGAGTCGCCAGATGTGCAGTTCTTAAAAACTTCTTAAAAGCTAGAATCACAACAAGTGCACATCAATCTTACTGTAATAAAGATGGAGACTTCTTGGTCCCATCGGGCGTGCCAAAACTATTAGTGAAAAATCACAGCACCCCCAAATGAGTCATCAGATCTACTTTTCTAAGGAGATTCATTTGGTGTGATTCGCATAACATTGAGTTGTTCCCAAAGTGTGGGACTTTGTAAATGGGAAAAACTCTCTAGATTAAAGGCTGGTTCCTATTCCTCTATTTAGGTGCATACGTGGAAACTTGTAAAGGACCTATTCCTAAACCTAATCAAATTTTTAAATAGGAGACAAGGATAAAAGGAATACAAGAAATCAAAACTAAGCTACAAGGTGATGCACCGAAGGAATGATGAACATTAGTTTTGTTGATAGACACAAACCAACAAAATACATACAATAATCAAGCATAGATAACTAGATTTATAATGAAAGACCAGATGAGAGAAAATGAGACAAGAAATGATCTAAAATCGATCACAAACGTGTTTTATTGTTTTGCAGATTGATACAATGCATTACAAATGGCCAAAAGGTAGGAAACATATTGAAATTTAAATGGAAGGTCTGAAATCCACAAATTCCTTTGCTAGAAGGAAAGGGAGCTTGCAAAAAAATGTCCAACCCTTTACAATGAGTTTCGACCCTACTTTTATAGATTTAATTAGAGAGAAGAAAGAGAGAGAAGCGAGAAAAAATGGTCGAAGCTCAACCACTGCTATTAATGCCTCCTACAAAATATGCCCCAAATTTTCCTTGACTGCATCATTTTCTCATTCGGCACCTCAAAGGAGGAGGAAACAATGGAGAAGATCGAATCCGATCTGGTTGTTGGGACAAAATAGATCTTGCAGTAATGGACTTGAAGACATTTCTCCATTTCTCTCCCACCTAACCTCTCCAAACTTAAAGTTTCATATCTCCATGGTGTAGACAAGGCTGATATCTTCCCAATGGTGTCAGATGTGTAATATTTTGAGCCCCGAGTCGAAATATATACCCCTTCGAAGTTTGTATCAGGGTCTGTACAAAAGGGGGAAAACTAGTTCAAAAATGGGCCCCCTTTTAATATGGGACACGTGGTTGGCTAGTGCATGTCTAAAGACAATCTATGTATTTTTCTTTTGGAGTTGCGTGGGGCTAACATGGTTTCTCTCCACCGCCTGCTCAATTTCTATGGTTTTTGGCTAAGTCCTTTGTTTGGCGGGGTCATATTTCTTGACTGGGGACACACGGTGGTCTAGCGCTTGTCTGAAAACCCTCTCTTTATTCAACCCTTGAGTTAGCGCCATTTGGACACTTGACACTCTCTCTACCGGCCTGCCACCATGTGTTAACTATTCAACCCGATTCTCTGTCCCTTTTTAAGACTAGACGTGTGGAGGCTCGTGCTTCGCTTGAAAGCATGATCAATATTTTCCTTTGAAGGAGCGTCGAGTTAACACTTGGAAGCCTCATAGGTCTTTGGAGTTTTTAAGCGGCCCTTATTACCTTTTCGGACCTTGGGATACTTGGCGAGCTGGTGCTCGTTTGGGTCTACACCTTTTAATTAACCTTTGGAGATGTGTCGAGCTGATGCGTGGCCATCCCTAGTAGTATTTCTACACTTAGCCCTTTTTGAGGCCTACCTTATCCACCTTTTGACTTGTGTTGATCATTTTCTACGTGGCGAGTTGGTGCTTGTTTGAGTGTGGTGTCTATGTTTTGCTTTTGGAATAGTGCGGGGCTAACACTCGGCACCTTGCATAGTTGAAATTTTTTTCAACGGCCGTGAAAATTTTTGGGGTTCTGGACGTGTGGAAGCCTGATGCTCATTTGAGCTTCCCTTTTTGGATTCAACTTTGGAGAAGCATCATGCCGACACGTGGCTCTCTCCATTGTCTCCTCCATACTTAGCTAATTTTTGGACTCATTTTAAACTGTTTTGAGCCCGAAGACTTTATATCTTCGCTCGTTTCTTCCTTTTCTTGCTCTTGGCTTCTTTGTGACATTGCTCCTCCTCTTATGACCCTACTATTCTATTTCTGAGATGACACGTAACTCTGTAGAATATATTTAAGGCCCTAGATTCGATCTATAGAGCCATTTTTTGAATTTCTCCTACACGGGGTTGTGTTTGATCATTATAGGCCTTGCCACTCCATTGTTGAGTCCTTCTATGACCTGTTTGCAATATTTAAATGGGTTTTCTCTGGTTCTTTTCTGCATGGGTTCATGGCTGATCCAATACTTTGCACAGGGGAGCGAAATATGGATAAAAATGGTGTTTTGCATGTTTAGTTGGAGGTCTCCCATGGGGGTGGCTTCACATATGTGGCCATGGGGTGAATTGTTTCCCTTTCTTCAATTTTTGTATGTGCTTTATTTATGTTATGTGTATTTAAAATTTTGAAATTCTTGTCACTTTATTAGCATGTTATAATGTGTCTTAATTAAGATAAAATATTCTTATTTGGTTAGTTTAATTTGGGATGGGACAAATAGTTAATGTCGAGGTTAGGTGGTCCTTGTTGTAAGTAAACTTTATGTTTATTTGTGAGTGTTTTACTCCACCCCAACTTAAAAATTCTGATTTTGACTTGGGGCCTTTTTGGAGGCTTGTGGGACAAGCAAGGCTTATCCCATGCCTCTTAAATTTACCCAACAACCCTACCTATGGGTTGGGAATCTTAATTTTGAATTGTTTATCCATTTTTGAGTGTAAAAGAGAG
The DNA here is from genome assembly GCA_018340775.1 of Taxus wallichiana var. yunnanensis. Lineage (NCBI taxonomy): Eukaryota > Viridiplantae > Streptophyta > Pinopsida > Cupressales > Taxaceae > Taxus > Taxus wallichiana. The sequence continues at coordinate 56,746,282 of CM031237.1, forward strand.
AAAATTATTGCACTTTCTTTCTACCCCAATTTATTGTGTCCTTTGAAAGCATGGTGTGTAAGTTTGTGAGCCATGTGGGTTGTCATAGTCCTTAAAGCACATTTATTTTCTTGGTCTTGGTGTTTGTTGAATTCAGTGTGGGCATGGAGGAATGATGAAGTGACATCCTACATGGAGCCACCTCATCATCTTCACATTCCATTTCTATTTATTGGTGAATTTTGGTTGGAATGGGGGTTACTTGTTTATTTTTATCTTGTGCACTTTTAGATTTGGAGCTTGTTGGAGTGATTTTGGCAATTGCTTTGCTTGGATTTGAAAAAGGATTTGTGAGGTTTTCTTGGAGCTTTATGGAGAGGTAGGCTCCCCACCTTGGGTATTTTTCTATTATTCTTGTTTATATGAAAAGTTGTGTTTGTAAAAATTATTTAAGTCTTGTGAATTTTCTTGTGTGTTTGTTGGGTAGTAGGCCTTAAGTGGGGTGTGGGAGAAGCGCTTATGGGACCATTGAGAAGGAAAATGGATTTTTGTGAGGTATGCATTTGGTGGGAGTGTGAATGGGAGTTTCACCTATGGGGAGTGAAAAGAAAAATTATGGTTATTTTTGTTGCATTCTTGCGAGGGAGAGATAAGGATTTTGTGTTGATTTTTTTATGCACTTGGAGGCTTAGGATGAAACTCCCACTTCACTGGGAGGCATAAGGAGGTGGTTTTGCCATATTCCTTTCTCTATTTGGTTTGGGTATTCAAACATTTGTGTTGTTTAAGATGTTGTAAACTTGTTGAATATGTCTTTTGGCTGTGTTGAATGTCCTAAATGTATGTTATTTTATGGAAGCCATATTGTTG